>CM069131.1:86307857-86670721 GCA_035221665.1 Okamejei kenojei | reverse complement strand
CAAGAGAGATAGTATTTTTATATACATTCCCATTTGTCCCCCAAAACATGGCCATTTACTCAATGAAAATCTTCTTGGAATGTAATCATATGCCTGGAATGTGAATAAAAAATATCTACCACAACCTTCATAAGTACACAAATAGTTATAGATAATTCCAGTAATCAATTTTTAGTAATTTTGTGGCAAAACATAACACGATTATTATTGCAACAACGTTTCAAAATGGAAATGGCATCAGGCCATTGTAAATGAAACCAAGATTCCAGTGTCTCAATGAAAACATTGGATTGATTTAAACAGCAGTCCCCCTCAGTCCCTTCCTATGGTCATTGGTATTTTAATATAATGCTCAAGGTGGATGAGGGAGAGGGTGAGTTGGAGAAGGATGATATAAAGACCAAGTCACAGAAATATGATGAGGCGTTGGCGAAGCACAATTATGTGTAGATATGTTATTTTACGAGTATTGAAAAGTTGTGTAAGCAGATACCAATATTATTAACAATACATGACGGCCCTTCAGTTTAAATATAACTTTAAAAGTTAAAATAAAGTATCTAAAGTGAAAACTAAACGAAACTAAACCAAACTAAATGTGATCTGGATTAAGAGAGTCATTGCAGCTAACTAGAGATACTATCATAAATCCTTTGCAACACAAATCACATCATTAAAGAAAAGATAGACCATGGTGCTGAGTAACAGCAATCAGGCAGCGTCTCACGGAGAAAAAGTAGTGCCCAAAGGGAAGAAGGGTCCCCAACCCGAAACGTCACATTTCTATTTCTCTCATAATGCTGCCTGATTCCGCTAGTTTACTCCAGCACCTTGCATCCATCTTTGGTATAAACCAGCATTTGCAATTCCTTGTTCGCCATGTTTCACATCATATAAAAATTTTACTTCTCGTAAGATGCTGGAATTTTGCATAGAACACAAGTGCTGGAGTCAACATACATTGATCAAACTTTTATATCTCTGAGTAACATAAGTGATTCAGACAAGCATCTCTGGAGGATGGACATGGTGGCGTATCAGGTTTTTGGAACCCTTCTTCAGACTGATTGATAATACCGGAAGAGAAAGTTGGAAAAAGAAGTGTGGGTACACTTGTGTTTAGATGACCCTCAATTTCGTCACAGTCTAAAGCAAGCGTCCTGAACCAAAACCATCACATCCATGCTCCAGCGATGCTGCTGCCCCAAAACTTGAGTTCTCCCGTACTTGCATTTCAACCCTGCAGAATATGGTATATCCCCAAAGGGATTGGCCCTCTCATTTTCTGAACGTGTAGTGATGTAGCAAATCTTTCTCACATATCACCTCAGAGACAATCTCCTCATCCAGGATCCAGACTAGTGACAATACCAGTAGCCCTTTGTATCCACTTATCACCTCAGCCTCATTACTATCTCCATCCTTCCCCTCAACCTACTTTAATCCCATCTACCATTCAACCCCCTGCATCCACTGCGTGTTTTACCACTCCTATCTCCCCCTCCCCTCACCCCTCTTATACTGTCTGTACTCCTCTTACTCTTTCAGTCCAGGTGAAAAACTTGACTCCCACCTGCACAGCAACCTGGACCATTTCCCTCCGAAATACTGTCTGCTGTTTCTCCTTACTCTATGAAGAGTACTGTGGACAATCAGATGATCCTCTGTTCACAGTTGTGAGTGAGGCCTGTGACACCTTTCCTGCTGGGGATCCTGGGGCAGTATTCAACAAGGGCAACACAGTGGTGGAAGTAGTACGGTTACTATCTTACACGCAGAGACCAAGTTTCGAATCTGACTATAGGTGAGTTGGTAACGGATTTGCACCATTCCCCCTGTGTATCCGCAAGAGGTTTTCTCTGGTACTCTGGCTTCCTCCCATGCTCCAAGATGTGGGCAGGTTTGTGTTAATTGGCTTGGTAAAATTTGTAAAATTGTCCCTAGTGGTGTCTATAAATGCTGTGTATGGATTGCTGGTCGCCGCAGACTTGGTGGGCCTATTTCCATGCTGTAATTGTAAAATTACGCATAATGCATAGGATTCAAAACTGGATAAATGGAACTGGAGTATGAGTGATTTGTTGGTTAGTTCACAGAACCCGGTGAGCCGAAGGGCCTGTTTTTCACGCTGTATCTCTAAACTAAATAAAGTCACAAGGGATCCATTGCTCAATTTCTTGTCTCAAGAGAATTTACACCACAAGTAAGGAAAACATTATCAAGATGTATACTCAAGACGAATGGCCACTCAAGTCATAAAGTCTTAATGTCGTAAGAAGTTAAGAATGAAGCCATTCGGCCCTCAAGTCTACTCCACCATTAATCAAGGCTGATCCATCACTAACGGACTCCCTCCTCATTCTCCTGCTTGTCTCCCCATAACCGCTGACACCTGTACTAATCAAGAATCTATCTATCTCTGCCATAAAAATATTCACTGACTTGGCCTCCACACCTGCTTGTGGCAAAGGATTCTACAGATTCAGTAGACTAAAGAAATCTCTCATCTCCCTTCCATCAAAGAACGTCAGTTAATTCTGAGCTTATGACTTCTAGAACTACAGAATTTCTCCCACTAGTGGAAACCTCCTCTCCACATCCACTCTATCCAAATCTTTTACTGTCTGACGTTCCAATGAGATACCCCCTCATTCTTCTAAACTCCAGTCCATAAGTTTTCGTTTGAGAAAGTTCCCTCCTCAAGTCCCACTAACACTCAAAAACAGATATGAAAAGAGTTGCATTCCTTCCATATCCTAAATTCCCAAACCATGCATGGTTTTAACACCTCAATAACCAAAGGTTATTTAAAATTTAATGTCGACTGATAAAAATTCACAAATTTTTTCTTGAAACAGCAACACAAGTAAATCACCAACCAATGTGGGCATATCTATAATTGAAAGCAAATTCCTTATTTGTTAGCTGCAGAGACACATGTCTCAGCAAGGAATAATTCTGCCTCTCTAAAAGCTTTGATAACATTTAACATATGACAATGAAAATTTCAGTGACTAAAAGTGGTGATAGAATTGGAAAGGGCTGATTTACATGTGAGACCACCATTGAATACACATATGCATTTTACCAGACAGTCAGGGTTTGCATACATTTCTGATTCTTTCATGGGTCCTAATCACTTCACTCTGATGGCAAATCTGATTAAAAATAAACTTCATTATAACTGAAAGTTTTGCATCATATGATTTCACTATATTTGTGTGACTAATACAATGTTATGCCATCTCCAGATGCTCCACGTATGCACACTTTCTATTTAATGCCTTAGACACAGACCACAATTTTTTCAGTAAGTTTTTGAGGTGAGTGCTTTTTTTTTGTGTCAGTTCACTGACTCTGAGAATTGGCAGTTTTGCCACCATGAAGATTAAAACCTTGCTTCTTTTATTTCCTGTGGCGTGGCACAGATAAAGTTGTTGGACAATTTGTTCTATTTGATCTTCTGTTTGTGCACGTTGAGTTGATTGCATTAGTCGTAAACAGGGCGGACCACGTGAAGGTTGCAATCTCCACGCCCAAAACCTTTCTAAATGTCTGCATGATTTTTTTTTTTTTTTCACAATATATTTGATCATCCATTGGTCCCTTCAGTTTGACATGCAATTGCCATAAAAACATCCAACTAACATTGCAGGTGCAATTGCTGCCCTGTATCACCAGTAACAAAGAATATTTACAGTAGATAAGAACCAGCCACAGCAATGCCGGAAGAAATTAACATGGTTTTAACAAATATCTCCCAAATATCTGCAACAGTGAATTCAAAGTATCTTGTTAAAATCAAGTTGCAGTGTGTAATAGGTGCATCAATCTCACTTTGGCCAAACCAATGGCAAGTGCTTAACATAGACGCAAAAAATTAGTAACTTAGCGGCTCAGCTGCATCTCTGAATCAGTCTCAACCCTTCTTCATCTCCACCTAAAATGTCATCTATTCCATTTCTCCAAAGATACTCCTGACCTGCTGAGTTACTCAGCTTTTTGTGTCTATATTCGTTAAATCACAGCTGCATTCCCTCTTACAATTAACTTAAAAGTGCTTTACTGTCGAAGCTAATGAGAACTAAGAATTTCAAAATGACGGACAATATGACAAGATTGCAGCCATAAAATGTTAAGTGAGTCAAGTGAGTACTAAAGAGATCTATAGTTGCAGGATTATGCATTGAGTGGAAAACAATTGTTTTCTGTTGACCATCTAGTCATCAACCCTTGTGTTGGTGGCCAAAGTTAAGAGACATCACCTGAAAAGAACTCGGAGAAGGTAACAGATCTTATAAGAAAGAGCTCTGAGCTAATACAGCCACTTGAGAAATCTTTACAGAGTAAACCCCACAGACATTCAGAGTGCAGGTAACGTGGAAGAGACACTCAGATAAATTGGTCATTGAATACTCTTGATGTGGAAGAAAAACATATTTTCTATAAATTCCTTCAGATTACAGACTTTGCTTAATTGCTTTGCAAAAGAACTATGGATTTTAACATCAGTTTAATGAATGAAAATTAGGTGAAGGAAAACAAAATAGTAATACATTGGTGATCAAGCTTTGCTAGGGTAGGGGAGAGGAGGAAAGTAGTATTTTTTGTGAACTCCAGGACAGAATCAAGACCATTTGTATGAAGGGACATTGTGTCATGTGCACCCAGTTTCTTGTACAATGCAATACCATTCACATCTCTGCGAATGCCTCAAATTTTCTGAGGTGCAAAGACGACGTCATGTAAATCCTGGGGTATACACAAAAAGCTGGAGAAACCAGCGGGTGCAGCAGCATCTAAGAGTGAAGGAGATAAAAAAGCTGATGAGATCTGTGTCCATTTGACCAAACCAAACCATAAGCAACATACGCAACAGATAAGCAGCCATCAGTAATAGGTAAAATAGTCCAGTACCGCATGACGCAACCCAATAATTAAGGGACAGCAAAGTGCAACCACGAAGAAAGTTGGGCGGGGGGGGGGGTGGTGGTGTAGTCAATGGCTTGGTGCTGTGGAAAGCTTTGAAGAATTCCTTTTACTTTTCACGATAACAGGAAACTACAGATGTCTGGTTTACAAAAAAAAGACAACACTATGCTGTGCAACACCATCAGGTCAGATGCTGCCTGACTGAGTTACTCCAGGATTTGTGCCTTTTTTTCTTTTTACTTTTCATATTTTCCATTCTTCAGAAATGCTACACATGCCACCCTGTGGGGGGGAATTAAGTGCTACGTTGTGCTTTGACTTCAAAGCTTTTTTGATGGGCTCCTAACACATCTTGTAGTGCATTTGCCATCCAGAGCCATGTCCTAAATTGCAGAATGTTGAAATACAGACTGAGCATTTATTAACTCCTAATTCTGTATCATTTCAGGATTTTTGTCCCAGTGGTCTTTCTGGTTTACTTCGTGGAACTTTACAGGATAAAACTAAAATGGGCATTCATTATATGATATACATATGTGATGGATATGTAACTAAGGAGGTAAGGTACTCATGCATTTGCATTACAGACATTGAAAGAATAGTTTCTTGGCACACGGATGAAACATGCTTGTGAATCGTATTTCAATTCTCTTGTTTTATTACAACGTGGAGATTCGCAGGATGTTTTGAACTCCGTGTCTGAATTGTTTTTCTTCTTTACTAAAATCCAATAAGACTTATGACTCTATTCACCACAAATAAACTCCAACTAGTAGCATTATTTGTTGTAAATCTACAACAATATGCATATTTATGTAATAGATGACCTTGAATTATGTGAGTTGGCAAAATTTTAGGAGCAAATTAACAACATAACAATATCAATCAGATGAAATTCATCTATTCTAAATTAAAAAGTTTGTTTTGGTGATGATTCACAAAATCTGTTACCATGGTTGTTAATTTGATTTTGTTAGTGTTTCTATAATGGGGCCTCAGTGATTCCCTGCCCATCTACTAATGTTTGCAACGTACCCTGTCAGTCAGTATCTGTAACTACCTTAATTTAAAATGAATTCCACTCAAATGGAGACAATTAGAGACAATTATTAGTTTAACTGCACATGCCGTTTGCAAGAATATATTTGCCTAATTTCGTGTTGGATCAGAATATCTGTAATCGGCTAATCAAATGTAGAGTTCCAGAACGGCCATGGTAGAAAGAAAAAAAAAAAGACACCAAGTGCTGGAGTAACTCATCAGGTCAGGTCAGCAACATTTCCTGGAGAATACATTTCAGTTCCAGGACCCTTTCATACTGTATAGTGGTGGGAGGTGGAGAAACCTGAAAGATAGAATGGGGCGGACAATGCTGGATGAGCTAGGTAAATTACAGTTGAGAGGGGGTTGATTGGAGATGGTTGGACAAAGGGCCAGAGATGACAAGCCAAAAAGTGTAAAATAAGAGTCTAAGGATTAGAAAAGGTGAGAATTGTGAAATTGAGAATATGTGAAAGGTGAGGGAGAGGGTAGGAAAATGGTGTTGAATTTCTGCGGTGCCCGTGAAGAAAGGTGGAAACCAAGTTGCCAGTATATATTAGACCTACAAAACTCATTGCACTTGGGTCAATCAAATTTAGAGGAAAAAGTTAAAGAGGAAGGGATGTTGTTGAGTAAAAAGTAAATCAGAATCAAGTCGGGCAAAGATGCAGCATAGAAGACATGATACATTTGTGTGTTACACTACTGATTGAAACTGATAATCGGTATTGACTTATAATTTGTTGGAGAAAGACTAAAGTAGTTCCAAATGAAAACAGAGATAAAATCAGAAATATACAATTAACTCATAATTCTTGCAAGAAATATCTACAAGAATATGAAAGAATGAAATGGCAGCTTATGACTTATATGCCAGAAGCTTGATCCAGTGGAGAAAGTGCAATACTGCAAAGTCTATGTCTAATGAATTGAATTTAAAAATGAGAAACGAACCACGAATAAATCAAAGGGATTCAGAAAGTCTATAGAAAGAATTAAATTTATAATAAGTAAATATGCAATATTTCTTTCAAAAGGTAATCATGGAGTCATATGGAAACCTCCCCTCCCACCCAACTTGCCCACACCGAAAACAATGTCCAGCTACACTAGTCCCAACAGCCACATTGGGTCCATAACCCTCCAATGTCCTATCCATTAACCTGACTAACTGATATTATAAATGATGAATAGTCCCCCGCGTCAACTACCTTCTCTGGCAGTTTGTTCAATAACTCCATCACTCATTGTGGAAAACGTTACCCCATCAATTCTTTTAAATCGTTTTCCCCCTTCAATTAAACCTATGTCGCCTGTCCTCGATTGGACCTACTCTAGTATGAGACATCTTCACACAATCTATCTCTCATGAACTTATACACCCCTATATGACAACTCTCAATCCTCCCTGCTCTCCAAGAATAGGGTCGCATCTACTCAAACCCTCATCAACCTCTTTAGCTCAGACCCCCTAGTCCCTGGAAACATCACTACAAATCTTTCTCTTCTCTGTACTCTCCAGCTTACAACAACACTCTTACTCTGTATCAAATCAAGCCCAGCTTGACTTCCTAAATCACTAAAATCTAAATGTGGCCTCCACCAATATCTTATACAACAGCAACATGACCTGCCAACTTCTATACATCAAATAAACTGATTGAAGGTCACTATGTTGGCAACGCCATTTTTAAAACCACACCAATCATACTGCGACTATCCAGCATTCAAGGAACCATGCCCCTGCACTCCTAGATCCCTCTGTCTCTGCTTCTACAATCAATAACCCAGAACACCTACATTCACTGTTAGGTCCTCCCATGATTAGATATCACAAACTACAAACACTGACATTTCTTCTGCATAAGAATTCAGTATGATAGTGATATATGTAAATAATGTGTGACAAATGGAGTAAAAGTGATGTGTATCTACACATGCATGTGTAGAGGAGTTGCATGAAATAATTAGTTTACACCACCAATGTTTGTTCTCATGGATGTTCAAATTTCTGAATCAGTACTGACGCTACTTGCGCAAACAAAACAATGCTTGAGGAACAGACGGCAAGCAAGGACGTGGCTTTGACATTGTCAGGTCAAGACATTGCATCAGGACTCCAATTTTATTTGCATTTTAGTGAATCAATATGCAAAATATAGCTACACTACTGTAATCCATTTTTATCTTTCAATGACCAGAAAACCAGAACAATGTCCAATAATCATAAATTCTCGCACAAGTTTAACTTTTTAACTTTCATTCCAGACCCACTAGAAGTGGACTTCAGTGCATTATTTGCTGTTTTTTTTTTTCATCATTATTCTGTGCCATACTTTGTTGTTTATTCATCTGTACTCCCAGATCCTCCTACCACTTTCCAAGGAATATACAGATTTATTTTTCCTTATAAAATGTACCATTCTACCATTTAATATATCAAAATTATTTCTATCAATTCTATGCATATTTTGCTAATTTATTGGTGATTTTCCTCCCTGGTATTAATTATACGATCTTGTGTTATTTGGATAATTCAATTACTAAGCTCAAAGGGTAAATAGCTCAATCTAAGCTTCCCTCCCCAGTTTAGTTTCAGTCAAAAATCACTGAGTCAAACACTTGCTCATCTAAACTTTATTTTGACAAAACACAATTACAGTTCCCACTACTGTACCTAACCACCGTGGGTTTGATCCTCGTATCTGCTTGATCAAGCCCTCTCTAGCCTCGCTCAAGCAGAGACACTCCAGAACGTCACGCAGTCCTAAGTGTTCTCCCAGAAGATCGACACCAGACCTCGTGGGAGCGGTCTTTTATAGGTCCCTGAACCTTGAGGGGCTGAACCACATAGGGCTGGTCTCTTTACATGCCAATAACAGATATAGATTTTACACAGTATATGATAGACATTTCCCTAACCCAATAATACAGTGACTAATACAATGTATTAAAACGGAACTTCTGAAGAGGAAACAAACATAGCAGCATTTACCCAGATATTCAAGAAACCCAGACAAGGCGCAATACTTAATCCAATCCACTTCTAGCAAAGTAAAGCTTTGCAACAATATGTACAATGTGAATGTCTGGTTTGCATTCATCCAATCCATTCTATGCAATTTGCACCTAATTGTCAGGATCTGCAGATATTTCATTCCCTTCCTGCAGCTCTTATCTAGGCTCTAGACAAACTGGCACCATTGTGCAACTTGTCCTATTTCTGCAGAAGGCACATTTAAATTGACCAAATGGTCTAGCAGCTCAGAAGCCTTTACTCAATTTTAGTGTCCTGGCCTCTCCAATTTGGCCAGAATTAACATTCCTTCATTTTATCATATATCATAAACCATCATTTATGATAACTAAATAGTCAGATAACCAGATATACATATGTGTGTCTATTACATTCTCCATCTATTAACAACAACAACAAGATGATGTTGTTTCTTCACAGAATCTTGACAAGCTTCCCGAGATTTTGTGGGTGTAGCTTCACAATTTCCGTCTGATGAGTCTTCACCTCACGAGTTTTGTGGGCGTGAATTCCATCAATCTGTGTTGTTGCCCATTCTTCCATCCATTTCCATAGTCAAACCTATAATCTATAATTCCCGAAAAACATGGGACAAAGCAAGTTACCACTCATGTACTAATGCTTTCCCATATATTCACTGTAATTCTGCAATACTATCCCTTTCCCATTTCACTATTCTGCTCTATTATTTTCTACTCTATCACCTATTACTATAGGTGTTAGATTAGTATTCCTATTACTATTATGTTTTATAATATACTCTTTACTATCCTAGGATCAACACTAATCAGTTCTCTCCGTATTCACGCAATGTTATAATATATATATATCCGATTATCGTTTCTCATATAAAGTTCAGCTGGGTTAAGTCCAGATTTCCCTACAGGTGTGACCTATTTAAAGCAAACCATGAAAAATATTCCAATTTAACCAAATTCAGTCTCAGCCTTCAATTTAATATTCTAAATTTCAGTCCATCTCATCCTTCTCATTCCACAGTATAGTGGCCGATAACACAATTCCATTCCAATTCCTGTGGAATTCCCAGCTGTTCCAATTTAATCAATTCATTTCCATATCTTCTCAATTTCATCATAAATACAATTAAGAATGCCAGTTCTAGGGACAATTTCTTTCCACCTTGATAATAGAAGCCGCTTTACTATCAACGGTTAAACAATTTAGATCAGTCAATGCCAAAGACATTGACTCTGATATCTCAACACCCATTTAAGTTTCTCCTTCTAATTCAATAGATTTCCCCTCCAGCATTTCTTCCTTAGTATGTTGACTCGGCTCTCGGTCCATAGGGGTTCTCTCTTATACTTGATTCCTAAACACTGCATACTTTCTAGATGGTCTCTTAAAGGGAAGTCTTGCTGTTCACAGTTCTTCTCTTGACCATTTCCAATTCCAACTCTCATATTCCCTGAATACTTACTACCTTACCAGATATTCCCAAGTTCCATCCTTCCTGACGTTCTCTGAATAATCCTTCCCATCTTTGGCTGCCTGTCTGGGGATGAGAATAACAATATCAATTAATAATCAAACTCCAAATATTCCTAAGCCAAATCTCACAAGTCAGTTCAAAATTCCAAACTTTAAAGTCCCTCCAATTCACTACCCTACAATTTAGAGACTGAATTCAAATTTTATCAATTTATTTCTAATAATCATAATTTAGACGCAAAGTAGGTGTTTTGCCCCAAACCACAGAGGAATGTCTATTTTCAAATTCAGATTCAGTTCTTTAAAGTGGAACTCGCCCCAATAGTCATCATAGGTTGGCTGTGTTGTTTCTTTAGGAAAGATCGGATAGTGTTACTCTCCTTTCCTTCACTGGTGTCAAAAGCTAGATGATGTTAAAGTTGGGCACTAGGGTAGGTATCTTTTTCTTCTTGATGTCAGTTTCAAAGGAGTAGGTATACTGAGGAGCAGCTTTCTCTACCTGTTGTCCTTCCCAGATCTGTCTTAAAGGGACAGGACAGTATCATTTCCTCCTTGTTGTTGATTCCTGTTTCTGGGGAGCTACATTACCTTTGCTGTCTTCTGCCCATTCTCAAGGGGTCTGTATATTCTTTACTTCACTCCCCAGATAGTATGTTGTCGATTATACTGTCCTGCTAAGGCACAACCTTAGTAACAAGTTAGTACAATAGCTCCTTTCTAAACTCCCATACCTCCTGCACAATGAGTTTGTTTCTTCTCTCCCTAGGGCCGTTACAGTTCTCCTAAGTTCTTCATTCTTGTTGCCACCAGTTGCTAAGTTCTTCATTCTCGTTGCCACCAGTTACTATGTTTCCCTTTTCATAGTTCTTCCTTTTAGTGAGCTTCTCAATCCCAATTAGATCCTTTGTGTCTCTCCTTGTAGGATTTGGAAGAGGGTGATGTTCTTTCTGTTTTTTTTTGTTATTTTTGGGCCAAGTGAGAATGCCTTCAGATTTCATATGTTGTATTAGCTGGCACGTCATTAGCTGGCACATCAAGGCTAGCAGAATGGAGTTGGTTGCCAGAATGTCCCTGCCCCATGATCTCCTGGCCAGTGTCCTCTTCCTCTACCCTTGAGGTCCTAAGTGTCCCGGTAACCTCTCAGGATCCACTGATTTCTGAAACCCCGTGGCCCTCTTCTTTGCCCCCTTCTTTCTCAGTATTCTCTTACAGGATCAGCTCCAATGTCCCAATTCCCCACAGTTTTAGCACTGAGCAGGTCTAAAAGCTCTACACACTCTCCAACCAAACCGTGGAAAAGTCGGCTCTTGGAATGGCATGTCTATCCAAGCTTTAAGATCCTCCTCCGCCTTATCTTACTCCGAAGTTATTTCCCGTTTCTAGATTCTTAGTATGGGTCTCTGAGCTGCCGTCAGACCAGTGTGGACATCTGTGGCCCGGCGATTATTTACACCTATTGCGGAATTCAGCCCTTTGAACCAGCACTGCCATTCAATTTGATCATGGCTGATCATCCCCAATCAGTACCCCATTCCTGCCTTCTCCCCATATCCCCTGACCACTATTTTTAAGAGCCCTATCTAGCTCGCTCTTGAAAGCATCCAGAGAACCTGCCTCCACCACCCTCTGAGGCAGAGAATTCCACAGACTCTCCATTCTCTGTGAGAAAAAGCGTTTACTCGTCTCTGTTCTAAATGGCTTACTCCTTATTCTTAAACTGTGGCACCTGGATCTGGACTCCCCCAACATCGGGAACATGTTTCCTGCCTCTAGCGTGTCCAAGCCCTTAACAATCATATAATGTTTCAATGAGACCTCCTCTCATCCTTCTAAACTCCAGAGTGTACAAGCCCAGCTGCTCCATTCTCTCAGCATATGACAGTCCCGCCATCCCGGGAATTAACCTTCTAAACCTACGCTGCACTCCCTCAATAGCAAGAATGTCCTTCCTCAAATTAGGGGACCAAAACTGTACATAATACTCCAGTTGTGGTCTCACTAAGGCTCTGTACAACTGCAGAAGGACCTCTTTGCTCCAATATTCGATTCCTCTTGTTATAAAGGCTAACATGCCATTCGCTTTCTTCACTGCCTGCTGTACCTGTATACTTACTTTCATAGACTGATGTACAAGGACCACCAGATCCCGTTGTACTTCCCCTTTTCCCAACTTGATGACATTTAGATAGTAATCTGCTTTCCTGTTTTTGCTACCAAAGTGGATAACCTCACATTTATCCGCATTAAACTTCATCTGCCATGCATCTGCCCACTCCCCCAACCAGTTCAAGTCACCCAGCATTCTCATAGCATCCTCCTCACAGTTCACACTGCCACCCAGCTTTGTGTCATCTGCAAATTTGCTAATGTTACTTTGACTCCCTTCATCCAAATCATTGATGTATATTGTAAATAGCTGTGGTCCCAGCACCGAGCCTTGCGGTACCCACTAGTCACTGCCTGCCATTCTGAAAGGGACCCGTTAATCCCTACTCTTTGTTTCCTGTCTGCCAACCACTTCTCTATCCATGTCAGCACTCTACCCCCAATACCATGTGCCCTAATATTGCCCACTAATCTCCTATGTGGGACCTTATCAAATGCTTTCTGAAATCCTAGGTACATTACATCCACTAGCTCTCTCTTGTCCATTTTCCTAGTTACATTTTCAAAAAAATTCCAGAAGATCGGTCAAGCATGATTTCCCCTTCATAAATCCATACTGACTCGGACTGATCCTGTTACTGCTATCCAAATGTGCAGCTATCTCATCTTTTATAATTGACTCCAGCATCTTCCCCACCACCAATGTCAAGGCCAACTGGTCTATAATTCCCTGTTTTCTCTCTCCTGCCTTACTTAAAAAGTGGGATAACATTAGCTACCCTCTAATCCACAGGAACTGATCCTGACTCTTATAGAACATTGGAAAATTAACACCATTGCATCCACGATTTCTAGAGCCACTCCCTTAAGTACCCTGGGATGAAGACCATCAGCCTCTGTGGATTTATCAGCCTTCAGTCCCATCAGTCTGTCCAACACCATTTCCTGCCAAATGTGGATTTCCTTCAATTCCTCTGTCACCCTAGATCATCTGGCCACTACTATATCAGGAAGATATAGTACCTCCGTAGTGAAGACAGGATATAGTGCCCTCCTTAGTGAAGACAGATCCAAAGTACCTGTTCAACTCATCTGCCATTTCCTTGTTCTCCATAATAAATGTTGGTGGAACTTTCCCTCAAGCTCCTTGAACTCCCATACTATCCTCCACTAGTGGAGCAATCATAGTAGCTAGAAGGTCCTTCCCCAATTTTTCCACTTTGGATTTGAATTTAGTAGGTGGAGTCGAAAATACTGCTGACTCCTCCCAAGTGCGCTGCACGCAAGCTGCACATGGTGTCTCCGAACTGTGAACATGAGAGTGCTGTGAGGAATGCTGTGGCTCCATTCAGAAAAATTCTACCCACCTGGCATATAGTGAGCATCTCTCCCTTCGAGGTCCACAGATACCGCTGCACTCTTACTAAATTTAATACATTTCATTTTAGTCGGCACCTCCCCTTTAAGAGTCATCTTAGTCGTTTCTCTCTTAGAAGCTGGTATTCTCTCCTGCTCCTGCTGTCAGCTTCCACGATCTTCCTTTCCCTGTTCCTGGTTTTCAGAACGCACCTTTCCAATCAGTGCACCCGGCAAAAATAGATCGAAACGTAGACCAGACCTGTGTTTCAAAACCCTGTTCCTTCTGGTCCTTTTCGGCACTTCGCTAGTTGGGGCCGATTGAGAAAGATCAATTCTTGCTTGCTCCCCTCTAATCCCTAATTTGAAAGCTGCCATACTCAGAGTAGAAAGCAGAACAATCTCTTTATTTAGTTTTCTTTTAGTGAAGAACATTCTCCGTATTCCAATAGGCTAATTCCCCTTGTCACTGTTTCTATATCGTCTAACAATTGTCTCTATGTAGGTTAGTCTTATTACGGATTTTTGTCCACCTATCAGCCTAAGTTCGCTCTTCAAAGCTCCATTTAATTCTCCAGATAACCCTCTTAATCTTTCTTCTTCATGCGGAAGTTCCTCGCAAATTATTCTTATCGGGCTTTCGGGTCTATTTGATAGGTCCTTCTCTGAGACATTCCCCATTTTCTGAACAATAGTTACAATACAAAATACAAAATAAAATTCCAAACACCCATACCTATTCAAACTTGCTTCTTCCTTTCAGACTCCATGGTCAATGGAATCGCTCCCACACAATGGCTAATCGTTTTCCAGATTCACACCTCTCGCACAATTGTTCCCTTTCAACCGTGACTCAATCACTTACTACAATTATTCAACTCAATCGCTCGTACACAATCGCTCTCCCAACTTTCTTATCAGTTAGAACACAATCACTTCATTCAACTCTCAACCTTCAAACAAAGGATCTCTGGTTTCTCAAACTAAGACTCGAACTCTTAATTACAATCACTCCCATGCAGCAATCTCTCCCACTCAAACCACTTTAAGTTCACACAGACAAACAAATCTGAACCACGCCAGTAAGACTATAATCAAAAAAGAAAATATTCCACTAATTACAAGTAACCACAGACACACCCCAATATAAACTACAAGCATAAATCACACTCTAATAAAGCTTCCTCGTGGCGTGCTCGGTCGACGGAATGATTCCTCCCCCGACACAGCGATCGAAAGAGTACGAACCCCGATCAAACCACCACAAATCAGATTCTAACAACACTACAATCTAAACAATTACAAATATTTATTTTATTTGTTTTAGTGATGAACATTCTCCGTATTCCACTTCGACTTGTGAAGTGCTGAAAAGGACCAGAAGGGAACAGGGTTTTTGAAACAAACAAAAAACAACAACAAAAAACAAATATTTAATACAAACACACTTTTATTCAAAATTTTCTAACACCCAAAAATCCTCACACAAACAATACAAATAGCAGTCCGCAAACTTAACACACTCTAAATCTTAACTTTCTAAATCTTAACGCACTCTAAATCTTTTTACATACACAAAGTATTTATACAATTCAGATCCAATAACGTTGTTAAAAAAGGCAATGCTGGATTTTTACAATTTACAATAATAATTTAACATGCTAACGCACAGTTTACAAACACTCAATCACAATGCTGCGTCGCGCTGTTATCAATCTGTGAACCTCTCCCTCTGATACCAAAGATTTTCCCCTTCCTATGGTACTCTTTGCTGAGGGGTACTACTTCTTCAATGGACTACTTTTCCTCATAAAAGTTACTTTCCTCCTACTAAGACTGGACTGCTATTGGGGGACCTCTATCCCTCCTCTCTGTTCTACAGAATTAGGGGTACCTTTCGCATCCGGGTACTTTTCACCAAGTAAACCAGGTTCCCATCTCTCAGTTACTCTTCGCTATCAGGTACTAATCAACAATCGATCACAGAGTTACTATTCACTGTTGATCAGCCGCTATTCGTAATCGATCACAAACATGCCCAAACTCCGAAGCTCTATTTACACAGAATTCGAATTCTACCGTACGGGCAGAACTTCAATGTGAAATTCTGTATTTGGAAATTTGATTCTGCAAATCGAGACTCGTTCTCAGACCAACTAGTTTTGGTGCGTATTCAGCATTGTTGCCAAAAATGTGTCCTCTTGACCTATTCGACACTTAAAGCAGAGTTTTCTGTAAATTCACTTTGTACTATTCACATAAGCGGGCTCTCTAATTTAAACTAAATTGCCGAATGAAATCTCGAATGGACGAGAGTATTCCCAGCCAATCTGTACTCCAACCACCGAGCCCAGTGCCTTCACGAATTTCCTCATCCATCACTCCAGGGAGGGACTCAGACACCTTCACGCAGACACCCCTCTCTGCTGGGCACCAGGGGTTCAGCGTCTAGCCTCTTCATGCTGGCAGTCGAAGCCAATTTTCAGAACGCACGTTTCCAATCAGTGCTCCCGGCAAAGATAGATCAATACGTAGACCAGACCCGTGTTTCAATACCCCACCAATTGGATACCAAATCTGGACAATGGGCCACCCATCGCCCTCGAAGCGCATCAGGCTCTCGGTAAAGCAGCTGCAGTCTGCCAACTACAACTATGTTTTGGGCCACTCCTCAGCCTGTTTTATGGGCCCCTCACCCAAAGGAGCGCTATCCACCCCCCCCCCCCCCCCCCATGCTTGCTAGACTCTGTTCCAACAATCTCAATTGGACCCTTTCCCAACCCCGTGAATGATCGATCCGCCCCGACTTGCGAAGTGCCAAAAATCAACGCGATTTCTGCACTCGCGAGCAAAACAGCTCTACACCCTTGATCGCAAACTTTTGTTTGGTGGTCTGTTGAGATCACAGACAAGCCCCCAATGTAAATAGCAAATCCAAAAACAAATACAATTCCCACTACTGTACCTAACCACCACGGGTTCGATCCTCGTATCTGCCTGATCAAGCCCTCTTTAGCCTCGCTCTAGCAGAGAAACTCCAGAAGATCATGCAGTCCTAAGCGTTCTTCCTGAAGATCAACACAGGACCTCATGGGAGCGGTTTTTTTGATAGGTTCCCGAAACTTGAGGGGCCGAACCACATAGGGCTGGTCTCTTTACAGTCCAAAACAGATATTGATTAACACAGTATATGATAGACATTTCCCTAACCCAATAATACAGTGACTAATACAATGTATTCAAACTGAACTTCTGAAGAGGAAACAAACATAGCAACATTTACCCAGATATTCAAGAAACCCAGACAAGGCGCAATACTTAATCCAATCCACTTCTAGCAAAGTAAAGCTTTGCAACAATATGTACAATGTGTATGTCTGGTTTGCATTCATCCAATCCATTCCATGCAATTTGCACCTAATTGTCAGGATCTGCAGATGTTTCATTCTCTTCCTGCAGCTCTTATCTAGGCTCTAGACAAACTGGCACCATTCTGCAGCTTGTCCTATTTCTGCAGAAGGCACATTTAAATTGACCAAATGGCCTACCAGCCCAGAAGCCTTTACTCAATTTGGCCAGAATTAAGAAAAGCGCTAATATTTAACTATTTTCTCAGACCCTGGATGTTGTAAGAAATTGTGGCTTTGGTTTTCTTTTGCTTTTGTTCACACAGGGACCAGTACAATTCTCACTGCTAAACTGAGAATGAACACAACTGCAAGTGAAGATTCACTGGCCTTTTAAGCACTCATTCAAGTTATCAGCCTCACTTCATGACTCTTGCACCGTTTAAAGCTGTTTGGAGCTCTTCAGTCTTGATACATACCTATGCCAAAAGTAACACTCTGTCTGCTCTCCTCTTCAGTCATGAGAATGTTGCTCATGTTTGGAGAAGAAGCAAAGAACAGTCAGATTATACTGTATACAGTTTGATCAGGGTGGAGTGTCTGATATCTAATTGAACCTTAATCGCATTTTGCTCAGCTTGGGAAGAGATGGAAAGTTTATGAGCGTCAGATGGGAAAGTTGTATCCCCACACTAAATATGCATTTTTATCCTAGTACTGTGGTAAAGATTGTACCTTTAGTGCTTTGCCGAAAGTGCACAACAGTGAAGGCCTCAGCCCTGACACCCCTTCTGCCATCCTTTTTTTATTTCCCCCACACAGTCATGTGATCCATGTTGCTGACTCACATCCCACCAGTAGTTAAACATGCATTTGAATAAGCACCAACCCAGGAGAAAGGATCAGCATCAAGGCCAGGATCATTGCAGACCCACCACAATAGAAAATATATGTTTTCTGGAAAGGGCATCTTTGAAGGCTCCAACCTGAAAGATTTGCAATCATATCTATGTTGAATGTAATCAATCTGGAACAGATATTTTTTCACATAAACTTGACTTAACATATGACTTCTGATCATGGTTGCAGGAAATGCTGGATATTATGAAATCTATTTATGACATGATGGGAAAATACACTTATCCTGTACTTAGAGATGAAACGCCCAGGCAGCATGTTGAAATATTTTTTCAGGTATGTTGTATGTGCTGTAATGAACATAAAACATAATACAATTAACATAAGAACTTTTAATTGCATTTCTAAATTATTGTTACCAATTGATGTAGAAATAATTATATCAGCTAATTAATGATGGTACTTTGAAATAATAATTAGGAGAGTATAAGTGCAATAAGTAGAGATCATAGGACTGAAGGCCTTTGGCCTAGAAATGAAACATCAGAGAGATGGGTTAGAACTTACTGGGAAAAGCCAGTAGTTTCATTCTCAATATTTATCACATCGCAACAACCTTGAGCTCAATGCTCTTAAGACAGTGGAATTGATTGTAGACTTTAGGAGAGTTCCCCCTTCCCTCACCCCACTCACCATCAACAACAGAGAAGTGCAGAGAAGGTTCACCAGACTGATTCCCGGGATGTCAGGACTGTCTTATGAAGAAAGACTGGATAGACTCGGTTTATGCTCTCTAGAATTTAGGAGATTGAGAGGGGATCTTTTGGAAACTTACAAAATTTTTAAGGGGTTGGACAGGCTAGATGCAGGAAGATTGTTCCCGATGTTGGGGAAGTCCAGGACAAGGGGTCACAGCTTAAGGATAAGGGGGAAATCCTTTAAGACCGAGATGAGAAATACTTTTTTCACACAGAGAGTGGTGAGTCTCTCAAACTCTCTGCCACAGAGGGTAGTTGAGGCCAGTTCATTGGCTATATTTACGAGAGAGTTAGATGTGGCCCTTGTGGCTAAGGTAGGGTATGGAGAGAAGGCAGGTACGGGATACTGAGTTGGATGATCAGCCATGATCATATTGAATGGTGGTGCAGGCTCGAAGGGCCGAATGGCCTACTCCTGCACCTAATTTCTATGTTTCTATGTAACACCACAATCACATCTGTGGAGTCTTTTGTTCCTGGGAACCATCATCTCCAAGGACCTTAAGTGGGGGGCTACCATCGACTCCACAGTCAAAAAGGCACACAGAGGATGTAATTCCTACGGCAGCTGAGGAGGCACAATCTGCCACAGGCTATGATGGTCCAATTCTACACGGCCATCGTAGAGTCTATTCTCACCTTCTCCAACATGATCTAGTTTTACTTAGCCTTCAAGCACGACACCTGGAGGCTGCAACGAATCGTCCGATCAACAGAGAAGGTCATTGGCTGCAACCTTCCCTCCATTGATGAACTGTGCACTGCAAGGGCCAGGAAGCGAGCGGGCAAGATCACCCTCTCACGCTGGCCACAATCTCATTGAATCACTTCCCTCTGGAAGGCGACTCCGGACTGCCAAAACTGCCACAGCCAGACATAAAAACAGTTTTTATCCACGAGTAGTTGCTCTACTCAACAGCCAAAAACCTGTAGCCTCCCTTTGATCTGCTATTTTGTTGGTTCACATGCTTGATCAATGGTGTTTTATCATTTATGTTTTATTATTATTAATGTTTAGTGTTTTCTGAGTCATTCGTAACTGTCACTATGTTATGTTGTTACTTGTGTGCGGAGCACCTAGGCAAATTCCTTGTATGTGAATACTTGGCCAATAAACTTACTTGCTCACTGGCTTACTTACTTACTTACTTACTTATTCACTAACTTCTACCAAAGTTAGAATGCTTACATAAGTCCCAAATTTGTCAGCACCTCTTCTGGTGTTCTGTCATCTGTGCTCCTACATTGATTGTTATTGAGGTAAACACGATCATGAGGACATGGATAAAGTGAATGCTCACGGTTGTTTTCAAAGGGTAGAGGTTTCTAAAAGTAGAAAGGATAGGCTTTAGGCTTTTCCCAGTACGTTCTAACTCTGATGTTTCTTTTCTAGGCCAAAGGCCTTCATTTCTATGATCTCTGCTTATTGCACATACTCTCCTAATTATTCATTCAAAGTACCATAAGAGAGAGGAGAGATTTAAGAGGAATCTCAGGTACAATGTTTTCACTCAGAGGGTATTTCATATCTGGAATGAGCTGCCAGAAGAAGCTGTAGAAGGAGATACAATTGCAATGTTTAAACAGATTTATGGATAGGATGGGTGTAGAGAGTTTTGGGCCAAATGCAAGTAAATGGAACTAGCCTAAAAAGGTCAACATGGTCAGCAAGGACAAAGTTGGCCAAGTGGCCTGTTTCTATGCTGTATAGCTCTGTGACTACACTAGCTTTGAAAAGCAGCTAAGTGAGTGGATGGGGCTTGGTCAGTTATCAAAGTTTCTTCAGTATTTCTACATGATTATGAATGGAAAGACCTGCCACAGCACAGGATTCACTGCTTAGCTGGGAGCTAATTTGGCTCAGGTGATTCTTACAAAGTAATTTGTTGTGGATCATGTAAAGCATTTTCATCATTTTTGCAGTTACAATGGGTTACATCTTGCTGCTCAAAATTATATTGCTTCTCATATTTTATCTTTCTTCTATGTCACAATAGAATTAAATAATTTTGTTTTATTTTTTATTTTCTATTTATAACAGAAAATGGATAAAAATAAAGATGGGGTAGTGACCATTGATGAATTCATTGACACCTGCCAAAAGGTGAGTGATCTATCATGTCGTTGTGCTGCTAATTAGAAGTTTATAATCAACTTTGCATTTATTGAAAATGCTAAATAAAGTGGCTAGTTAGTTATTAACTAAAGTTGCCATTAAAAATGCAGACTGCACATTGAGGTGAAAGTATTGTACTGTGCACTGACTCTAAGTATCATGCGATGACAGACTAATTGTTCACAAAATTATTTTGAACAGCATATATTTCTTTATTTTTTTGTTTGATGTTAAAAGATTTGGTGAAGAACAACAAAATACAAGTTGAATTAGATCATATTTGAATTAAATTGAGAATTAGTGTGCTCATTGTGAGCATTTGTGAGCAGGAATGATTCAGACTCCATAAGTAAACATTTAATTGCTATATTTCTCCCCTCTAAACATTTATACGTGTGAGAGTTTGTATAATTAAAGCTTATACTCTTAAGCCCCTGTCCCACTTAGGAGACCTCAACAGCAACCTCTGGTGACCTAGCCTGTCACCCAAGGTTTCCATGAGGTCACCTGAGGTTTTGGTCACTCTCCCTAATGGTCGAAAGTGGTTTCCTCGTGGTCGAGGCTTCATCTAGGTTGCTGCTATTTTTTCATCATGATTAAAACAGGCCTCGACTAAAAATAGGTTGCCATTTTAAAAATCGATATTTTTTTGTCGCAGGTCTAGTGAAAGCCGGTTTTCTTCATAGTTGAGGAAGGTTTTCAAAATATGCGTTGGGAGGTGGTAGGAGGTTGCAGGTCACCTCGACCTTGATTTTTTGGTTGCTGTTTAGTTCTCCTAAGTGGGACAGGGGCTTAAGACATTCAAAGCCTAGAGGCAAGTTTACATTCTACCTTTCAAAGTTTCAAAGGTTTAGACATTACATTTTATTCAATAAAATATGAAAAATGCAAATAAGATGCTCAATACAGCATATACACACATTCAAAGTTTTCATCTTTGTCTTTAAAATCCTCTGTGGCTTCAACCCTCCCTTATCTCTGCAATTCTTCAATTTTTATCTCTCCTTCCAAGCCAGCTTCCACCATTCTTTCTATTTTCCTCGATGTAGCCTCTCGTACTTGTTACTTCATTTACCCCCGTCCCCAGGGATCCAACTCCTAATATTTATTCCCTAAATTACATTCTTTTCAACTTCACAATCTATATCGATTTGATCTCTAAATCAGCTGATGAAAAAAAAATTAAGAGGGAATCTGAGTGGTTTCAAGGAGATACAGATAAACTGAGTGAGTGTTACACACCATGGCAGATGAAATACAGTGTTGAAAAATATGCAGCTTTCTTCTTCAGTAGAAAGAAAAACAACACTGAGTTTATAAATGGACCTGAGATTAATAAATGTTGCATGCAAAAGGTGTTTTGTGGTCACGTCACTGAAAGCTAATACGTAGGTGCAGAGATAAATTCGGAAGGCAGATAGCCTTTATTGTAAGAGAATTTGGGTACCAGACTAAAGGTATCTTGCCACAAAGGATCTTAGCAAGAAAATATCGGGATTATTATGCACAACTTTGGCTCTTAACCAACAAAAAGCTAGGCTGATCGTTTTTATAAGGAGGGATTATGTAGGCTATACCTGTATTTCCCTGTTTAGAAGATTGAGGAATGAACTAATTAAAACACAGAAGATTCATAAGAGGTCTCAACAGGGTAGAAATCTGCAAGATGTTTCAAATGGCTGAGGAGTTGGGAATTAAGAGACATTGAGTCACAGAGCATGGACAGGTCATTCCAACAAGTCTGCACCAAGCACCAGGCACAAATTTATATGGAAACAATGCTAATAATTTAAATGGTGTACCATAGAGGACTGTGGAAGCTCAGATATTGATTGCATTCAATGCTGAGTGATAAATTTCTGTGTATTAGGGAAATCAAGCGATATGATATTGAGGCAGCAGATCAGCTGTGATCTTGTTGAACGGGACAGTGGGTGCAAGGAGACAAATGACCTATTCCAGCTCCTATTGTTCTTGACCTTAAGTTCTGCACCTCAGAATAGAGCACACGGATTCAATCAGGACTTGACACAGGCCAAGTGACTACGTGGCCAACATCTCCATGGTTTCCAAGATTCTTTGATTCCCCTGCTTTAAATGGAAATGGGTAGCCAATGTGGAAAGCCATGATATTTCAACCTTTAATTGGATCTTTTTGAAATTTAACTATAGAAGGTAAATTTCAAAAAGTCCTATAGAAATGGAACTTTGGAACACCTGAAACAAATCAAACTTCCATCTTGTAACCTACTATTTATTGCATGATGTAATGGCCTTAATGAAATCATTACTGTCCCTTGTGAAGTTATGGTGCTGAACATCAGAATCCCAGGCATTATCCACTTTCAATGATTGTTAATCATGACTGCATATCATTCTTGTAGATCACATCCGCAATGCTATTTTACTCCGTTTCTACATGTCAAATATGTATAGAGCTATAATCAATCATTGCTATTATCTGTCAAAGTGAAAAATAAAATCCCAGGACTGAGGCAGCCGGTCATGTAACACAGTACAAGATTTATATACCCTGGCTTCCACAATTATTTGTCTCCTGTTACTTTTTTTTAAATGTATCTGTCGTGTCTTGCAAAGTTTCATTTCCCCCAGCTGTGATCAGATTTACTGTACAATATATCAAGATTCATAGTCTTCTGCTTTCTTTTGCATAGGATGAGAATATCATGAAATCCATGCAACTCTTTGAAAATATTATTTAATGCCAGCAACAATCAAGCACTTTAAAGGACAGCTTCAAAGATTCTAAACAAAAGGAATGACTGTGATCAGTGGAGAAACTACTACCACTATAATAGAATTCAGCAACATGCTGAGATGATGTATTATGCAAGTCAGCTTAGTTCAGATGTAAAGCCTTCAACTAGTAAATATTTTTTAGAGTTATGAACATAGCCAATGTCATAACAGTAAGAATGGAATATTTTATTTAAACAAAATCTCTTGTGTTAGTTGCACATGTAAAATGCATGCTTTCATAATCAGGCAAAAGACCCTTCCGAAAGATGATGATGATTATCGTTATGTTACTACTTTTAAATAAATGGATGAGAGGTGGATTCCATGCAAACATATGTGTGTGTGTGTGCGCGTGTGTGTGTGTGCGTGTGTGTGTGTGTGTGTGTGTGCGTGTGCGTGTGATTGATATGTTTGGCTTCATAGCACAGCATTTCTAATTTGCTGCAGACTGTTTGGCAAATTGAAATAAGCAGCACCTGAACCAAACGTCATTCAAGAGCCCAAGTATAATTTTAATAAAATACAGGGCAATGTAGAAAATAAAAGACGAATGCAATGTATTGTAACATACTATCCATTTGTACATCACATTTTCTTAACTAGAATTATCATAGTACCTTTTATGGCAAGATCAAAGTCACACAACTATTTCAGATATACGGATGGAATGCTAAAAACACCTACCAATTATCTGCTCTGATGTATTATGCACTAATAGAGGAGCAGTGAGATCCCATTACATCTTCAATTTATGATAGTGTCTTTATGTATTAATGTGTACATTTTGTAACAAAACGGCTCATGAAAATAAAAAGAGTAGGTTTATCAAAGTGTTGATTTTCTGGTGTTGGTTTGTTTCAACCTACAAAAGAATTTCCTGATCATACAACAGCAAAGTAAAATGGTCTTCCAAAAGCTGAACAAATCATTATTTTCACAGCACTGTAAAAATAGTATTGAGCTACTTTAATTTAGTAGGAATGATTGATGGATAATGTCTTCCTGAGAGTCCCCAATGAACTATATAGCTGGAGCAAGCATAAATCTCTAACCGTTAACACTTTGGGTGAAAAAACCTAACACAGGTCTTCTAAAAAAGACAAAGTGCTGGAGTAACTCAGCGGGTCAGGCAGGGGCAAGGATGCTGTCTGACCTGCTGAGTTACTCTAGCACTTTGTGATGCACTCTGACCCGCTGAATTTACTCCAGCACTTTGTGATGCTCTCTGACCCGTTGAGTTACACAAGCATTTGGTGATGTTGCCTGCCTCACTGAATTACTCCAGCATAGTGTGTGTTTTTCTTAAACCAGCATCTGCAGTTCCTTGTTTCTAATGCAGGCAGTTCTGCTATAACATTATAGTTGTGTTCGAAAGAAGCCATGCGTTATCAGAAGAGTTGCATTAGAAATGTTTGTCAGTGAGCAAGAGAGTCTCAGACTTGCAATAACAAAATTATTTTTCCAGCATAATTTCCAAAATTAAAACACATGAATAGCAATAAGTTTATTTTTGTTACTGCTTGTTAAAAATACTGAAATCTATCTGTAACATTACTTAATCATGTATCTATGCACACGCCTCAATAGAACCGATTGCCTGTCAATTTCAATGGCGATCAACAGTTAAAGAAGCAAATGAGTTCTTAAGGGACAATGATAAGAGTCAAGTCAAGAGTGTTTTACTGTCATATGTCCCGGATGGGACAATGAAATTCTGACTTGCTGCAGCACAACAGAATATGTGAATATGTAAACATAGTACATAACAGGGGAAGAGAAAAAAAAAAAGAAAATGTTCAATAAATAACAAATATAGTGCAATAATAATATAGTCTTTTGCAGTTCAGAGCTCAGAGCTTATTTGTTGTTGTGTTTAATCGCCTGATGGCTGTGGGGAAGTAGCTGTTCCTGAACCTGGACATTACAGTTTTCAGGCTTCTTTACCTTCTTCCTGATGGCAATGGTAAGATGAGTGTGTGGCCAGGATGGTGTGGGTCCTTGATGATTTTGGCTGCCTTTTTGAGGCAGCGACTGCGATAGATCCCTTCGACAGTGGGGATGTCAAATCCGGTGATGGACTGGGCAGTGGTCACAATTTTTTGTAGTCCTTTTTGCTCCTGGATATTCAAGATGCCGAACCAGGCCACGATGCAAGCAGTTGGAATGCTCTCTATCGTGCGCCTGTAAAGGTTTAAGAAAATCCTCTTCGACTAGCCGAATCTCCGCAATCTTCTCAGGAAGTAGAGTCGCTGATGTGCCTTCTTTATAATTGCATCGGTGTGCTGGGTCCAGGAAAGATCTTCAGAAATAAGCATGCCCAGGAATTTGAAGTTATTGTCCCTCTCCACCATCGTCCCACTGATGTGAACAGGATTGTGGGTTCTCATCCTTCCCCTATCAAAGTCCACAATCAGTTCCTTGGTCTTACTGATGTTGAGAGCCAGGTTGTTGTGTTGGTACCATTTGGTCAGTGGGTAAATCTAACTTCTATACCCTGGCTCGTCCCCATCTGTGATTCGTCCAACCACAGTAGCGTCATAGGCGAACTTGATGATGGAGTTCACATTATGTCCAGTTATGCAGTCATGGGTATAGAGTGAGTAAAGCAGGGGGCTGAGCACACAACCTTGAGGTGCCCCATACTAATTGTTACTGAGGATGAAGTGGTTCCTCCAATTCGCACAGACTGTGATCTGTGGATGAGGAAGTCGAGGATCCAATTGCAGAGGGATGCGCAAAGGCCCAGTTTCGTGAAATTGGTTACCAGGTTGGAAGGGATGATGGTATTAAACACCGAGCTGTGGTCTATAAACAACAGCCTGACGTAAGTGTTTTTATTGTGCAAGTGGTCCAGTGCGGATTGGACAGCCAGTGAAGCTGCACCCTCCGTTGACCTGTTGTGGAGTTATGCAAACTGTAGTTGGTTGAGGTTCTTGTCGAGGTAGCAGTTGATGTGCACCATAACCAAACTCTCAAAACACTTCATCACCAAAGATGTTAGTGCCACTGGTCGATAGTCATTGAGGCACGTCACCTTACTCTTCTTGGGCACCGGTATTATTGATGGCCTTTTAAAGCAGGTGGGAACCTCAAACCTCAGAAGTGAGAGGTTGGAAATGTCTGCAAAAACTCCCGCCAGTTGGTCTGCACAGGTCTTGACCACTCGACTGGGTATACCATCAGATCCAGGTGCTTTCCGAGGGTTCACCCCCCTAAAGGATCTTCTGACATCAGCCTCTGTGACTGTGACTGTAATACCATCAGGGCAAATGGGGGCTCGGGAAGGCACATCAGTGTTCTCCCTATCGAACCGTGCGTAGAAGGCATTGAGCTAGTCAGGGATTGATGCTTCGCTGTTGTTTGAGCTGCCTCCTGACTTTGCCTTGTAGGAGATGATGGCATTCAAGCCCTGCCACAGTTGCCGAAC
The DNA here is from genome assembly GCA_035221665.1 of Okamejei kenojei. Classification (NCBI taxonomy): domain Eukaryota; kingdom Metazoa; phylum Chordata; class Chondrichthyes; order Rajiformes; family Rajidae; genus Okamejei; species Okamejei kenojei. Next base: position 86,643,531 of record CM069131.1, on the reverse strand, counting down.
ATCTGCCTCATCCTCCAGCTTAGAGCAGAAGTCCTTTTTTGGCCTTTTTGATGGCCTTACCAAGGTCGTATCTGGACTTCTTATAGACCTGGACCTCTGCATCGCCAGACCTGAATGCTCAGGATCTGGTCTTCAGAAGAATGCAGATCTCATGGTTTATCCAAGATTGGGAAACACTCAGAAGGTTTATGTTGGCACGCAGTCCTCCACACATTTCCTCATGAAGTCCGTAACGACTGTGGCAAATTCATTCAGGTCCGTTGACAAGTCCCTGAACATTGCCCAGTCTACAGACTCCAAGCAGTACTGGAGTTGTTCCTCTGCCTCCCACAACCAGCTCTGTACAGTCCTCACCTCTGGGGGAGCTTTCTTCAGTTGCCACCTGTACGCAGGAAGAAGCGGCACCACTGAATGGTCGGATTTTCCAAAGTGAGGGCGAGGGATTGAGCAATACGCATCTTTGATGATCGTGCAGCTTTTGTTACGACTCCCAAATGCTGGTACTTCCGCGTAAAATAAACAAAAACCAGGCTCAAGTTTAAGAAAAGTCTTTTATTTAATTAAAACTCAAACCTGATTCAAACAACCCAGTCAAGGACAAGAATAAACTAATAAGCAAAGTTAACAGTGCTCCAGCCAGCCTCGCAATGGGCCATCGAACTAGAGTCTCTAACCTGCCTAAATGGAAATAACCCTGAAACAAAATACACGAAAACCCTCAGGTCAGCCCTTATCTGTCCCAATTCAATATTAATTAACAAATGTAGGTAATAATACAAAGTTCTATGCCATGTGGCCAGGCCTCCTGCAGTTCAAACCACCGTCTGTTCATGAGTCAGGGTCGATGAAGAGAGAGAGAATTCTGGGAGATTCTGGTATTTAAGCTTCCGATGAGTCACCCGTCACCTGACGCAGCTTGGCCAATCGGGTACAGGAGACTTTAACCCCTTGATTCCTGACTCCCAGCCACGGGGACTGCACTCAGGAGAGAAACAGAAGAGTTAAGTACATAGCATTCACCAGAGGGGGGGAAGTACCTAACACCCCCACCCAAAGATACTGAATAAGCTTTGGAAGAAACTATACAGTGACAAAGGAACTTGCCAATACCTTTTTAGCAAGTCCAACTTAGACACAAAAGACGCACTTCCCACATGATCACCGCAATCCTCCATCCGTGGAAGAGGAAAGCAATCCGGCTATAGTTACACCATTCACCCTCCGAAAGTCCATGCAAAACCTGTCGTCCCCATTAGCCTTCATAGCCAGTAGACACGGAGAACTCCACAGACTACAACTAGGTTCAGCAATTGCACGCTGCAGCATTGGCATCTGAGAAGGCACATCCGAGAACGGTGACCCATTTGACCCCACCAAAGCAAGCATATCATCCCGCTGACTTTCAGACAAATGAGACAACCGCAAGGGAAGCAACTTCAAATCTTCAAAGTTGTACAGCTTTCCCTGCGACACTGCCACAGACATTCGTGCCTCACACACATCACCACCCGTGTCAGGGGGCAGCACTACTTCAGGCAAAACTGGCTTAGACACAGTCCGGTGAAACCGCTCGAGAGCTCCCTGGCTCTCAGGATGATACGCACTGGAGTAAATATGCTCATTATCCAACAACTTCATTACCTGACCAAAAACCTTTGACATGAAGTTGGAACCTTGGTCACTCTGCACCACCTTGGACAAACCGAACAACGAAAAAAACTTAGTGAGAGACTTCACAATGGTAGGGGCAGTAATGTTACGCAAAGGGACCACCTCCGGAAAGCGGGTAGGTGCACACATAATTGTCAATAAAAACTTGTTGCCCACCCTTGTCCGAGGTAGAGGACCCACACAATCAACTAGAATCCGTTCAAACTGCTCCCCGACCACAGGGATTGGATATAAAGGCGCAGGAACCATCGATTGGTTTGGCTTTCCTGCCACCTGGCAAATGTGACAACATCTGCAGTGCTGCTTCACGTCCTTTTTCAACCCTGGCCAAAAAAATTCCGCATGATACGGTCATACGTCTTATTGACCCCCAAATGTCCACCCAGAGGTCCATCATGAGCCAAACAGAGTATCTCATCCCTATACGAACGAGGTATCACAATCCGATCAACCACGCTCCAATCATCATGCCCCGACATATCCAAGGGAGACCACTTTCGCATCAGTAAGCCATTCCTCAGAAAAAAACCCTTTGCTGTGGAATCCATATCCCCCTCAGGTACCGCGCAATCGAACAGATCCGATAAACCTTGATCACTCTTTTGCTCGTCAACCAGCCGGTCCCGTGACAGCGACACCGGCACATTTTCAGACAAGACCCCATCTTGAGATGTAGAAACACCCTCCACAACACAGGATCCATCCTCCTGATCCCCAAAAATGCTCTCACTCAGGTCCACTACATCCTCAAACTTTGCCTGGCTCTTAGCCATTGCCCTTGTGACAACACAAGCTGCGAAGACCGTCGGATTCTGCACAGCCAATATATCAGGACTGCACCATCGGAACAGCCGTCACCTCAGGAGTAATTAAAATTCTACCAAGTCATTCCCCAAAGAAACAAAATACACGAAAACCCTCAGGTCAGCCCTTATCTGTCCCAATTCAATATTAATTAACAAATGTAGGTAATAATACAAAGTTCTATGCCATGTGGCCAGGCCTCCTGCAGTTCAAACCACCGTCTGTTCATGAGTCAGGGTCGATGAAGAGAGAGAGAGAATTCTGGGAGATTCTGGTATTTAAGCTTCCGTTGAGTCACCCGTCACCTGACGCAGCTTGGCCAATCAGGTACAGGAGCCCTTAACCCCTTGATTCCTGACTCCCAGCCACGGGGCCTGCACTCAGGAGAGAAACAGAAGAGTTAAGTACATAGCATTCACCAGAGAGGTGGGGGGGGGGGGCTCAAGTGGTCAAGGGAGTTTGAACTTCTGGTGCTGCAGGAGACATGTGGTGGATGTTAGGGAACGATTTCTTCAGGTTAGCTTTGTTGAAGTCCCCGGCTATAGTGGTAAACGCCTTGGGATAGGCTGTCTGATGCTTGTTGACCATGGCGTGCAGCTCCTTCAATGCCAGACGGACGTCTGCCTGGGGTGGGATGAAGACCGCGGACAGGATGATGGAGGTGAATTCCCTCGGTAGGTAGAAGTGGGCGACACTTCACCGCCAGGTGTTCCAGGTGCGGAGAGCAGAAGTTAGATAGGACTGCCACGTCTGAGCATCACGAAGAGTTGGCCATGAGCCCCCTCCTCTCCTTTTCCCAGATGACTGCATATGGTCCATCAGTGGACAGATAAACCTTCAGGCTGGACCACTGAATCTGGGGAGCTGGGGGTGAGCCATGTCTCTGTGAAACTGAACACATAGCATTCTCTCAGTTGATAACTGATTACTGCAGGGAGGTTGTATGGAACCATTTTATTTTTTGTCCTCAATACTGTTTAAATCCTGAACATTTATTTTTCTGCTTGTCATTGCCCAATGTAACTTTTAAGTACTTCTCTTGTTCCTGTTTGATATTGCATAATAACAATTAAGCCTGCATAATACAAATAGTGTCCCAATTCATCAATCACATCATATCCCATTGGTGTTAAGGATACACTCATTATAGCAGAACTATTTGTACTTGCTGCAGTACACATCTTTTCATATATATTGTTCAAATCTCTATTTTGTTATTTTTTGTCATCAATTTTAACAATTAAAGAAGCCATCAGCCTAAGTGGAGATGCCAGCATTCAGCTGGTGAAATTGAAATATGCATTAGTTCATTGAAGGAGTTTCCTTCAGGAGTTTCTATCAGATTTGTAAAATTGACTTAATCCCATGGTTTCACTGCTACACACTGTATGCGATCCAGGGCAGAGGCAGATTATTTAAGGAAATTGCCTTTCATCCTGCACCAGGTCAGACCTAGTGCAATATCCAAGATCCAATTAATTTAATCGCCTCCTAAAGCTTTGCCTTGCAGCCTGCAGATCAATGATTCTTTATTATCACATTTACTGAGAGACAGTGACATTCTTTTTTTGCATATAGTTTAGTAAATTATCACAAAGCATAAACACAATCCCAGATTAAGTACAAAGCATAAAGAATTAGTCCACTGAGACCATATACAAGAGTCGCCAGGTTTTGGCGCCATTTTCAAAGTCCACGTTGCCTTTCATGCAGCAGGCTGTGAAGGTCCATTGTCCTGGCGGCTTTGCAGGGTCAACCTGGCCAAGCAAAGCTGTAGATATCCATCACCAATGTTCTTCCACAGACCGTGTCCAGTTTGAGTCTCTTGGAGTGGCGAGCGATCCAGTCGAACCCCAGGCTGCTGCAGGTCCTCCAGCTAGCGCTTCGATGCAGATCGTCCAGCAAACCATCGTCACTCTCCTTGCTTGGTCATCATTCACCCGTGTGCTTGGTGGGCGCCTCCCACAGCTGAACTTGAGAGCACTGAAGGTAAGACCCTGGTACCTAGACCCTCGCAATAGAAAGGAAGGACGTTAGCTTGGAGGATGTGGAATTGATATGGGTAGAGCTGCGAAACACTAAGGGGCAGAAAACGCTAGTGGGAGTTGTGTACAGGCCACCTAACAGTAGTAGTGGAGTTGGGGATGGCATCAAACATGAAATTAGAAATGCGTGCAACACAGGTAAAACAGTTACCTGTTGACTGGGTGACTTCAATCTACATATAGATTGGGTGAATCAAATTGGCAAGGGTGCTGAGGAAGAGGATTTCTTGGAATGTACGCGGGATAGTTTTCTAAACCAACGTAGAGGAACCAACGAGAGAGCAGGCTATTCTAGACTGGGTTTTGATTAATGAGGAAGGGCTTGTTAGCAGTCTTGTTGTGCGTGGCCCCTTGGGCAAGAGTGACCATAATATGGTTGAGTTCTTCATTAGGATGGAGAGTGACATTGTTAATTCAGAAACAAGGGTTCTGAACTTAAAGAAAGGTAACTTTGAAGGTATGAGACGTGAATTGGCCAAGATAGACTGGCAATTGATTCTTAAAGGGTTGACGGTGGATATGCAATGGAAGGCATTTAAAGACTGCTTGGATGAACTGCAACAATTGTTCATCCCAGTTTGGAAAAAGAATAAATCAGGGAAGGTAGTGCATCCAAATTCAGAGTCCAGCAGAGGGGGACAAAGGGCTTAATTAGGAAAGGGAAAACAGATTATGAAAGAAAACTGGCAGGGAACATAAATACTGAATGCAAATGTTTTTATAGATATGTGAAGAGAAAAAGATTAGTTAAAACAAATGTAGGTCCCTTGCAGTCAGAAACTGGAGAATTGATCATGGGGAACAAGGACATGGCAGACCAATTGAATAACTACTTTGGTTCTGTCTTCACTAAAGAAGACATAAATAATCTGCTGGAAATAGCAGGGGACCGGGGGCCAAAGGAGATGGAGCAACTGAGTGAAATCCAGGTTAGCCGGGGAAGTGGTGTTAGGTAAATTGAATGGATTAAAGGCCGATAAATCCCCAGGGCCAGATAGGCTGCATCCCAGAGTACTTACGAAAGTAGCCCCAGAAATAGTGGATGCATTAGTGATAATTTTTCAAAATTCTTTAGATTCTGGAGTAGTTCCTGAGGATTGGCAAGGGTGCTGAGGAAGAGGATTTCTTGGAATGTACACGGGATAGTTTTCTAAACCAACGTAGAGGAACCAACGAGAGAGCAGGCTATTCTAGACTGGGTATTGAGTAATGAGGAAGGGTTAGTTAGCAGTCTTGTTGTGTGTGGCCCCTTGGGCAAGAGTGACCATAATAGTAGCTAATGTAACCCCGCTTTTTAAAAAGGGAGGGAGAGGGAAAACAGGGAATTACAGACCAATTAGTCTAACATCGGTAGTGGGGAAAATGCTAGAGTCAGTTATTAAAGATGGGATAGCAGCACATTTGGAAAGTGGTGAAATCATTAGATAAAGTCACCATGGATTTATGAAAGGGAAATTATGTCTGACGAGGATGTAACTAGTAGAGTGGATAAGGGAGAACCTGTGGATGTGTTATATCTGGACTTTGAGAAGGCTTTCGACAAGGTCCCACATAAGAGATTAGTATACAAACTTAAAGCACATGGTATTGAGGGTTCACTATTGATGTGGGTAGAGAACTGGCTGGCAGACAGGAAGCAAAGAGTAGGAGTAAACGGGTCCTTTTCAGAATGGCAGGCAGTGACTAGTGGGGTACCGGAAGGCTGAGTGCTGGGACCCCAGCTATTTACAATATATATTAAAGATCTGGAAGAGGGAATTGAATGCAACATCTCCAGGTTTGCGGATGACACAAAGCTGGGGGGCAGTGTTAGCTGTGAGGAGGTTGCCAGGAGGCTGCAAGGTGACTTGGATAGGTTGGGTGAGTGGGCAAATGCATGTCAGATGCTGTATAATGTGGGTAAATGTGAGATTATCCACTTTGGTGGCAAAAACAGGAATTATCTGTTATCTGAATGGAGGCCGATTAGGAAAAGGGGAGATGCAGCGAGACCTGGGTGTCATGGTACACCAGTCATTGAAAGTAGGTATGCAGGTGCAGCAGGCAGTGAAGAAAGCGAATGATATGTTGGCATTCATAGCAAAAGGATTTGAGTACAAGAGCAGGGAGGTTCTTCTGCAGTTGTGCAGGGTCTTGGTGAGGCCACACCTGGAGTACTGCATACAGTTTTGGTCTCCTAATCGGAGGAAAGACATTCTTGCCATAGAGGGAGTACAGAGAAGGTTCACCAGACTGATTCCTGGGATGGCAGGAATTCCATATGAAGAAAGACTGGATAGACTCGGCTTGTACTCGCTGGAATTTACAAGATTGAGGGGGGATCTTATAGAGACTTACAAAATTCTTAAGGGGTTGGACAGGCTAGATGCAGGAAGATTGTTCCCGATATTGGGGGAGTCCAGAACAAGGGGTCACAGTTTAAGGATAAGGGGGAAGTCTTTTAGGACCGAAATGAGAAAAACATTTTTCACACAGAGAGTGGTGAATCTGTGGAATTCTCTTCCACAGAAGGTAGTTGCGTCTAGCTCATTGGCTATATTTAAGGGGGAGTTAGATGTGGCTCTTGTGGCTAAAGAGACCAGGGGGTATGGAGAGAAGGCAGGTACAGGATACTGAGTTGGATGATCAGCCATGATCATATTGAATGGCGGTGCAGGCTCGAAGTGCCAAATGGCCTGCTCCTGCACCTATTTTCTATGTTTCTATTGTTTCTATGTTTACCTCTTAATAGCCCTTTGTTCTTGTGTCCACACTCCTCTCCGGTTCTCCGGTCCTTGAGTATGAGCAGGGGCCAGTCTCAGCAGCTTCCCCCTTCAGGTCGGGTTTCCCGGTGCAGTGGTGGGTGGCCAGGGCTGCTGCCAGGGTATAGCCGCAGCATCACAGTCTGCCACGTGGCACCGTGGCTTTAGTGCGGCACAGTGGAGCCGCGGTAGATTTGCTGCCTTACAGCGCCACAGACTCATATTCGATCCTGACTATGGATGCTGGCTGTATAGCGTTTGTACATTCTCCCTGTGACCTGGGCGGATTTTCTCTGGGAGCTCTGGATTCACTCCACACTCCAAAGACTTATAGATGAGTAGGTTAATTGACTTTGGTAAAGCTGTAAAATTGTCCCAAATGTGTGTGGCCAGAATTGCTGGTCGCCGCTTACTTGATAGACCGAAGGGCCCGTTTCCCTACTCTATCTCAAAAAACCTTTTTAAAAATAGTGAGATTTTTTAAAAATAGCTTAAAAATAGGCAAAATATTTTTTTGCTAGGGTTTGTGTTTTAATTACCTTTCCAAGATCAATGACAACTTTCATGGGCAACAATCCGCAGGTTTGAAGCAGAGCCTCCTGGCTACATTGCCTGAGGTCAAACTCCCACTGCAGCTCCCAGCATATGGCTGGCCTGTGCTTCGACAAGAGCTAGCCACTGCTTCTGATCCTGGGATTGAAGTTCCTGGGAAGAACAAGTCAGCACAAACCACTTAAATTATTTATGATGCATTTATGCATTATATTAGAGCATAAGCAGAAATAGACCTTGTCTGTTCACAGTTTGGAAATTCAGATATGCATTCTCCAGGACATTTCATATATTGAACCCAACTGATTTTCCAGGTTCCTCGCTAAGTCCCCCCAGTGGATGCATAAGTAAACCCTAAACTTGGAAGCTGGTCTCAACCCAACAGCAGAATGAAGTGGTGTACGCAGATGCTGGTTGACACTGAAGGTAGACACAAAATGCTGGAGTATCTCAGTAAATGCTGGAGTAACTCAGGCAACATCTCTGGATAGAAGGAATGGATGACATTTCGGGTTGAGACAGTTCTTCAGATTGAGAGTCAGGGGAGAGGCGGACACAGAGATATGGAAGGGTAGGGCATGAAAACGAGAGATCAAAGAGAAATTCTCAAGGAAATTTTAGGATAGATAATTAGAGGTGACAATGTGGCATACAAAGATAAAATGGAATCAGGTGGACAGTTAAACTGGTCAGAAAACTATTATGGGGAGGGTTGGAGAGAGTAACCCTTTAAATAGCAATGTTACAAAATTTTGAGATTTTAAAAATCAAGTCTGCAATTTATCCCATCAGAAAAAGCATTAACAGAAGTTTATTTTTGTTATTTTTTATTTTTATTTTATTAGAAGTACAGGAACATGGCACCAAGGTGCCTAATATATATTGACATATTACATTTTATGTACAGCTTCTTATTTCTTTGTTTTAATAATGAAAAAGAAAAAGAGAGAATAGATAATAAAAGATAGAGAATCATGTGATATATAGTGTGTGAGAAAGAAAAAAGTGTGAAAGAAGAAAGTTGATAAAGAAAAAAAAGAAAGAAAAAGAGTAGAAAGTAAGAGATTAAGGAGATCGTTATCTATATTCTTGACCATCCCTCACCCAATCCTGAAACAGTTAGCTTATACGGTTTTGTTGCACCAAATGCTTCCAAAAAATCGACAAATGGAGACCAACTCGTTAAGAATTGGTCTGATGTGTCTATTAGGAGGAATCACATTTCCTCAAGATGTGCAGAGTCCAACATGTTTGAAATCCACATTTTAAGCATTGGTATGGCTGTATTTTTCCAAAAGTTAAGTATGTTTTTTTGCCATTATTAACCCATAATTTAAAAATAAATTTTGAGATGAGTTCAATTTATTCCCATCTTCCATTACTCCAAATATAATCATTTCAGTATTAGGTTCCATTTTTATCGTAAATAATTTTGTAAATATTTCAAAGATATCACTCCAGAATTTATAAATTTTTATGCAGGAGACCAAAGAGTGTGTTATAGTTGCATTTTGGGATAGACATTTATCACAAATGGGGGAAGTATTTGGATAGAATTTATTCAATCTAGTTTTTGAGTAATATAATCTATGTAAAATTTTAAATTGAATTAAATTATGTCTTACATTACTCGAACGTTTGTGCATATATATCAAATACTTTCCCCATGTTTCCTTTGTAATTTTTATGATTAATTCTCGTAAAGAAGTTTAATTTGACACCTAATTCACTTTCATATCTTCAGTATTTGAAAGGTTATGGCCATTTTCATACTCGGAAATTAGCATCTTGTTCCCTATTGCTTTTCCATTGGCTTAACTCAAAAGCTGTGATCGAGGACAGTCAAAAGTCCATAACTTTCTTAAAAATTAAGAGAACTGAATGAAATTTTCAGTTATCATAGATTGAAGCATTCTGAAACAAATATAAAACAATCTTACTTGGATGACCTGAAATTAAAGCATATAATTAGTTACTTAATTGTAGCTAATTACAAAATTGACCGTTGTGACGGATATAGTAATAAACAACCAGACTGTTTTGAAAATTCAAAAATGTGATATTCTCAAGCTCAGAACTTTAATATTATTGTAATATATGCTGTAAGTCCGTTATAGATAGTTAAATAACTTACAATTTCTAGGAAAAGAACAGGTCTTTATGGAGAAGATCAGCTGCTAGCTGGTACATTGGTATATCAAAATCAGTAGCATTATCATACTCCTCAGATTGCAACCAATAAGCAACTCTGTACACCTTGTTTTTCCGCAATTTTTCAATTTTGGCATTGTAAACTACAAGTTTTTGCTCTTCAAACCACGCATGACATGCCTTTCTGCCCTCTACTTTCCCATTAAGAATGTCCTGCAGATCATCACATTTGGAGTAGTCCAAATTTGGATAATCTCTGCGAATGCTGTTTAAATCACTCTTTCAATTTTTTTCCTTTTTTTTCCTCTCTTTCGTATCCCGAGCATGCTCCTTGCCTTTCTGTCGCTTGATGATTTCTGCTCTCAATTCCTTCTGTTTTTTCTTCTCTCTGTTCCTCTGCACTCTCCCCCATGTCACTGCCTTGCAGAGCACCTCTCTCCTCCCTACAATGCTCCTCAAGAATATCAAGGTAATTGAATGTTTTATTCTTGCAGGCCTGCATCCTACATGACAAATAACACATGGTGGCATTGGGAGATTTCTGTTTCAATGAGCTAAACATCCCCATTATCTCCTCCGCTTCAATGTTGTGTGATCTTGCTGATGCACTCATCCTTCAGTTTCTCAGTTACATCATGTTCAAAGTATTTACTATACTGCCTCTCCAACACAGTGATGACAGCTTGAAGGCAGCTCCTCATATTTGACCTGAACTGTGGATGTACTGGTAGCTCCCGAAGTTTTGTCAATGTGACGTCAAGATGTACCTCCTCACCGAAGAAATCTTCCCTTGCCAATATCAAGTTCTCTGGATTTTCTGTGGCTTCCTTTAGAGCAGCAATCACCCCTTTAACCATTTTGATGCCATCAACATGGTTGATCTGATTCTGGCTTGAAGTGTAGAAGCGCTTCATCCAAGGCCCAGTCAGATATTTGCCAAGTAAGCCTAATATCTGAAGTTCTACTTTTGCCTCAGTCTGGGTGAAGTCATGGAGGATGGCGCTTTTCAACCCCCCACAGGATGTTCCGCTATTCAGCAGGGCAACAAAGTCATCATAATGTTCTATGAGATTGCCACTAATATGAAAGAGTGGAGAGTTCCTTTCACAGGGTGTGGAGTCTAGCCAGGGGTAAAGTTGCGAGGAGGGAAGGAGCGTTGAGAAGGAGAGGGTCGGGGTTCATGCCAGTAGCTCACTAACTCACCGCTGCCGCGGCGTTCCGGGCGCGGAGCTACTGGATTGTGGCCGGGGAGGGAAGCAGCTCCCGTGGCTACGAGTGGCCTCCATCACCGGACAGCGGAACCGACTGCCATCTCAGCGGCTTCTGCCTGCCCGCTCAACTCTGGCAGTGCTCTCCATCTGAAGAGTGAGGGGACCAGCTCAAGAGCAAAGATCATAGAGCAGAGTGGGTCAGCGGGTGATGGATAACATCACAGCAGGCGGTGGAGCTTACTCCTGTGTCAGCGCGAACAAGGGATCAATTGAGGTTACTTGCACTGACATATGGAGTAATCTCCACCACCCACTGTCCTGTAATCCATCGCCCGCCGACCCGCTCTTGAGCTGGATGATCGCCGGCCGACCCCCTCCTACTCAACCCTCCTGCCCTCCCCGCAACTTTACCCATGGACAGACTATCCACACGCTGTGAAAGGAACTCACCCCCCCAGCAGCACTGTCCTTTTAAAGCCGCTTCCCACTTTACAATTGCTTCCCATCAGCTGCTAGCAATGAGCGATAGACTTGGCTATACCTCAGTACATCAACATCGTTCTTGATGTTGCTGTACTGAGGGATAACGAAGTCTATCTTTCTTGGCTAACAACCTAACCTTCGGCCTCCAAAATGCAGGTACATGTTCTAGTAATTTTACAACATTGTGAGATTTTAAAAATCAAGTCTGCAGTTTATCCCATCAGATAAAGCATAAAAAGAAGTTTAATTTGACACCTAATGCACTTTCATATCACATTCATTCAATGTGACCATGGCTGATCATCCCCAATCAGTACCCCGTTCCTGCCTTATCCCCATATCCCCTGACTCCACTATTTTTAAGAGCCCTATCTAGCTCGCTCTTGAAAGCTTCCAGAGAACCTGCCTCCACTGCCCTCTGAGGCAGAGCATTCCACAGACTTACCACTCTCTGTGAGAAAAAGTGTTTCCTCATCTCCGTTCTAAATGGCTTACTCCTTATTCTTAAACTGTGGCCCCTGATTCTGGACTCCCCCAACATCGGGAACTTGTTTCCTGCCTCTAGCGTGTCCAAGCCCATAACAATCTTATATGTTTCAATGAGATCCCCTCTCATCCTTCTAAACTCCAGAGAGTACAAGCCCAGCTGCTCCATTCTCTCAGGATATGACAGTCCCGCCATCCCGGGAATTAACCTTGTAAACCTACACTGCACTCCCTCAATAGCAAGAATGTCCTTCCTCAAATTAGGGGGCCAAAACTGCACACAATATCCAGGTGCAGTCTCATTAGAACTCTGTACAACTGCAGAAGGACCTCTTTGCTCCTATATTCGATTCCTCTTGTTATAAAGGCCAACATGCCATTTCTTAGCGCTAACGGCAGTTACTTGGGAAACGTGGTAACTAGTGAAGATTTTTCAACATGTTGGAAAATGTCCACGAGTAAAATATTCTCAGGATGTAAAAATTTGATACTTTTTAACACATAGTCATACCGTAGTAGCTCGTGAGTTTATTGTAGTAGGACCTGGTGTCCTATATCACTATTGTATGTTCATGATGGAAATAAGAATACTCTGTATATTCATTACCTTTGAATTGTAGTTTTATGTAATACTCCCATAATTTCTGAGTTCCATTTCACAATATCTATCAGACATACAGAATGTTGCAAGGTAATATCTTGCCCAAACTCAGTTGTATCTTTCTATCTCAATAAATATCACAAAATATGCCATTGTTTCAGCCACATTATGACAAAATATAGAATGTAGGTTATTTGTTATCAGTCACCCCATCCCAGAAACAATAGTAGTTAAAGAAGAACATTTGTTTTACTAATTTACGAGCATGTACCATACAGAGTCCGTTGATCCATATCCAACAAACTATTGTGATAATTGCTTAAAAGGTATTATTGTCTAAGAAATTTGGTGTGGAATGATAATCCATCTCAGTACTCATTTAGGCAAGTACCAAGCTATAGATACTTTCCCCCCACCCCCAATCGCCCTCGCCCGATCTTCATTGAACCTACCATTTGGCCGATCTTTTATTCAGCTGCTGTAATGTTTCCTTCCTATCAAAATCTCTGTGTAACATCTCTGTCCCTATCTTCCAATGCCCACTTTGAAATAAAATACAACTTTCGACTTAAAAATTTTGCAGCAGGATCGCTATATAAATGCAAATATATGGTATTTTATCCTAGCATCCCCCCCCCCTCCCCCCGCTTACCACCACACAAGAAGCGTAACTTGAAGAGTTCGATGTTCGATGCGGACCAGAAATGAAAGTTAATAGCTATGAATCGATTAACAGCGAGCTACGAGGTGAGATTGAAACACCTGTCAGAGGGCTAAGAAACAATCCTGAGTTGAAGGCGTATTGTTTTAAGTGAGCATTTTGCAGCAACCTCACCATATTCTGGTTAAATATTCTTTCCACGGAAATCTCCTATTTCACTTTGAAATTATATTCATTTATAACCGTTTGTAATATCAGTAACCACCTTAATGTTCGTGTGTTTAGTATTGGGTATATTTTAATGTGCTGTATATATATTTTTTTATCAACCAGGTGTGAAAATTACACCGAATCGCGATCCTGCTGTGAAATGTTTAAGTCGAAAATTGTATTTTATTTCAATGTAGGAATTTGAAGATAGGGACAGAGATGCTACACAGAGATTTTAAACTCGGGAGAGTGCTTGGGTGAACTCGCACAGTGGGACAGGGCTTGAGGCAGCATCTATGGAGCGAAGGAAATAGCCAACGTTTCGGGCAGGGTCTGAAGAAGGGTTTCGACCCGAAATATAGCATACTTCCTTCACTCCATAGGGGGGTGGGGGGTGCAGGGAGTCAGATAGACTGCGCAATGACGTGGGATCCCAGTGTGAGAGTGAGTCACCATCTGCGTACAGCGTTCCCACATCCCTCTTCTCCACCAAGCAAGGCACACTCCTTTCTCCCCTCCACCCTCTTCCCCCTTCCTTCCCTCATTCCCCCCCCCCTCTAAAATAGGAGGGAGAAGGAGGGGGAGGGAGGTAGTGAGAGGTAGAGAGAGGGAGATCTAAAGGGTTTTGGTCTCCAATCACCTGACACCTCTCTCTCTCCCCCCTTCTCTCTCCCTTTCTCTCTCTCCCCCTCTATCTCTCTCTCCCCCTCTCTCTCTTCCCTCTCTCTCTCTCTCTCTCCCCCCTTCTCTCTCCAATTCTCTCTCCAATTCTCTCTTCCTCTCCCCCTTCCTCTCTCTCTCTCTCTCTCTCTCTCTCTCCCCCCTTCTCTCTCCAATTCTCTCTCCCTCTCCCCCTTCCTCTCTCTCTCTCTTCTCTCCAATTTCCCCTCTCTCTCTCCCTTTGTCTCCTTTCTTTCCCCCCTTCCTCTCTTCTCTCTCAAATTATTTCTCCCTCTCCCCCTTCCTCTCTCTCTTCTCTCCAATTTCCTCTCTCTCCCTTTCTCTCCCCTCGTCCTCTCTCTTCTCTCTCCCTCTCTCCCCCCCCCACTCCTCTACCCCCAGCCACGTTTATATCTACAGTTCACTCCACGAGTGTGTGTGTGAGAGTCAAGCAGTGTTTCTCATTCTGACTCTGCTCCGTGAGCTGCTCGTATTGACAGTAATCGTGTCCAACTCTTAACTGAAAACGTGGTTTGCAACTGAAAATCCCCCCTCTGTCTCTCCACGCCCCCCCCCCCCCTCCCTCTCACACACACACACGCATGCACACAGATAGAGACACACACACAAATAGAGACACACAAACACAGCCACACAGGCACAGAGACACAGGGACACAGGAACACAGAGACGCCGCCGACTTCATACAAATCTGACCCTTTCTTGCCTCGGCCCCACCCTCTCCCTCTCCCTCTCACTGTCATGCACACATCGCCCGCCTGTCCGCTCCCGGCGTTTAGCGTTGAATACTTACGGCTGAGTTCGCTGCGGTGCTGAGGCTTGCTGCCCTGTAGACTCCCACACTCCCACACCCCCCCCCCCCCCCCCCCCCCCCCCCCACCCCGGGTCCAGATCAGAATCTTGGCCGCTCCGGCGGCAGCGAGTGACACAATTTAACACATTTACTGAGGAATGTGGATTGATGCATTGATGACCCATTGTATAACTACTTGTTAACTACTGGCTGTTAACTGTGACACTAGCAGTTAACACGTCGTTTATTATTCACAGCGGTTGTTATCACGTTATAGTTAACACGTCGTTTATTATTCACAGCGGTTGTTATCCATGCAAAAAAATCCGTATGGCGAATGGTTTTTTAAAAATCTTTATTTAACAACGCAAATTTGTATTTCCATCTGAAATACGGAAAATTAACGCAGGGCCCCTCTTGGGCGTGGGGCCCAATTTGGAAAAATCGGTCCAAGCGGCCTAGGGTCCGCCCTGGTCAAACACATGCATCCTTGTTGTTGAGGAATAAGTTTTCTGGCCCACCTTTGTCTTGACAATGCTGGCAGCCTGCAGAGTTTCGATTGTTTCTTTGAGGACAAGAATGTCAAATTCGAGGCGTCTCACATCCTCTTCCCTGCCCTTTAAATTTTCATGAACTTTTCTGGACTGGTGAATTGAAACAGTTTTCCTCTTTTTCTTACTGCCACCAAACATCAGCAATTGTCTGTGTGCTTTTCAAAAGCTCTGCCTTGGTTTCAGCAAGCTCTCGTACCAAAGTATTCCCACATAATTTGGTTTTGAGTTCCTGAATCTTTCATTTCTTTAAATCTATTTGGTTTTGCTTTCTCTTTAAGGATTGATTAACTACAAGTTTGGGAGTTTTCAACCATGCCCTAAGTTCACTGATCTTTGTGTGATACTTTGGTGTAAGAGCAGCCCTGGATTCGGACAGAAACTTTAGTCTTTTCTTCAATTTCTGTTTCCTTGGTGAAAGACTTAGAAATTCTCTGCTACATCTTGTTGAAACACTAGATGTCGATGACATTGGTTCAGGTGAGGCAGCAGCTGTCGGTGGTGTTGCTAGATTTAGTGGAGGATGCAGACTATGACTGTCATCGCCCATGTCCTCAGTGTCTTGAAATATGGGCACTTGGCTTTCAGCTGATGTCAAGGATTCAGGATCTTGAGCACCAGGCAGTGGAATGTCATCTAAAGAAATGTGTTGACTGCCTTCTGGAATTTAAAAGTTTCATCACAAATTTCCATAAATGCTCCAAGTTCCTTGGGATTGGTGAGTTTTTTAAACTTAAGCAAAGTCCGGTTAACGAGAGCCTTCACTCTTAACTTAACAGTACCAAATGAATAGCCTTCTGCATCCGACGAAGAGAAATGTGAACTCAGCGATTTCTGTTTTAGACAGACTTTTTCCAAACGAGGTATACAAGTACAAGATGTGTCCATTTTTAAGATCCCTCTTAGACTCGGGCATGACAGAGAACTTCACTTCAAGTTGAACTCTAGCTATGCCTGTCTGGGCTTTTGGATTGACAATTTTGCATTTCTTCTTTGGAGATATTTGTTTACAATATAAATTAAAAAAAAACACTGAACACCATTAACAGAAACAAGTTATTATTTGCAGTTTTAGAAAAAAAGATAGAAATGATAAAGTTAAACACTAAAACAAATAGTAAATACTCAACAAGAAATTCATATTCATCAGTTTCATCTAAATTCAATTACTGGATCTAAACATCTATCCGTTTCTTAATGTCAAATAACATTCACACAGGAATTCACAATATAACATGATTTTTAAATCTCATTGTCATGAATTTATAGGCCAAATAGAAGGAATTTAATGTTTAATTCCCGTAAATTAATAGCCATTTAAATCATCTTGCGAGTGGGATTTTGTGGAACGCGATCGATTGGAACGTTGCATTTGTGGTGAATTTAAACCCCATATCGGCAGGAAAAACACTGCCGGTTCGTATGGGTCCTAAATCACCTTTTCGCTACGTAAAATTTGGATTAACCCTAAGAAGCACGTTTATATGTAAAATAATCAGATCTGTCCCATTGTCGGCGTGACGGCGTTTCGATTTTGATTTTACTCCTGCTATAAAATTATCCAGCGATGCTTTTAAAAAACCTGATAAAACGCAAGTCGGATCGATTATTGTTCAGCAGCTAAACAGCCTGACAAAGATCGACTTTGACAGGCAGGTGAAAACGGCATTTTAAACCCGCCCCCCCCCTCTCAAAGGCGCCAAAGTCACGCACACGGCCAGTGGCAGAGCTGCAGCGCCGCTGAAGGTATATTTTGTAACATACCTACTTTAAATAACCCTTGCTTTCCTTCTCCCTCCATCCCTCCCCCATCCTAGTTCTCGGACCATTTTGACTGTCGAAGTTGCACAACATACTTTGGCCTCCACTAATGGTCTGGTCTACCTAGAATAACTGACCATTTATTGTACATTTATTTTTTGTGTTGCTGCATTTAATGTGCCTGTAAAGCTATAGCAAGCAAGAATTTCATTGTCTTGATGCATATAATAAATAAACTCTGTTGACTTGGTCTTGTCAGGATAATTCTGTAAGTCCCTATCCCTTTTTATTACAAACGCATTGTGAACAAAATGTTGTTTCCTCTGAAACGGTAATACTTCCTGGAATGTCAGGGACATTTAAAATTTGGTAAAATAAACCATAGAACAGTACATCACAGGAACAGAACCATGGCCCACAAAGTCAATGCCGAATATGATGCCAGGTTAAACTAATCACCTCTGCCTGAACATGGTCCATATCCCTCAATTACCTTCATCAGTGTGTCTATCTAAAAGCCTCCTAAATGCCACTATTATATTTGCCTCCATCACCCCCCTGACAGGCTGTTCCAGGCCCCCACTTGCTCCCTACATCACTTTTAAAATGTTGTCCTTCTCACCTTAAAGCTATGTACTCCAGTTTGATATTTTCACCCTGGGAGAAAGGTTCTGACTGTCTATCCTGTCTACACTTTTCACAATTTTATATACTTCTATCAGGTGTCCCTCAGCATTCAATGCTCCAGAGAAAACAATCCAAGTTTGTTTAATTTCTAAGTATACAGTAGCTAATACCCTCTATTCAAGGCAGCATTCTGGTAAATCGTTTGTGCATCATCTCCAAAGACCCCACATCATTTCCTGTGGGACAGGCAGCATTTCTGGAGAGAAGGAATGGGTGACATTTCGGATCGAGACCCTTATTTAGACTGATATCAGGGGAGATAGAATGTAGTCAGATACAGTAAGACTGGTTGGAGAATTGGGAAGGGGGAGGGGATGGAGGGAGAGGGAAAGCAAGGGCTATTTAAAGTTAGAGAAGTCAATGTTCACACCACTGGGGTGTAAGCCACCCAAGCAAAATATGAGGTGCTGTTCCAGCAATTTACGCTGGGCCTTACTCTGGCAATGGAGGAGGCCCAGGACAGGGCAGGAATTGTGTCTACCTTCAATTTTTCTTTTCTACACAGCAGTTCTTTCCTACATACCATTGCCTGTAATGGGGCGACCAGGATTGTAGCAATACGCCAAATGGAGCTTAATCAAAGTCCTAAAAAAAGCTGCAACATAAGTTCCTGACTCATATTTCATACCCTGACCTTTGAAGGGAGGCTTACCATATGCCTTCTTCACCAGTCTATCTACTTGTGTTGTCATTTTCAGGAAGCCATGGTCTTGGACCACAAGATCCCTCAGTGCAGCAATGCTGTTAAGGGTCCTGCCATTAACTGAATACTTTCCCTCTACATTCACCCTCCCAAAATGTAACATCTCATACTTGCTTGGATTAAACTCCATCTGCCATTTCTCCACACATTTCTGTAGCTAATCGCTACCCAGCTGTATACTTTAACAGCCTTTGCCACTGTCTGCAATTTTGGTGTTGTCTGCAAACTTACGAACCAACCCATCTACATTTATGTCTGATAGACACCATATGCTGGAGTAACTCAGTGGGACAGGCAGAACTTCTGGAGAGAAGGAATGGATGACGTTTTGGGTCCAGACCCTTCTTCAGACTGATGGGGTGACATGTCGGACGAGACCCTTCAACATTTATGTCTGAGTTATTTATATTATCACAAACAATAGAGGTCCCAGCACTGATCCCTATGGAACTCCACTAGTTACGGATCGCCATCCAAAATAACACCTTTAACCTCAACCCTCTGTCTCCTATGAGTAAGCCAGTTATGAATCCAAATGAACAAGTCACAGTGGATCCAATCTAATCTTCTGGTTCAGCCTGCCATGAGGTAAGCCTTTATCAGCTGCAATGTAGAGAACATCTACTGCCCTATCCTAATCGATCACTTACATCATCTCCTGAAAAACTCAATCAAGTTTGAGAAACATGTCCTGCTGCACATTAAGCCATGCTAACTGCCTGCAGTAACCCATTATCTTACAAATGGGAGCAAATCCTATCCCGAGAAGTCCTCTCCAATTGTTTTCCTACCACTCATGTGAGGTTCACTGGATTTTGGATTATTTCTACTTCCCCTACTACTTGCTCATCCAAAGTTCCATTATCTTGCTATCCTTATCCTTCCTCCTTACTGGAATATGCCAGTTCTGAATTCTGATCAGCTGGCCTTCAAACAACTCTCATACGTCAGATGTGGAATCAGGGCTGGCCTTTGGAGTTGCGGGGACCAATTAGGAACAATTTTGGAGAGCCCCAGGTTCCCAGCCAAGATCTGCCATCCCTGTTATTTAGTATATATTATGAAATTGTACACTAAAGAGCTATGGATTATACACTGTCATAATCTCTCCTGCTCCCATCTGACTGTCAGTACCCCCACTGGCTTCCAAACTTTACCGTAGCTGTTAATTACCATTAAACTGCATTATGTGATTGGACACAATGCCCTTGGAGACAACGGCTGCTTGGACGGGAAGAGACCGATATGTTGATTGGACAGGAATTTTAAAGCAAGCTGGTCGGTGATTGGATGCGGCCCCCTTAGAAACAGCGGTTGATTGGCCGCCAAATAATCGGGCACAAAAAAATTGAAAAATAGGAAAACAAAAAAATCGGAATTCCGATTTAAATCTGATAGAAGGTATATTGGGTGGGTATCGATTTTTTTTTGCTCAAGATCTGCAGCATCTGCCATCGCTTGTGATTTAATACTATGTTCCACTGCGATCTAACTAATGGATGGCCCCATGCTGAAGTGCACGCAGCATTGAAATGCTAATACTACAATTAGCAAGATTATTGAACAATACAGTAGCACGTAGCTCAGAGGACACTGGGGATTATTTTTACAAATGCCCATTTTCACATAGCAAGTCACTTTTGGCAACAATACCAGTTTTTAAGAAGGCAGACTTTGCACTGACCACTTGAAAATAAATCAGTGGTTAACTGGCAATGTAAACGTGATGGTGTACCTGTCACCAAAGCAGCAGGCACCATGAAACAAAAAGATAAAGAGCTGGTTTCAGTCCAACAAAAGTACAAAACTTGAAACAACTGGTCACAGGGCTAAGAGGCTGAAGAGCTTCAGGCTGCTGTGGAAACAATTCTGCCATGGAATCGGGCCACTTTCTATAGCACCCATCATCAAAGAATCACTTCAAGCCTGGTCTCTGCATTATAAGTGCAACATGAACAGTGATGGAAATCGGTTTTAGGAACTAGGGGTACGCTAAGGTCCATGAGGCTGACATTGGGAAGGAGGGGGGGGGGGGTAGATGCTATAAGCCCCCCATGAGAAATTTTATTTCTCTGAAATTGAAGATAGACATAAAGCGGGCGTAACTCAGCAGGCCAGGCAGCGCAGCGACTCTGGAGAGAAGGCCCTTCTGCAGACTGAACTGAACACTCGTCGATGAGAGTACTTGTGATTGTCTGAAGAAGGGTCTTGACCAGAAAGGCAACCCTCTCCCCAGAGCCGCTGCCTGTCCCGCTGAGGCACCACAGCCCCCTGTGTCCACCTTCAAATCCAGAGCCAAACACAATAAAAAGAGTGCTGGAGGAACTCAGCGGGCAAGGCGGCACCCACGGAAAGAATGGTCCGGGAGCTGCCACGGGCCAGGATCCCCCCCCCCCCCCCCCCCGAACAGAAAGGAACCACAGATGCAGCCATCATCGCAAAACGTCAAATGATTCCGGGAATGCCGAGGCGACGGTGAGAGAGGGGGAGTGAGAGAGGAGAGAGAGATGAGATGGGGAGTGGGAGAGAGAGAGGGAGGGAGGGAGCGAGCGAAAGACAGAGAGACACAACATGGGTCGATAGGTGAATGACTGTACCTGCACACCAAGAAGATGCCCGTGCTCGCGGTCTGGAGCCCTCAATCATGACAGTGAGTTTTAAGAAATTCACAATGTGTCATCAATACGTAGATCTACATTCCTCAGTCAATGTAATTGTGTTTTCACCAAGTATTAATGACGCCACGTCCCTTTGAATAAAATTCACGGGAGTCACGTGAATTTTATTCAAAGGAATGCACTTCATTAATATTTGGTCAAAACACAATTACATTTACTGAGGAATGTGGATCGATGCATTTATGACACATTGTATAACTACATGTTAACTACTGACTGTTAACAAGTGCTAACAGTGGTAGTTAACAAATCGTTTTTGTCTGATGGCTGGTGCAGCGGTTTTTATCCATGTTCATTTTAAACAAGGCAAATGTATTTTTAAAATCTATTTAACAACGCAAATTTGTATTTCCTTACGAAATACGGAAAATTTGCACGGGGCCCCCTTAGGCGCGGGGCCCAATTGGGTGCATTCGGCCCAATTGGCCCTGTGTGGAATTATACAATAACAACTGGTCCCAACTTACTCTCCCTAGCACCTGCCTAATAATGCTGTAATATGCCTTACCCAAATTTAGGACCTTCCCTCAAGGTCCAGACTTATTTTTATTCATAACTATCTTAAAACATATGATCACTTTTCTCAAAATACTTTTCCATTTAAATGTCAGTCACCTGGCCAGGCTTGTTTTCCAGCACAAAATTCCAGTGGATCCCTCCTTGTGTTAGAAAATTCCATAGTTTCAGGAATGTCAGAATGCCACCAATGTCAGCAAGACAAAGGAGATAAGTAATTATTCCCCTGTACTGTAACGTTATTCCCCTGTATTGTAATACACTGAAAATACACTGCACACTGTATGGCTCGATAGTAATCATGTATTGTGTTTCTGCTGGCTGGATAGCATGCAACAAGATATTTCACTGTACATGTGACAGTGTACATGTAGCAGTAAACTAAACTGAACTGGAAACTTCTTGGATACCAAACTGCCCCATCAAAGTATTTTGAACTGAGCTAGTTCCAGTCAATATTGAGGAAGTTAAAGTTGCCCTCTACAGCAATCCTGTTGCTTTGGCTTCTTTTGGTAATCTGTCTACATCTCTGTTCCTCTATCTCCTGCTGGCTATCGAGTGGCCTCTAGTACAATTCTATTCGTACTGAGTGTTTGCTCAGTTAGCTCTACCCATATCGCTTCAGTGGGCAAACCCGGCAATATGTCCTCTCTGAGTGCCATTGTAATATTCTCCCTGAATAGTCAAGCAACTAACTCTTCCACCTCTTTTACTTCCACCTCAAATATATTCAATTAAAGTTATAAAATAAAAATGTAAGTAGAAATTATTGAAAAGATATGAAGTTTAGTTTAGTTTGGAGATAGAGCGCGAAAACAAACACTTCACCCACCAAGTTTGCACCGACCAGCGAGCCCCGTACACCAGCACTATCCTGCACATTAGGAACAATTAACTTACAAACTGATACGTCTTTAGAATGTGGGAGGAAACCGGGGAAATCCCACGCGGTCACAGGGAGAACGTACAAACTACGCAGAGATAGCATCCATAGTCAGGATCAAGCCCGAGTCTCTGGTGCTGTAAGGCAGTAACTCTACCGCTGTGCCACCATGCCACCTAGTTGCAATTAAAAAAGGAAAAAATATATATATTCAACACTTACCAGCTGTCCCCAGCCATTATTGAAGGTAGCATTGATGGGAGTAATGATTTTCTGTGGACCTGACAGGGAATCTCACAATGAAACACAAACTGAAAATGTAGGCATGGATGAAAAAGGATTATCGAAGCAGTAATTTTCTGTAAGTGTGCTGAATGTCAAATACCAGCACAGAAAATATATATTAATGCTTATGTTCCAATATATTTCACTTTTGATGCTAATACTATATAATGGATGTTATTCTTCAAATGAAAATTGGAATTTAATTTGACATCTTTTTGTTTGAATTGTTGTGAAACTTATGTGAGAATCATGTTTGTCGGATCACTTGGAAGTTGCTCAGACATTTCAGTTTAATTAAATTTTCTTTCTCACCCTTGAAATGAGCACACGCTTGATTCTTGTGAATAATGATAGTCATTATGATAAACAATGAGATCTCAAATTCCCTCCACAATTGGTTTAATTCCTAATTTTGTAAGCCATAGTGCTAGCCTTTTACCTTAAATCACACAACACAGAATCATCCACATGAATCTCTCTGGTTTAAATTTTCCTCAGACAGAACTAACCTAATGAGTAATATCTGATGGAGAAATGAAACTATTCACTGTTCAAGATTTTAAAAAAAATATCCAATAGTGAAAAACATTTGGGTCAAATGAAACATCCAAAACTGAAGACAATAAAAGCAAAGCAACAATGATATCAACTAGACTTTAACAATAGTTTTGCTGAACACCTTCGGACAATCTGCCTGAACCTACCTGATCTCCTGGTTGCTGACAATGATATCAACTAGACCTTAACAATAATATTGCTGAACACCTTTGCACAAGCTGCCTGAACCTACCTGATCTCCCGGTTGCGGACAATGAAATTCTTGCTTTGCTTCAGCACAACAGAACATGCCTACTATGTTCTGTTGTACTGAAACAAAGCAAGAATGTCACTGTCCTATCAGGAACACATGACAATAAACTCACTTGAACTTGAACACTTTAATTCTCCTTCCCATTCCCACACAGATCTTTCTGTCCTACAGTAAGTCTCCTCCATTGTCAGAGTGAGGTTAAACACAAATTGGAGGATCAGCATCTCATATTTTGCTTGGGCAGCTCACAGCCCAGTGGTATGAATATTGATTTCTCTAACTTCCACCCCGGCATTCCCTTTCTCTCTATCCCACCCCCACCCAATTTTCATTTTCACCCAACAGACAGCTAACAATGACCTGTTTCCTTTATCATAATTATTTTTTTGCACATCTTTAATTCATTGTTCTTTATCCCTCCACATCATCGTCTATATCTCTTGTTTCCCCAATCCGTAACTAGTCTGAAGAAGGGTCTGGACCAGAAACGTCACTCATTCCTTCTCTCCAGAGATGCTGCCTGTGCCGCTGAGTTACTCCATAGACTATAGCTTGGCGTACAATACCATCATCCCCCTCCAAGCTGGTTACCACAATCGGGGACCTGGGGTGGAGGGTACTACATGTTGTGTCTATCTTAAACTTGAACTATATCCGGTGCACCATTTTCACCAGAAGGACAAGAAACCATGCTACTGATTTCTCCCAAGTCTTTATCCCTATGCTCACATTCTACGCACACTCAATGCTTTCTACGCACGCTATGATAGGGAGAACACTGATGTGCCTTCCTGAACACCCATACACCCTCATGGTATTACAGTCAGAGTCACAGAGGCCGACGTCTGAAGATCCTTCAGGGGGGTGAACCCTCGTAAAGCGCCTGAACCTGATGGTATATCTGGTTGAGTTCTCAAAACCTCTGCAGAACAATTGGCTGAAGTTTTTGTGGATATTTTCAACTCTCATTATTGAGGTCAGAGGTTCCCACCTGCTTTAAGAGGGCATCAATAATACCGATGCCCGAGAAGAGTAAGGTGACGTGCCTCAATGACTATTGACCAGTGGCACTAACGTCCGTGGTGATGAAAGTGCTTTGACAGGTTGGTTATGGTGCATATCAACTCCTACCTCAACAAGAACTTCGACCCATTACAGTTTGCCTACCATCACAACAGGTCAATGAAGGATGCAATCTCACTGGCTCACCACCCCGCACTGGACCACTTGGACAATAAAAACACTTACATCAGGCTGTTGTTTATACACTACAGCTCGGCGTTCAATACTATCATCCCCTCCAAGCTGGTTACCACAATTGGGGACCTGGGGTGAAGGGTATTGCACCGAGGTGTTCCCTGCAACCTGTTTCTCTCACGGTTCGCAGACTCGCCAGCCGCCTGCCACTTTTGCGGGCTGAAAAAGTCTGTGTACCACGTGTATATGGAGTGTGCGAGGTCACAGCCCCTGTTACAATACCTAAAGGGGCTGCCCCTTGCCTTCTGGCTGCATTTTTCACCTACCATCCTCATCTTTGGACACCCTGTGCGTAGGGGAGAGAGTAGGGTTGAAGGGTTGGGTTGCTCCTGGGCCTACCAAGCTGGCCATCCGCGAGTCAAGGTGCCAGGCGGTGGAGGGCTCTACCTGAGCCGATGCCTGCCCCTTTACTGGGGTTACATTCGCGCCTGGGTGGGGTTAGAAAGGGAATATGCCCTGTCAACGGGCACCCTGGGGGCGTTCCGGGACCACTGGGCTCCGCAGGGTGTTGAATGCATCCTTGACAAGGGGTGTAAGATAGCTGTATAGTAGTTTATTAAGGATATTTGTTTGTATTGTATGATGGTGGTGTGTTCTGGTTTGTTTTATTGTAGTGTAATATTATCTTTTTAATAATTTAATACATTTTTTGAATTAAAAAATAAATAAATAAAAGCAGGTTGCCACAATTGGGTAGATGTTTACCCTGGGATGTGAACCACTCCCCCCACCAGGTATAATTGCAACCCACACGCCCCTAGCTCCCTCTCTAGACTACTGACTTTAAGGTGTCGTGTAGGGTCCTTCTCTGAGGAGTCCCTTGCAACCAGTTTCTCTCACGGTTTGCAGACTCGCCAGTCGCCTGCCACTTTTGCGGGCTGGAAGAGTCTGTGTACCACGTGAATATGGAGTGCGTGAGGTTGCAGCCCTTGTTCCAATACCTAAAGGGGCTGCTCCTTGCCTTCTGGCTGCATATCTCATCCACCATCCTCATCTTCAGACACCCTGTGCATAGGGGAGAGGGTAGGGCCGAGGATGCCCTGATCGGGTTGCTCCTGAGCCTGGCCAAGCTGGCCATCCACGAGTCAAGGCAGCAGCCGGAGACGGCTCTGCCCAAGCCGGCGACCTACCCCTTTTCCTGGGTTACATCTGTGCCCATGTGGTGTTAGAGAGGGACTACGCGCTGTGCACAGGCATCCTGGGGGGATTTCCGGGACCGCTGGGCACTGCAGGGGTTTGAATGCATCCTTGTCATGGAGTGTAAGATAGTTGTGAAATAGTTTATCGTTTGGTCGTGTATTACGGTGGTGGGTTCTGTTTTGTTTTGTGTTGTTCTGTACATATTATTTTAATATTTGAATAAATATTTTTGATTATATAAAAAGCTGGTTATGTCAGGACCTTGCTGAGATATCTGTAGAGATGTCCTCCCAGGTAGCACATGCTGGTGACACAATTTTTCCAAAGGAGCCACTACCTTCAAGGTGGTACGCGGATCCTGATGGTGGGTGTCAGTCGTGCCATCCTGCTAAGGATGCCCGGCTTCTACCGGGACCTGGTGAGAGTCTGGAACCCGGTTGTCCGTCAACCGGGTCTCCCCTCCGCTGACGGAGGGTGACGGCCCGATAAAAATTGTGAGCCGCAGCTCCTTGTCCCGCCCCATCAGGTGGTGGGTGGGGGGGGGGGGGGGGGGGGGGGGGGCTCACACATGTGGAGCATTTGCGGTTGAGCAAACCCCCGCTCAGCCGGAAGTACCCGTCGGACCCAGGCGCTATAATCCTTCCCAGGAGCCAGACCCACACAACTTGAGCCGCCATTCCTCGACACCCTTCATCTCCCTCCGAGATGCAGCAAGGCGTCTCCTGTACGGGCTCCTCCTCCACACCCTGCACTTCCTTGATGGGGCGGGACAAGGAGCTGCTGCTCACAATTTTTATCGACCTCCGTCAGCGGAGGGGAGACCCGGTTCCAGACTCTCACCAGGTCCCGGTAGAAGACCTGGTCCACCGTCCAGTCACTAAGTGTCAGTCGGTGTTGCCATCCGGTCGCGAAGGGTCCTCCAGTGGGGGTCCCTCTATGCAGGGATTCTCCCCCTCTACATTGGGGACCTGAGATGGAGGGTATTGCACCAAAGATTTGATGCTATATTTCATGTTATTGATGATTAAAGCTTTACAATAGCTAAATGTAACATGATTTTTACTGTTAAAATAGTAAGATTAAACGAGAACTTACCAGTTTGAAGTTTGATCGTTATTTTATGAGGAGTTACGATGAGGGATTACGTGAAGAAGTCCCGCCTGGCGCATGATCGGCATACTTCAAAGCAGCGGCATGAAAAACAGAACCAATAGCCGGAGTAAGATAGTAAGGCTTACATAGACCAGAACTATCAGATGATCATTTATATTATGAGGGTTGGGAGTGGAGGGCACGTAATCCCTCATTGTAACTCCTCATAAAATAATGATCAAACTTCAAACGGGTAAGTTCTTGTTTAATCTTACTATTTTACTTCGGAGTCACGTGAATGACTACGTGAAGATTTTGAAGCTCTGTGTTTTTTTATGTCGTAGATTCATTCCATACGACACTCTGTTTCAGTCAACACAGTAGTGAGGAAGTAATATATTTTTTAAAACATTGCTTCAGTTTATGTAATAAGTCTTTTAATTATAAAAGAACAAAAGTGATAACCCCTTTATCCCAGGGGAATGTTTACAACAAAAATGATAAAGGTATAAAGTAATAACATAAATCGATAATATAATCGATTTATGATCAGGAAGATGCAGGAAGATTGTTCCCGATGTTGCAGGAAGATTGTTGGGGAGGTCTTTTAGGACCAAGAATGAGGTATTTTAGGACCAAGATGAGAAAAACATTTTTCACACAGAGATGGTGAGTCTCTGGAATTCTCTGCCACGGAAGGTAGCTGAGGCCAGTTCATTGGCTATATTTAAGAGGGGGTTAGATGTGGCTCTTGCGGCTAAGGGGATCGGGGGTATGGAGAGACGGCAGGTACAGGATACTGAGATGATCAGCCATGATCATCTTGAATGGCAGTGCAGGCTCGAAGGGCCGAATGGCCTACTCCTGCACCTATTTTCTATGTTTCTATGTTTCTAAATCGATAGTGAAAACAAAACAAACAATCATAGAGAACCCAACACTGCGTGTCCAAACCCTGGCACCGTGAGAACAGGTTTATCGTAGAACTTTGAAAAAGTTTCTTCTTTACACCACCCTGCGTCCTGTACCTTCGCTGCTGATGTAGCTGCTGCCCTGGTGGAGTGAGATTTAAACACATCAGTGTCTTCTCCTGCTAAACCCAAAACCTGTGTTAACCATCTAGAAATGGTTTGTACTGATACTTTTGTATGTGTTTTTTTGTGCGTAATCAGTAACGCTGTCTCACCACCCCGGAGACTCTTGGTTACTTCAATATATTGAGTCAAATGTTTAACTACTCACAGTGTTTGATCAACAGGGTAAACTTTAAACATTACCTTGGTTCCAGTTTTCCCTGATCTTCTTTGTTTGATTAGATCATAAACATAAAACACAATTGTTATCTGAAGCCACATGCATGCAATCTAAACGTAACATTTGCAATGTTTGTACTCTTTGTGCTGACACTAATGCCATTAACATTACCATTTTAAATGTTAATTTTTGCAAAGACATTGACGTGATTGGAGTCCATTGCCTAAGCAAAGTAAGCACAATGCTGACATCCCAAATTTCTGTATATCTGGGTTTGGGAGGATTTTTATTAAAAATCCCTTTCATAAACCGGGATATTAATGGATGAGACCTGATTGATTCACGGTCAGAAATTTGCCCTAAATAGGACGATAAAGCACTATGAGCACAATTAATGGCACTTTAGCTTAAGTGCTGATCAAAATGTAACCCAGCAAGGAACTCCAATACATTTGATATGTTCGCAGTATGATAAGATATCTTTGACTGTCTACAGAAGACTTCCCATTTCTTTATATGCGACATATATTGTTTTTTAGTGCTATTTCGCCAAGCCGAAGCTATAACATCCATGGTCCTATCCGACAGTCCAAGCCCTTGCAATGGTCTGGTCAGAACCTGCAGATTAACAAATTCATATGATCATGCAATGGATGAATTTCTTTTGCCTTAAATTGCCACAGCTGACCCATCCAATTAAATTTCAAGTACCTGCGAAAATGACGATGAATTGGTACTGAATAATACGCATCCTTAATATCTATAGTAGCCATGTAACAACCTGTTGATAAAAACTGTCTTGCAGTGTTGAAGGTGTCCATTTTGAAATGTTTATACTGGACAAATGTATTAAAGTCTGTGAGGTCCAGAATGACTCTACAACCCCCATCTTTCTTAGGTCTGGGGAAATTATATGATACAAATTGTTGTGGATGCTTACCCGTTTTTTTCAATTACTCATTTTCTAAATACATTTTTTACCTCTTCTTTTATTTGAGATTTTTCAGGTGCAGAAAACATCAAAATAGGATTAGATTTATTCTGTACAGGTGGATCAATTCCTTCTACAAATTCTATTGTAGATCTATTGTAGATCCTGACACAGTATCTAATATAAACCGATCAGATGTTATGCAGTATCATTCATCATAAAATAATTGTAATCTACCACCAATCGGAGGTTCATCAAAAGATTCCTCTGTGATAGAATAAAGTTTTTGTACCTCTCCAAATGCACGTGATGGCCTCCTTTTCCCAACAATATGGGTTTGCATAAGGCTGTGCTGGATGATAAAACTTCCTCACCATACTCCTGCCTCTGCTTGTTCCAGCTTCAAAATCAAATCCCCTTCACATTGGACCATACCTTCTTTGGCCAAAATTGAAAGGTTTCATGAGGCTGATAGTCTTTGCCTCTTCATCAATATCTTTGATTTGTTTTAGGCAGGTTTTCTCCAAACAAATAACCAGGAGCTTGAACATTGCTTGATCTGCACAGACCTGCAAATCTAGAGTGCAAAATGGGCCGAATGGCAATTTTCCTCATACAATTGAGCTCAAAATATGAGTTATAAAACAATGCCAACATGTCTTATTGAATTTTGGTAATTGCACAACCTTCCACTTGCTTCCCAAAAGCAGTGATGCCACCTGCAATAAACTTGAGAATTCTTTGGAATCGTATTTCCTGTGCCCGCACTATTGAAGACATGGGTGCCCAAAATCGGATTCACCGTTGGCACCTTTAGTAAAGTACAAGTGTTTCATATAATTCTGCTGTTTCAACCATAACAGCCTCCTGAAACTGGTGAGAAACCAATTAATGTTGGCCACCATGGTTACCTTCCATGGCCTCACCGCTTCCTTCGGGTATCGTACTTTGTACCACATCAAGTACACCTGGATTTATTCTTGTGCTGTGGTGGGTACTCATGACCAAAATCACCACTTTCAGGGTCAGTCTCCTGCTGCCCTGGTACTCCTGAGACTTGCTCAAGGAGACTACCTCCAACCCAATTCGAGGCTCTGGAGGTTCATATTCCCACATTGGTAAGGCACCATATTCTCGATATGGAAACCCCTCAGGGCCTGCCTGGTAATATACTGGGTTTTTAGACCCTTGGTTGATGATTGTTTGGAGCATTTCCTCCATTTAATCCAGTCTTAGTCTCATGGCTTTTCTATCCGGAGGACTTTCACAATCAGAGTCATCAGAAACCACGAGCCTCTCAGATTTCCCTTTATTTTCTTTGGTACTGGAATTTCCTCCGTTGCTTCTGCTTGTGGAGCAACTAAAGGCTCACTATCGGGTATATCAACAGCCACCGGTATCGGAACCGGCTCCGCACTAATCTGCCGTCCCGACCATTTTTCTTCACCCCGGGACGCTCGTTTTACCCTCATTGATTTTTTTGGAAGTTTCTCCATTTTTATTTTAACTCCTCCTGGCTTTGCATGCCAGCGTCATGGAGTTTGAATTTTCCCTGGAAGTAAAATAATTTCACTTACCTGTGGGCCTGTTCTTTACCGCTGGTGGAGCTGCAGCTCTTTCCCTACCGACAGCGTCGACGTAATGCCGATCATGCGCCAGGCGGGGCTTCTTCACGTAATCACTCACGTGACTCCGAAGTAAAATCCTCCCTGCCAGCTTCGATACAGAGTTGCAAGATAGGAACACTAAACTTTTCACCTCAATGGGATATCACAGCAGTTGCTTCAACAGGAGGGGGAGGGCGAATTGGTATTGTAATTTGAACTGCTGCAGAAGGCAGGGAAAATTTAATTGGAATTTTTTTTTTTAAGTACAGGGGAGTGCTGGAACCTTAAGTTTGGGAGTGGGTTGAGTTGGGGACCATGCCTCCCGTGGGGGATACGGATTAGTGGTGCAATATTGCATTGGAGAACGGGTTGC
Source organism: Okamejei kenojei (assembly GCA_035221665.1). NCBI lineage: Eukaryota > Metazoa > Chordata > Chondrichthyes > Rajiformes > Rajidae > Okamejei > Okamejei kenojei. Next base: position 86,611,912 of record CM069131.1, on the reverse strand, counting down.
ATTGGGGGACCAGGCCTCCCATGTGACAGGGACCCAACGGGTTCCAGTTGGTCAAGTATAAAACTCTCATCTTGTATGTATGTGTGTATGTATCTATGTGTCTGTGTAAAGGTAAGTTACAAAACTTACCTTCAGCGGCGCTGCAGTTCTGCCACTGACCGTGTGCGCGACTTTGGCACCTTTAAGGGGGGGGGGGGGGGGCGGGGTGAAAATGCGGTGAAAAGAGAGAGAGAGAGAGAGAGAGAGAGAGAGAGAGAGAGAGAGAGAGAGAGAGGCGTTGGGGGATCTGGTGAGTGGTGGAAATGGGTTGCATTGGGGGAACTGGTGAGGGGTTGCCAATGGTAATGGCATCAGCAGCTTGAAAGAGAATGCTGCGCACCACCATCTTCAGTCCGACTGAGCCACACAAGGGGGGGAGGAGAGTGTGTGACGGGAGGTGGGGTGGGGGAGTGTATGATGGGGGAGGGGTTGAGTGAAAAGTTGATTGGCGTTTTACAAAGAAAAATTCCAGAACTTTCCTCCGACACTACCCACAACCCTCCTCCCCCCCTCCACACGTCGCGTCCACGCTGCCTGGAGACTGGAATAAATTTCATCTTAAATCCACATTTAAGACCATTAAGACAAATTTGACCATTAAGACAAATGCTCAACCTCAGAGCATTCCAAGCTTCCACACGTACTGCAGCTTAATGAACTCAGGCCGAGTCCATTTCAACTTTACACCAACACATCTTCATTTGACAGGGAAATGAGAATAAACAGTTTGACCAGGTAAAAATCAATTTACAGTACTTTCCATATTTCCTTACAAGGAGGACATTTTAACCCACTGAGTCTATGTCCGGTCACAGAACAATCCCATTCCTTATTAATTAATACGTAATTTATTATTTTAACTTTAAATCTAATTTCCATGTTAAAATTTCCATGGCAGGTTGCACATAATTACTAGCATTATTTTCAAATTATCTGGTGTTAAAACAATGCCGTCTGTTAGACAGAATATGCTTCAGTTGTGAAAACTTCTTTCTACCCCAACTGAGGTCTCTGGTGCATACCCAAAACAAGCTACAGACTATATTCATGTTGGTATCTTGTGCAGAACAACTACCTTTGAGAACTTTAGCTATGTTTTGTTTTTCTTCAAGATCTTTGTTACCTAAAATCACTCTCTCACATTTTTCTTGTATGTGTCTCATATTTCTTGTCTTTACCTACATCGTCAGGAACTTTACAAATATCGTCAGTTACTTTGTTGAAAACTTGCAAGTTATTCACTAATGTTTCAGCACGTTTCTCAAGGAAAGTGATAGCTTGTGAGAAGTTTGCAAAATTGGAAGCAATAAACATAAGATTGCGGTGGAGGGACTTTTTCTGCATGATTTCACTGACGATCCTGACTGCAGCAGATTCTTCTTTTTGAAAACAGTTGACGATTTATTTTATCTTTTCAAAATTTGCAGCATAGTGGAGTACAGCAGAGAGCCATGTACCCCACCTGGTCAATACGGGCTGAGGAGGTGGCAGAATCTTGGGTGCCATTTCTTTGAACAACTGCGCATTTGACGGTGCTTTGAGGAAGATTTTCTTGACATTGGAAACTAGGCGATTGACATTTGGAAACAAGCCACGTATGTGCTTGGCAATTCTATGGAGCCCATGTGCTAAGCATGTCAAATTCGACATTTTGGAGAATAAAACTTTAAGAGCATGAGCAGCTTTTTTCATGTATGGATCTGCATCTCAAACAGTCATAAACAGAAGAACATTCTCGTGTTTTATACCTTCTGGCCAAAGTTAGATGTAAGTGAAGATGTAAACAACTGAGCAATAGTTGAGCTGTTTGACTTCTCCAATACTTCTGATGGGGTGGAAGATTGCAAGTTTCACATGGTCCACCCTGTTTCGACAAATGCAATCAACCTAGTGTCACAATCAATTAAGATCAAATAGAACAAGTTGTCCTACAACTTTAGGCTGGGCATGCCATACGCAAGAAGAAGAAGAATACTTCTGATGTCAACAGATACTCCTTTGATGGTTGACCTGCCTCCACTGTACCGATGACCACATTAACAACATATCTCCCCACATCATCCGTTGTCTCATCTATTAAGATCCATATTTTGTTGCATGCAACTTTATCTCTAATTTTGTGCACAACAATGTTGAAGTTGCTATCAACATAATTTTTCCATAATGATGACTCAATTGGTATATGTTCCTCTGTGTATTTCTCTAAAAAAAACTCTGAGAGAGATTTGTTTTCCAATTTCCACAGTGGAATTCCAGCATCAATGAATGCCTTGCACAGATCACTCGAAAACTCAGATTTGTGACTGGAGCCAGAAGTAAATGCAGTGAGGAGACAAGCTTGCGTAATTGCCACCTTCGGTTTATCTGCCGCCGACCTGTGTTTAGCTGTCTGTACATGCTGGGAGACAAAATATTTCTTCTCGTGATTCACTGCTTTCTCACATGCTTTGCAAAACAGCACACAGTTGTCTGTAGAGAATATATCACTCCCGTGCACTCTCACCAAATCGTTCAGTTATTTTACAAGACGTTGACTTGACTTTAGGCATTTTTATGCTTGCCGGGGTAGATCCTACAGGAGTGGGGATGCAAACCTCCACAGCCAGGCCAAGAACAAGCTGAGAAGAGCAATTAGAGCTGCCAAGGAAAGGTACTCTGAGAAGTTGAGGAGCAAGTTCTCAGCTAATGTCTCTTCTTCAGTTTGGAAGAGATTGCAATAAATTACAAGAGGAAAACCCCCTTCTACTGAAGAAACATAACCCTGGCACCCCCTCTCCACCTCCCCAACCAACACTTCACATCTACTCACAGCCTGACTCCAGTTTGAAAAGACTGGACCCTTCCCCACCCACTCCTCCCCAATCACCACTTCACACCAACTTAAAGCATGAATCCAGCCTACAAAGACTGGACCCTTTCAAACCCACCCCTCTCCAATCACCACTTAATACCCACTTACAGCCTGAAGAGGGGAGGGATGGAGAGGGAAAGCAAGGGTTACTTGAAGTTAAAGAAGTCAATATTCATACCACTGGCATGTAGGAAGAACTGCAGATGATAGTTTAAATCGAAGGTAGACACATAGAAAAGTATTGGGTGACATTTCAGGTCGAGACCCTTCTTCGGACGATAATATTCATACTACTGTGGTTGAGCCTCTCCATCCTTACCAGTTCTCCGCCCCGTCTGACTGTCGTCGTTTCTACAAGTGACTGACAGTCTGAAGAAGGGTCTCAACCAGAAATTTCAACCATTCCTTCCAGAGATCCACTTAGTTACTCCAACATTTTGTGTCAATCTTCAGTTTAAACCAGCATCTGGTTTCATTCCTACAAAGTATGCAAGATTGTTTTCTCCATTTCCTGCTGCTCTACTCTCCATAGTTCATGGCAACTGTTTTCTTCTTTAATATGCTGGGATTGTTCTGCTGCATTCTGCACCTCATGAATCATAAGAGAATTTACTGAGCACTGCAGGATTACTTCAGAACGATCCAAGTAGCAGCAATATTGCTCCACCATACACAAGCATATTGATCCATGAAACTTTCATTGTATGTACATTATTAATGTAGGCATGAGTTACAAAAGTAACTAGCTTATGTTTTATGATTAGTTATTTTTCAGCATCCCCTTTTCTATCAAGGATGTTCTTGAAAACCTTCCCCAAAAATATGTAAGACCAACTCATTTGAATAACCGGTCTGTGATTAATCGAAATGGAGAAAAAAAACACCTTGGATATATATCACTGAACTTCAAGTCCGGGAGTACAAGAAGCCTAATGAGAATGGCAGAGGCGAGTGCACCACCCACCTGCTATCCTCACAACTGACCAAGTAAACACCCACTGGGTCATCTGTGGCAATGTCCACAAAACTCACAATATGCTTTACCAATCAACTCAGATGATTTGATCCTAGGGACTGCTGAAGAAGATGCAAGCTCAAAGGAGAAGGATTGCAAAATAATATATTATTTATACTCTGGCAGCAATAATGAAAAAGGATAAAAAGAAATAATGTGAATCTGAAGAAGGGTTCTGACCCGAAATGTCACCTATCCATGTTCTCCATAGATGCTGCCTGACCCATCCAGCACTATGTTCCCTTTTGTGTAAACCAGTATATGTGATTTCCTTGTTTCTACTCTAAAAAAGAAAATGTGTTGTATCATTTTTGCCCAGATCCCTTTTCCTGATTTTGTACTATACATCTTACTTTTTTTTGTTACGATTAAATATCAAGGGAAACATCTGTTTTTCTCTCCACAGCCACTGCCCAACCTGCTCAGTATTTCCAAAAATATTAATAAAGATGGATAACCTAGCTACGATGAAGGATTGAAATATATTTGGGGATAAGTATCAAGAAATCATTGAAAAATGTTGTAGCAAGTTAAAAGATGACAAAGTGTTTGTTGCAGTCTTCCATCATTCTCGGTATCTTGCTATTTTTGTAAATATATATTGACTGTCTGTGTAACTTAGTTCATTGAATCCCAAGAACTATAATGGTCTAGAATTTTAGGGGGCAACACATTGGCGCAGCAATAGAGTTGCTGCCTTACAGCACCAGAGACCCGGGTTTGATCCTGACTACAGGTGCTATCGATATGGAGTTTGTATGCCCTCCCTGTGGCCGCATGGGTTTTCGGCAGGTGCTCCAGTTTCCTTCCACACTCCAAAGACATACAGGTTTGTTGGTTAATTGCCTTCTGTAAATTGCCCCTAGTGTGTAGGATGCTATTAGAGTGTGGGGTGATCGCTGGTTGGTGCGGACTCTGTGGGTTCTCGAAAGGTCTATTGCCACGCTGTATCGCTAAACTTTAAAATCAAGATTATAGTTTGAGCAATTTCTTGAACGGGATTTGCCAACTTTTAACTTGTTACACCATTTTACAATGATTTCTTGATACATATCCCCAACAATCTATTAATCCTTCATTGTGGCTTTGTTATCCTCCATTATTAATATTTTCCTCTTTTAAGAGCACAAAGATTCATCTTAATCTTCCATATCAATTTTAAACTTTGTAAAGTATTCCAAGAATTGTGTCACGTGTTCAGCTTTTTGTCACTGGCAAACTCATAACAACAGATATTCCCCTTTTCATAGCAATTATCTATCTTCTATCTATCTATCGTCTTCTATCTTCTATCTGTCTATATACTATTACTATTACTAAAACTCTCATCTTGACCACTTTCGGTCTGCGTCGTAATTAAATTTGCGCAAAAACACTACCCTATATGGCAGGATTTTTCTCCACCTTACTCACTGTTGTCCTCTTCTCCAAGCCACCAGGTTTTGTTCCGATCAGTGAAAGATTACAAAAGTTATGAAGGTTTAAAAAAATCCGTGAGATCAGCAGATTGGTCTTCTCGCCTGTCAGTCACCATGAAGGTAATGCCCCTTCCGGCACGGGCTGTGCTCTGCGAGCGGGGGCGGCGACCACCACCATGACCCAGATGCCGATGAGTGCAGCTGGGGACAAGAGCCATTGATGGAGTCTGGAGCCGGTGAGTGCGGTTGGAGTTAGAGCCCGGGGCTGGGAGCCACAGAGCCTACACACCCCTCTCCCCCCCTCACACACACTCCTACCCCCCCACACCACTGCCTCCCCTCAACACCCCCCCCCAAACACCACCACACTCCCACACCCCCCCCCCCCCACACCACCCCTCCCCCCCACTTGTGAGTAGACAAGACGTGAATGACTGAACTGTGAGTCCACAAGCCGTGAGTGACTGAACTGTGTCCACAAGCCGTGAGTGACTGAACTGAGTCCACAAGCCGTGGCTGATTGTACTGTGAGTCCACAAGCCGTGGCTGAATGAACAGTGAGTCCACAAGCTATGGCTGAGTGAACTGTGAGTCCATGAGCCGTGAGTGTCTGAACTGTGAGTCCACAAGCCGTGAGTGACTGAACTGTGTCCACAAGCCATGAGTGGCTGAACTGTGAGTCCACAAGTTGCGGCTGAGCGAAACTGTGAGTCCGCAAGCCGTGAGTGACTGAACTGTGAGTCCACAAGCCGTGAGTGACTGAACTGTGAGTCCACAAGCCATGAGTTACTGATCTGTGAGTCCACAACCCATGGCTGAGTGAACTGTGAGTCCACAAGCCATGAGCGATTGATCTGTGAGTCCACAAGCCATGGCTGAGTGAACTGTGAATCCATAAGCCGTGGTTGAGTGAACTGTGAGTCTAGAAGGCTCACCACCCTCACCCACACACCCCATCCCCCTCCAATCGCACACCACCATCCCCAGCGGCAGGCTACGGCAGAAGCAGGCCACTGCAGCGCTCCGCCCCCACCGGCCCCAGCCTGAAACCATCCCCCCCACGACTACAGAACGCTTCCGCCGGCACCCACCTGAAGCCTCCCCGTCCCGTGGCTGCAGAACGCACGCCCCGCCGGCCCCCGACAGCCCCCGCCTGAAGCCTCCCCGTCCCGTGGCTGCAGAACGCACAAGAGACGCAATAAGAAAGAAGGGACAATAAATCTCCTCTAACATTTAAATTTTTGTTATATTTTAAGAGTTATTCACATTTTCAGCTTTAATAAATCCCCTTTCCACTTGCCGTGCCCGTCAGCTGCACCTGCGCAGTAATACCTGCGTGTTCTACATCACAATGGGAACCCAATGGGAGGGAATGGCTGCGCCGCCAGAGAACTGCTAAGAGTAGATGAGGAGGGGTTTGAAGGGGGGATGGAGTGAGCGCGTGAGGGGGGAAAGGGCAAGGGGCGGAGTGGGGGACGTGAGGAGAGGAGGGGAGATCAGGGGCGTAACAGTGGGAACCCGTCAGCTGGGCCTGCGCAGTTGGGGGCTATGAGTGGTGGAATATTGGAATTGGAGGAGAGCTGGAATATTGCGTTGGGGGACCAGCCCTCCCATGTGAGAATGGGACCCAATGGGTCCAACTTGGTCTAGTACTCTCATCTTGTTTGGTTGTTTGTATGCGTGCATGATTCCAAAACTCCGCCAAAACGGTACATGTTAGCGCTACAATTTTTGGCCCACCTTAGTCACCATTGTCCTGGGGAGTCCATTCACCATATTTCGTTCAGAATTTATGTTATATTTTACAAGGGGCGTGGGACGGGGGTGGGATAACAGGTAGGTGAGGAGTGGGGGAAGTAGGGAAGGAATGAGGGAGTGACGGGAGGGTAGGGGAAAGGAGAGGGAGGGAGAGAGTGACGGGAGGGTGTTGGGGAAGGGAGGAGTAGAGGGGAAAGAAGAGGGAAGGTGAAGAGGTGTGGTGTGGTCCGAGCCTCGGTGCTGTAGCCGGGCCCAGGCTTTGGGCGCTGGGGAGCGGACACGGACTTGTGGCCCTGAGCACCACTCCAGTCCCTGGTCCGGCGGCTGCTGCTCCGTGCCCGCGGGGAGGGAGAGGAGCGGGACCCGGGGCAATGGACTAGACCGCAGCCTCGGCCTCTTCCCCCCCCCCCCCCCCCCCCCCCCCCGTGGTGCCAGACTGCAGCCTTGGACTTTCCTCCCTCCCCCTTCCACGGCTTCAGACCGCACAGCCCATCCCACCACAACAGCCCCCGCCTCAACTACAACTTCATCGCTGACGTGGTGGAGCAAACGCGGCCGGCGGTGGTTTGCATCGAAATCCTGGTGAGGTGAGGAGGGAGACTGGGGGGATTGAAGAGAGGAGGGGGATAGGGAGGGAAGAGGGGTTATGGTGGGAGGGATGGAGTGAATGAGGGTAGGAGAAAGGAGAGGGAGGGAGAGGTGAGGAAGGGATTTGGGGATGGGAGGAGGAGAGGGGAAAGGGAGAGGGTGAGGAGGGGAGAAAGTTCTGGCAATGAGGGGGAATGCAGGAGGATAGGGGTAGGAAGAGATATGGCGAGATAATGGAGGATGGGAGGGGGAAGAGGGAGGGGGGGGGAGGGAGGGGGGTGAGGGGAGGAAGCAGAGGAGGCTTGGTGGAGGGTGTGGTGAGGGAGTATAATGGAGGAGGGAAGTAGGAGACTGAAGAGGGAAAGTGAGATGCGTTCACATTGATCTTATATTTTACCAGTTATTGCCACTTTAGACTTTAAAAATGTCAGCTGCACCCGCTCAGTTGGGGGCTATGGGTGAGTGGTGGAATATTGCGTTGGGGGAACGGAACCCAACGGTTCCACACCAGGTCGTGGGAAAATAAATAGGTGGTCACTACCTAACAGTCTGTGCTGGAACTGGTGCACCTACGTAAGGCATGACTTCATTTGCTCTCTTCACTTCTGCTATCAAATTGAATGTGGAAATTCATTAATCATTACAGGAATGGTCTCATTGACAGCACTGAATTCAAGGTAGATAACATGGATTCATATCCCTACCAGTCAACAAATTTAGGGAAATAAATTGATAATATGAAAACAATAGATTACTGTGCACAACAATGAACGCAAATTCAATGATCACATTATAATAGATACAAGATCACAATTGGGTGGCACAGTGGCACAGCAGTGGCATTGCTACCCGGGTTCGATCCAGACTACGGGTGCTATCTTAAGAGTTTGTACATTCTCCCTGTGACCACATGGGTTTTCTCCAGGTGTTCCTTCCACACTCGAAAGACGTACAGGTTTGTAGGTTAATTGGCTTTGGTAAAAATTGCAAAATTGTCCCTGGTGTGTAGGATAGTGTTAGTGTATGGGGTGATCGCTGGTCGGGGCAGACTCCGTGGGCCGAAGGGCCTATTTCCATGCTGTATCACAAAAGTAAAGTCTAAAGTAAAATTCATGATCTTTCAAAATTATTTAGTCTCTGATTTATTTGGCCAGTATAGAATAACTTGACGCCTTCATATCATTTGTGATTTCATATATTTATTTGATTTTGTACACCAAACTGCAGAAAATAAAACAGAACTTCACGTGATCAGACAAAACTCCTGCAAGATACTCTCGCCATCTGTGGTTTTCAGCTGAATGCTGAATATATTGACCAAATGTAGACATCGTCTTTTTCAATTGTAAACAGAGCAATAGGTAGGAATTTTGGATTTAATAATGACCAGGCAATCCTGCAACAGAAATGGAAAAATGATTATGCTATTTCATTTCACAAGACTCTCAAGCCTCAGCCAATGCCACTTGACAATTAAAGGTTTCAAAGGTCTTTTATTGTCACGTGTACCAATTAAGGTACAGTGATATGCAAATTACCATACAGCCATACTAAAAAAGCAACAAAGCACAACGATACAAAAGTTAACATAAACATCTACCACAACAAATTCCCCACATTCCTCACTGTGATGGATGGCAATAAAGTTCAATCCTCTTCCTTTTTGTTCTCCCGCGGTCGGGGCAGTCAAACCATGCATCGCGGTGATCGAAGCTCCCGCAGCCGGCGGTCGAAGCTCCTGCAGCTTGTAGTTCCCAAAGTCAGTCTCTGACCAGAGACTGCAAGCTCTGCGATGTTAGAGTTAGCAGGCTCCCGCGGCAGAGCTCAGAGAGCACAGCGATGTTGAAGTCCCACAGGCAGCCGCGGTGGAGCTCTCAAAGTCGGTCTGCAACAAAGGCCACCAACTCCTCGATGTTATGCTGCACTGCCGGCGGAGATACGATACGGGAAACAAATCGCATCTCTGTCGAGGTAAGAGATCAGAAAAAGTTTCCCCCAACCACCTCTCCCACACCCCACCTAAAACAAGCTAAAGAACACTAAAAGCATACATTTAACACTTACTAAAAAAAGAACAAAGAAGAAAGAGGTAGACAGACTGTTGGCGAGGCAGCCATTGCTGGTGCCATCCGGTGGATGAGAAGAGATCTTATAGAAACATATAAAATTCTTAAGGGATTCGACAGACTAGATGCAAGAAAAATGTTCCCTATGTTGGGGTAGTCCAGAACCAGGGGTCACAGTTCAAGAATAAGGGGGAGGCCATTTAGGACCGAGATGAGGAAAAACTTTTTGAGACAGTTTTGAATCTGTGGAATTCTCTGCCGTAGAAGGCAGTGGAGGCCAATTCATTAGATGTATTCAAAAGAGAGTTAGATATAACTCTTAGGGCTAACAGAATCAAGGGACATGGGGGAAAAAAAAGGAACAGGGCACTGATCGAAGCAATGACTGCCTCGAAGACAGACTGTTGGCGAGGCAGCCATTGCTGGTGCCACCCGGTGATTTAGGAAAATTGCAGGATTATCACCCTCCAATTTGGCATGGCTTAGTTGGACACAAGACTACCTCGCTGATAATCCGTGAAAACTCATTAGCGTATTGCAAGCAATTTTTTTGATCAATAGTACTCAAAATGGTTTTAATATTCTTCAACTTTCATTTTACAATATGGATAACAGATTCCTGGATTTTACAGCTGAAAAGTTGCCATTAAACAACAAAGAAGTTTCCTTCTTTGAGAATGGTGAAAAAGGTTAAAACCAAATATAGGGCGGGATTGTCCTGCAACGCTTCCCATTCAGCTGCCCCATCTGCCCATCTTACTGCAACTACATTTTTTGCAAGTCCAAGACTGGAAGAGGGTGTCGCACAGTGGTGCTGTGGTAGAGTTGCTGCCGGACAGCACTATAGATCCCGACTACGGGTGCTGCTGTACGGAGTTTGTACGTTCTCTCCGTGAACTAATGGGCTTTTCCCAGGTGCTCCGGTTTCCTTCCACACTCCAAAGACATACAGTCTGTAGGTTAATTGGTTTTGGTAAAAAATGTAAATTGTCCCTAGAGTGCTGTGGGTGCTAGTGTAACGAGGATTACTGGTTTTGAACTTCTGCTTTTTGACGAGAATTCCTGAATCTCCAAAAGCTATTAAAGGTGGCCCACACATTTTGAGGGTGGTTATGTTCTTAGAAAACAGGCCAGATTGTGTATTTCCCCTTCATCTGCACATCCAGAAAGAAATGCAAGTTAAAAATAATAATAATGTATTTTGCTTTCCATATAAATTCCATGAGAGGAAATTTCAATAGACAATAGGTGCAGGAGTAGGCCATTCGGCCCTTAGAGCCAGCATCGCCATTCACTGTGTTCATAGCTGATCATCCACAGTCAGTACCCCGTTCCTGCCTTCTCCCCATATCCCTTGACTCTGCTAACTTTAAGAGCTCTATCTAACACTCGCTTGAAAGCATCCAGAAAATCAGCTGTCACTGCCTTCTGAGGCTGAGAATCCCACATCTCACAACTCTCTGGGTGAAAAAGTTTTTCCTAATCTCCGTGCTAAATGGCCTATCCCTTATTCTATAAACTGGACTCCCCCAACATCGAGAACATGTTTTCTGCCTCTAGCCTGTCTAGAGGCAGAAGCCCTTAATAATCTTATATGTTTCAATAAGACCCTCTCTCATCCTTCTAAATTCCAGTGTATACAAGCCCAGTAGCTCCATTCTTTCAACATATGACAGTCCCGCCATCCCGGGAATTAACCTTGTGAACATACGCTGCACTCCCTCAATAGCAAGAATGGCCTTCCTCAAATTTGGAGACCAAAACTGCACTTACTTCAAGTGTGGTCTCACCAGGGCCCTGTACAACTGCAGAAGGACCTCTTTGCTCATATACTCAATTCCTCTTGTTATGAAGGCCAACATGCCATTAGCTTTCTTCACTGCCTGCAGTACCTGCATGCTTACTTTCAGTGACTGATGTGCAAGGACACCGAGATCTTGTTGTTCTTCCCCTTTTCCTAACTTGACACCATTCAGATAATAATCTGCCTTCCTGTTCTTTCCACCAAAGTGGATTAGATCACATTTATCCACATTAAACTGCATCTGTCATGCATCTGTCCACTCACCCAACCTGTCCAAGTCACCCTGCATCCTCCTCACAGTTCACAATGCCACCAGCTTTTTGTCATCTGCAAATTTGTTAATGTTACTTTTAATCCCTTCATTTACATTTAATGCATCTTGTAAATAGCTGCGGTTCCAGCACCGAGCCTTGCGGTACCCCACTAGTCACTACCTGCCATTCTGAAAGGGACCCGTTAATCCCTACTCTGTTTCCTGTCCGCTAACCAATTTTCTATCCATGTCAGTACCCTACCCCCAACACCATGTGATCTAATTTTACCCACTAATCTCCTATGTGGGACCTTATCAAAGGCTTTCGGAAAGTCTAGGTACACTGCAAGCCCTCCCTTGTCCATTTTCCCAGTTACATCCTAAAAAAATTCCAGAAGATTAGTCAAGCATGATTTCCCCTTCGTAAATCCATGCTGACTCGGACCGATACTGTCACTGCTATCCAACGTGCCGCTATTTCTTCTTCTATAATTGACTCCAGCATCTTCCTCTCCACCGATGTCAGGCTAACTAGTCGATAATTCCCTGTTTTCTCTCTCCCTCCTTTCTTAAAAAGTGAGATAACATTAGCTAACCTCCAATCCACAGGAACTGATCCTGAATATATAGAACATTGAAAAATGATCACCAATGTGTTCACAATTTCTAGAGCCACCTCCTTAAGTACCTTGGTATGCAGACTATTAGGCCATGGGGGTTTATCAACCTTCAGTCCCATCAGTCTACCCAACATCATTTCCTGCTTAATGTGAATTTCCTGCAGCTCCTCCATCACCCTAGATCCTCTGACCACTGGTACATCTGGGAGATAGTTTGTGTCTTCCTTCATGAAAACAGATCCAAAGTACCTGTTCAACTCCTCTGCCATTTCCTTATTCCGCATAATAAATTCACCTGTTTCTGTCATCAAGAGACCCGCATTTGTCTTAACATTCACTTAACATTTCATTCTATTGCTCAATTTTTTGTGGCGAATTTTGAATTCTGTAACCTAAAGGTAGCCTATGGAAGACTATCTTCTCAGAAGTTAACATTACTTAATTTGTTAAATATACTTGAATCAAATTAAATAAGGCACATAGAATAGAAAAGCTTTTACTTTAAAATATAAAAACATAAATCATGGAAGAATGGGTCGACTGGGCTTGTATTCACTGGAATTTAGGATGAAATGGGATCTTATTGAAACATACATTGGACAGAGTAGATGCAGGAATTCTCAGCCACAGAAGGCAGTGGAGGCCAATTCACTGGATGTTTTACAGAGATAGTTAGTTTTAGTCCAGGATAAAGGGAATCAAGGGATATGGAGAAAAAAACAGAATGGGGTACTGATTTTGGATGATCAACCATGATTATATTGAATGGCGGTGCTGACTTGAAGGGCCGAATAGTCTACTCCTGCACCTATTTTCTATGCACAAGAACAACAGTAAAAAAATACTATTTACCTAGATTTTACTATTAGAAGTTGGAATGCTGCTAAACATACCTATTAAATATAATATTAAAATCTTTTTCTCACTTCCCAAGTATCACTTTTCTGCCTTGTTTATATATCAACTCCCATCCTCTCTTTGCAAACACTAGGCAAGCCTGAAATTAATGATTTCACAGATTTTAAAAGTAGCAGAAGAGCACTGCAAATTAAATGAGGCAGTTCAAATAGGAATTATTTTAATGGGTGCTAGACAAAGATAGGGAGAATCTATATCCATATCTAACAACACATGATTACAAACAAGAACAATATTAACACCTGTAATGGGCACAGGTACAGTGGCACAGGTTTCCATTATATCCAATTTTCAAAGATGCATTATAATCCAATTTTCAGATTGATTCAAGTTCCAGAATTTGTTGAAATACAACATTCTTGGCCGAATTACAATAGTTTTAAAATACGTGTAGGTGGCATTAACATGATCTTTTTGTACCTGTGCAATTAATTGTGAATTCCAGCATGAAAACTATAAAGCAAGGTAAAATAAGAAGATGTAGCTTGTTTGAAACTGTTCATTGACACACATACCTTTCCACCATGTAGTTCGAGTCGCTGCAGGGCATCTGTGATCAACTGTTTAAGGTTTTTATCCATCAGTCCTTTTGACAGCTTGTGCAGGAAAAAAAAAATTAGAATTGTAAAATTCAGAATGCAAAAATAATTCTTCAGGAAAATAAACACTCGGGTGTAAATAAAAACTCCTAAAACACAGGAGAGTCACTGCCACTTTATGGTGGCAGCATCTCTCAAATTGTCAACGGTCTCAACTATTCGGAGGACTTGACTGGAAATCTGGAAACACTGTTGGAACAAAGAAATGCACAAATACTACTGTAAAATAATAGTTCAAAACACATTGCCAGGCAGACTGAAGGTGATTGTGAAAATGCTGCTAGATTGGTTATAAAATAGTCTGTGTTTCCAAATGGAAATATTAAGTAATTGCAGGTATTTAACAACATTAAAAAAACATTTGGACAGGTACACTGTACATGGATAGGATAGGTTTGGAGGGATTATGGTCAAACGCAGGCAGGTGCAGATGGGGCATCTTGGGCCGCAAAAGCAAGTTAGGCCGAAGGGTATGTTTTCATGCTATATGACTCTATGATTCTAAGAGAATGAAGGTGTGAAGATTTATTATAACAAAACTAGATGGATTAGAATTTGGATATATTATCCAAACACATTAATTGCACAAACAAGTGATAGTTCATTTAATGGCAATATTGTGTGCTGTTCAATAACCACACTTAAATTATGTGAAAGATTGTCTCATGTGCTCACAGATGTAGCAGGCAGATGTCAAAAGATTTGTTTGTGAACCGTGAGCCAATCTTACTTGCAGGCACTAATCCAGATATATGGACATATCACACAACAAGAACACATTAATATAGGCACAGTATGGAAACAAAGGGGAGACAGCAATGATGGCAATTGATAAGGGCTCATCAAATAATATGAGGTCAAGCATGCTGTAAACCTTTCATGAGATACATGAAGATGTGCCTTAGCCAACTTACTCAAAATTTTCAGTGCTGCAACTTCGAAAGTTGGAGCTGTGAAGTGCGTTTTTGCTGGCCATTCTCCTCTGATTGGCATTCAACCATCGTGTGGACTGACACATTTATTGGCAAGAACTAATGCTTATGAAATGTAGTTTTTGAATTTTGGAATTACTTACAAAAATCTCACAAGCTTCTAGCTGTTTATTCAGTCATGTACATTCATAACAAGAATGAACAATATTGAAACAAATTAGGCGGCCATGCCAGCAGCCACTCTCTTAAAATGCAGCTCCAGATACTTACACTAGTCAACAGATGTTTAAGATGGTCATTCACAGCAGGGCCAACAACTGCACTCAGCTGGACCAAACCATGTAATCCCCTTTCAAATACTTCAACATCTGAATGTGTCTTTAGGGAGAAAAGCAGCAATCTTAGAAACATTGACCAACTAAAAATTGATTATTATTTAACAAGCTACTGTGCAATCTCATTGCCATCTGCGTTCCCCTGAGCATTATCGAAACGGCACTACCATGTAATAATGCAGAAACACTGAAAATCCTCATTTTTACCAAACATAAGCCAGTAAATGAGCATTGCACTTTATCGAATAAAGGATTGATGCATTAACTAGTTACAATCAGTCCAAATATATTTGTAGGAAGGAACTGCAGATGCTGGTTTACACCGAAGATAGGCACAAAGTGCTGGAGTGATTCAGTGGGTCAGGCAGCATCTCTGGAGAAATCTCCAGATATATGGTCACAAGATCTTTAACAATGGCAATTACCACACTTCAGCTCCATGCTATTGAAATAGGGAGAGCTGCAGAGATGTCAGTAATGGAACTGATTTTATGGGTTTCTTTGTAGCATTTGTGTCATTGGTCTTACCTAATCTTTAAGAGTAATTTTCTGCACAGATGTCAGATGACACGGGACTAAGAAATGACTAAATTACCTTGAGGAGGCCAATTTGGAAGTCATTGGTGTAAATGTGGAATTTTACATGTTTTGCGATGATGTTGCCAAAGTGCAGCGTATGGACAAGAAAAAGGAAAAGATTCAAAATAGATTTTTGGGACACATTAGGGAGTACCCCAGACAGCACCACCTGGCAGAGTGCCAGTTTGTTTATAGCACATTAGGTCCTTAAGTACCTTCATAGGTAAGTACCTTCCTGTACTTCAAGGAGAAAAAAAAAATCACTCAGGCTACCGTGATGGGAGCCAAGTGCAAACCACTGCCCTTCTCTTCTGCTGGAAAGCTCAAAGACAGTCATTGGCCCTTGAGCTGGTAACCCAGGAAAGAATCCAATGTTTTCCCTGGATTTGTAAGAGTGCTGAGCACCAAAGGTGTACCACAAACTGAGAATAGAGATATTTACATTTTCTATAAGAATCATAAAATCACTAAAAAGGATAAAAGGCTACTAATTTCGCTTATTGTATGGGGGTACAGTGCAAAGCTTTTTTTTCCATGCTATTCAATCAAATCAGATAATAATACCTAAATACAATCAAGTCAAACTCAAGTACAATAGATAGAGAAATGTGCAAAATGCAGTGTGGAATATAATTGTCAGCATTGTAGTGCATGAGTTCCATAAATAAAGTCCAACGTCTGCAATGGGGTAGAGGTGAATTGGATAGTACTCTTGCCTATGGATACCCTTGCATATTTAAATTTACTGCAGCATTTATTTTGTGGCGGTGAATATTGTAAGAGTTTTACATAATACTTTGCAATAAAGCCCAAACAATTGTGTTATGTCCATACTCCCTTGGAAAACATAAACTGATATGAAGGAGGTCCATTATTGCAGCAAGACCAAATTATCAATTGTAGAAGATCTACTGATAACTTACCAGGGCAGCTTTTAACTTTGGAATCACCTTTGGAACTAATGGAATCGCTTTTTCAGCCGCATCTTCAACCTCCAGCAATTCCTTGAAGCCTTCTTTGGCTACAAACGTATAAGGGTGTTTGGTTTCTCTTAATCCCTATGTAAGGAAACAGGCAAACATTTACATAAAGCCAGACACTGGCATTTCCCAGCACAATCTGCCTCTGAATTTGACTAGGCACTGTCTTTACAGTACAACAACCCCACCCAGTGTTCAAAACAATTTCACAACTTTGTTGGTTAAGTAGCATCTCTAGAAAACATGGATAGGTGACCTTTCGATACTTCATCAGACAAACTGTGATGGGAGAAGAAAGCTGGAAGAAAGGAGTGGCAGGACAAAGCCTGACAAATGATAGGTTGAAGATATACACAAAAAGCTGGAGAGAAGGAATGGGTGAAGTTTCGGGTTGAGGCCCTTCTTCAGACTGATGTCAGGGGAGTGGGCGGGACAGATAGAATGTAGCCGGGAAGTTGAAATCCTCACCTTCCACCCCATCAGCCGTCACAAACAGTATATAATCCTCCAACATTTTCACCATCTCCTACTGGCCACATCGTCCCGTCTCCACCCCTTTCTGCTTTCCGCGAAAACCGTTCCCTCCGCAACTCCCTGGTCAACCCGTCCCTTCCCACACTAACCATCCCCTTCCCAGGTACTTTCCCCTGCAAACGCAGGAGATGCAACACCTGTCCCTTTACCTCCCCCCTCGACTCCATCAAGGACCCCGACAGTCTTTTCAGGTGAGGCAGAGGTTCACTTGCACCTCCTCCAACCTCATCTACTGCATCTGCTGTTCCAGGTGTCAACCACTGTATATCGACGAGACCAAGCGCAGGCTCAGCGATCGTTTTGCAGAACACACCGCTCAGTGAGCCTTAACCTAGCCGATCTCCTGGTTGCTCAGCACTTTAATCCTCCTCCCATTCCCAATCAGACCTTTCTGTTATGGGTCTCCTCCATTGTCAGAGTGAGGCCCAGTGCAAATTGGAGGAACAACACCTCATATTTTATTTGGGTAGCTTATACCCCAGCAGTATGAACATTGACTTCTCTAAATTCAAGTAGCCCTTGCTTTCCCTCTCTCTCCATGCCCTTCTGCTTCCCAGTTCTCCCACCAGTCATACTGTCTCCGACTACATTATATCTCTGTACCGCCCACTCCCGACATCAGTCTGAAGAAGAGTCTCGACCCGAAACTTCACCCATTCCTTCTCTCCAGAGATGCAGACCTGTCCCTGTGAGTTACTCCAGCATTCTACCTTCAATATTCATACCACTGGGCTGTACGCTACCCAAGTGAAATATGAGATGCTGTTCCTCCAATTTGCATTTAGCCTCCCTCTGACAATGGAGACCTAGATCAGAATGTGTAGGAATGGGAAGGAGAATTAAAGTTTCTGGCAACCGGGAGATCAGGTACATTCAGGCGGGCTGAACGAAGAACGATGAAGAGCATCTCATATTTCGCTTGGGCAGCTTACAGCCCAGTGGTATGAATATTGATTTCTCTCACTTCCGGTAGCCCCGGCATTCCCTCTCTCTCTCTCTATCCCTCCCCCACCCAAGTCGCATTAGCTTCTCATTTTCACCCTACCAACAGCTAACAACGGTCCGTTTCCTTTATCATCTTTACTTTTTTACATATGTTTTATTAATTGTTCTTTGTCTCTACACATCATCGTCTATATCTCTTGTTTCCCTTATCCCTAATCAGTCTGAAGGGTCTCGTCCCAAAATGTCATCCATTCCATCTCCTGCTGAGTTACTCCAGCTTTTTGCGTCTATCTTCAGTTTAAATCAGCATCTGTAGTTCCTTCCCACACAAGTGATAGGTGGATCCAGGTGAGAGCATTTTTTGATAGGCAGATGGTTGGACAGAGTGTCATAGTCATAGAGTCTTACAGCATGGAAACAGGCCCTTTGGCCCAACCTGCGCACACTGGCCAACATGATCCATATACACGAGTCCCATCTGCCTGTGTTTGGGCCATATCACTCACCTTAAACCTACATCCTCTGGCTTTCTATTCCCCAATAGTGGGCAAGAGACTCTGTGCAAGAGACTCTGCACATCTAAAGACCAAAGATGAAAACACAAAAGGTGTGAGCCAAAGATAGAAGAGGTGAAAATTGTAAATCCAGAGGAAGGAATTTAGGTGGAAGGGGAGAAATGGGCAAAGGGGAGAGAGGCAAAATGTAAAAAAAAAAATGGGTGCAAGTCCAGGTGGGGCACAGGGAAGCACAGTGAATAGCGGGGGGTTGGGGGGCGGGGGGGGGGGGGGTGGAACGGTAGGGGGAGAGTTGGGGGGCAGGGCTGTTTGTAGGTTAGTAAACTAAAATTTAAGAATTCAATGTTCACACTATCAGGTCGTAAGCTACAGAAGCGGATTATGAGGTGTCGTTCCTGTTTGTATGTGGCCTCACTCTGGCACCGGAAGAGGCTCAGGACAGAAAGGTCAGTATGGGGTAGCTACACCTCTCTTAAAAAAAACATGAATATAGGTGGAAGGTGAGCGGGAAGGGGAGAAATGGGTGCAAGTCCAGGTGGGGCACAGAGAAAAGGGGAGGAAGGGAAAAAATCTCTGGCTTCACAATTCATACCTTTCCATTCCTTATTTTACATCTTTTTGCTTTTCATCTCCGGCCTTTGTCCAACCTTCTGCCGACCAAACCCCTCTCACTAGTGGTGTGCCTCAGGTGTGCCTGAGGTGTGTCTCAGGGTTCCATGCTGGGCCTGTTAATGTTTGTCATCCACATAAATGATTTAGATGAGAAAATACAGGGCTGATGATACAAAAAGTGAGTGGTTTTGCAGATAGTGAAGATGGTTGTGAAGGATTGCAGCAGGATCTGGATCGATTGGCCAGGTGGGCGGAGGAATGGTTGATAGAATTTAATACAGAGAAGTGTGAGGTGTTGCATTTTTGGATGTCAAACAAGTGCAGGACCGACACAGTAAATGGTCGGCCTCTGGGTAGTGTTGTAGAGCAGAGGGATCTAGGAGTACATTTGCATGGTTCGCAGGTAGATAAGGTGGTCAAAAAGGCTTTGGCACTTTGGCCTTCATCAGTCAGAGTATTGGGTATAGAAGTTGGGAGGTCATGTTGCAGTTGTATAAGATGTTGGTGAGACTGCATTTAGAATATTGTGTTCAGTCCTAGACACCATTTTCTAGGAAAGATATTGTCAAGCTTGAAAGGGTTCAGAAAAGATTTACGAGGATGTTGCCAGGACTAGAAGGTGTGAGCTTTAGGGAGAGGTTGAATAGGCTGGGTCTCCATTACATGGAGCACAGGAGTATGACGGGGAATCTTACAGAGGTATACAAAATCATGACAGGAATAGATCAGGTAGATGCACAGAGTCTCTTGCCCAGAGTAGGCGAATTGAGTCCAGATATTCTTCGGATTTAAATCGGATTTCTGATTTTTTATTTTTTTTCCCTCGAAATTAATCTGAGGGCTAGAGGTTTAATGTGAAGGGGAAAAGATTTAATCGGAGGAGAAACTTTTTCACACAAAGGGTGGTGGGTGTATGGAACAAGCTGTCAGAGGAGGTAGTTGAGGCTGGGACTAGCCCATCATTTAAGAAACAATAGGACAGGTACATGGATAGACAGGTTTGGAGGGATATGGACCAAATGCAGGTAGGTGGGACTAGTGTAGCTGGGACATTGTTGGCCAGTGTGGGCAAGTTGGGCCGAAGGGCCTGTTTCCACACTCTATCACTCTATAACTCTATTGCTTATGAACATGATGTTATTTTTACAAGGCTAACCAAAAAATGACACAAAGCTTCGAGTGTGTTAATCTAATTCATGGAATCACTCTTTCTTACCATATTATTGATGATTTGTATCTCAATAATAATGTGCATAAATCAGACAAATATCTATACATAACTAAAACTCTGATCTTGTTATCTTCTGGTTTGCATGGTCTTTCTATTTGCGCAAAAACGGTACGTGATAGCGCTACGATTTTTCGTCAGAAAACTCACCGTTCTCCTCTGCTGCGAGTGCTCCAAGTTTCGTTCCGATTGGGGGTCTAATGTAAAAGTTAGCTAGGTTTAAAAATTGCTCGTGCGCAGATCAATCCCCTCTTAGCGCCGCGTGGATTGTTCTTTTCTGTCACTCTGCGGGACGGTCCGCCCCTTCCTGCGCCATCGTGTCTTTACTGGAGCTGAGGGACGCTCTGGATGGCCGACGGAGGTTTCCATCGCATCTTTACTGGAGCTGAGGGAGGCTCTGGATGGCCAGTGGAGGTCTCCAACCAGATACAATTTTCGGAGGGACCGGAAGCGGCCCCACACAACCCAGCCCGGCCTGGAGATGTCACCAATGTTGCCAAACGGAAAACGGAGATTCTACTGGAGCTGATGGAGGCTCTGGATGGCTGGCTCTTGATGGCCTGGTCTCCAACGAGACACAATTTGGAGGGACCGGATGCGGCCCAGCCCAGCCCAACCCAGCCCAGCCCAGCTCAGAGCAGAGTCGGAGATGTCGCCAGACGGAAAACGGAGACTCTAATCTCGGCAGAGGAAAACATCCAGTGACCAGCGCCTGCTGTGAGTCCTCAGCGTACCGTCAGCTACAGCCCCTTCCCTTCTGGTTCCCCTCGCTGGCTGCTGCCCCCCTCCCCCGAGATACTCCCCACTGCCCCGTCTTTTCTCCGGGCTCTCTTCAACCCAGCCCACACACCCCCTGCCCACAACCCCCCACCCACACACCCCCTCTCCTCACCCACACAATATACCCCGCCAATACCCCCCAACCGCCACCCACAACCCCCCCCCCCCCCGTCTCAGGCTCCACAACGCTCGCTGCCCCACCCCCATAACCCATCCACCCCTCCCCCCCACAATCCACCCTTGCCCCCATACATCCTTCCCCCCTGCCCACACACCCTTTCCCTCTGCCCACACAACCTTACACCTCGCCCCACAACTCTCCCCCCCCCCCCCCACAACCCCCCCCCTCCCCCCACCCGTTTCTTAAAAACAGCAGAAGTTGAGGGGAGGTCTGATAGAAGTATATAAAATTCTACTAGGCCATGAAAGGGTAGATAGTCAGAACTTTTTTTAAGGACAGAAATAGCACATACTAGATAACATGGCTTTAAGTAAGTAAGTAAGTTCATTGGCCAAGTATTCACATACAAGGAATTTGCCTAAGCTGAAAGGGGCAAAGTTTAAAGGAGATGTACGGGTTACGTTTTTTGTTTCACACTGAGTATCATTAATGCCTGGAACGTGCTGTCGGGGGTGGTGATTGAGGAAGGTACAATAGTGGCATTTTGAGACTTTGAGATTAGCACAATGATATGCAGTGAACGGAGGGATGTTTGATTATGTGCAAGTAGATAGGAGTTAATCTTGACATAAATGTTCAGCACAAACATTGTGGCTCGCAGGCTCTGTTCCTGTGCTGTACTGTTCTGTGCTTGTTGTTCTAAATTCTGGCCAATCTACTGTGGTAAGGCTGAAATCCAAAGCAACAAATGTTGAAGTTTTGATGTGTTTAGATAAATGGTTGAAATAGAGAAGGTAGCTGCTACTAATTGTAGAAATGATGCAAGGTTTTGGTATATACACTGATTGAAATCTTCAAGACATGGATTCTAGAGCCATGTTGTTTAGTGAAACATAGTTTAATCCAATTTTACCAATCTTACCTCAGCTAAGATGATAAGGACAGGGTCAAATGAAATGGTCTTTGGTGGCTGCTCCCATTGCAGTTTATGACTGACTGAACCATGAACCAACCTGATGGGAAAATAATGTATTAAACAACAACATTCAAAAGTATTTGGATTTGAATACTACTGCTCTCAACAAACCTTCTCGTTTATAAAACACTTTATCTCTTCAAATTGTTTCAAAGCATATTATATGTAACATTTGTGACCATTTGGACCAAAGTAGTTTTATACTCAGCAAATATAAAATGAATAACTTGGGTGTAACCTCTGATTATCTGTGAACACAATTTAAAACTTCTGAGCCTTTGTAAAAGTGGAGAGAAAATAAATAATCACCTTCAGCTGAAAGAAACCTAAAATATAGTAATTGATGAAACCATCCATGTCAAGAGTCAAGAATATTTTATTGTCATATGTTCCAAAATGGAAAAATGACATTTCTACATGCAGCAGGACAACAGATATGTAAACACAGTACTCTGTAAAATCCATAATAAACAACAAGAGAAAGTTCAGGATATATATATATTTTTAAAAACAAATAGTGACCAATACTACTGCAAAGACAAAAATAATGCTCCCGTCTATATAGTTCAGGGCTTATTTGGAGGTTGTAGTGTTTAATAGCCTGATGATGGTAGACAGGCAGCTGCTCCTGAACCTGGATGTTAGTTTTCAGGCTTCTATGTCTTCTTCCTGATAGCAGGAGTGAAATGGGAGTGCGGTCAGGATTATGTACGCCTCTGATTATGCTGGCTACCTTTCTGTAGCAATGATTCGTGTAGATACCTTCAATGCTGATCGTCAATACTTGTGATGGACTGGGAAATGTTTACCACTTTTTGCAATCTTCTTCATTCCTGGACATTTAAGTTGATGAACCAGGCCGTGTTGCAACCTGTCAATATGCTCTCTTCTGTACACATGTAGAAGTTCAAGAAAGTTTTCAGGTATTGACATTCCAATCCCTGCAATCTTATCAGGAAGTAGAGCCATTGACAGGCTCTCTTTGTGATTGCATCAATGTGCTGGGTCCAGGACAGATCTTCAGACCAGAACCCTCCCACCAGAGAAGGGTTGAGCGCAGCCTTGAGGTGCTCCCATGTTGATGGTTATTGAGGAGGAAATGTTGCTGCCAATTCGTAGATTGTGGTTTATTGACGAGGAAGTCAAGGATCAAGTTGCAGAGGGATGCACAGAGACCCAGATCCATGAGCTTGGGAACCAGTGTGGAGGGGATGTTTAAAAAAGAACTGCAGATGCTGGAAAAATCTAAGGGAGGCAAAACATGCTGGAGAAAGTCAGCGGGTGAGACAGCATCTATGGAGAGAAGGAATTGGCGACGTTTCGGGTAAAGACCCTTCTTCAGACTGATGGTATTGTATGCCGAGCATTATTGCGGTAAGCAAATTGTAGCAGTTCCAGGTTCTTCTTGAGGGAGGTTGATATGCGCTATAGGTTGATATGTTCTTCTTGAGGTAGGTTGATAAGCGCTATAACCACTTCAATCACCACGCACGTGAGTGCCACCGGTCGTTGAGACACATGATCTTACTCTTGGGCAGCAGTATTATTGATGTCCTTTTAAAGCAGGTGGGAACGTCAAACCTCAGTAATGAGAAGTTGAAAGTGTCCGCAAAAAGTCCAGCCAGTTGGACTGCACAGATTTTAAGAACACGACCAGCTATAGCATCAAGCCCAGGCGCTTGTTGCGGGTACATCCTCCTGTAGGATCGTCTGATGTTGGCCTCTGAGATTGAGAATAAACCATCTATGGGGGCTCGGAAAGGCACATCAGTGTTCTCCCTATCAAAGTGTGCACAGAACGCTTTGAGCACATTTGGGAATAATGCTTTGCTGATACTTGAGCTGCCCGCTGATTTCACCTTATAGGAAGTGATGGTGTGTCAGCCCAGCCCCAGCTACCAAACCTATGCCTCATTCTCCTGTTTAGAGCAAAAGCCTCTTTTAGCCTTTTTAATGGCCTTATCAAGGTCATACCTGGACTTCTGGCATAACTGCTTCGCAAGACTTGAATGCCAGAGATCTGGTCCTCAGAGAAATGCGGACTTCCAAGTCTTCTATTTGCAGAACACTCTGATGCTTTTTGTAGTAACACATTCCTCCACACATTTCCTTCTGAAGTCGTTATTTCGTTACCGAGTCCTTCAATATTGTTCAGTCTACCAACTCCAAGCAGTCCCGGAGTTGTTCTATTGTCTCCCCCAACAGCTCTGTGAAGTCCTCACCGCTGGGGGTGTGCTCTTCAGTCGCTGACTATATGCAGGAAGAAGGAGCACAGATGAGTGGTTGGATTTCCCAAAGTGAGGGCAAGGGATGTAGCGATAGGCAGCTCTGATGGTGGTAGAGCAATAGTGGTGGCTGTCTGATCCTCTGGTGCTGCAGGACACGTGCTAGTGGTAGTCAGGGAGCAATTTCATCAGATCGGCTTTTTTGAAGTCCCCGGCTATGATGGCAAAGGCGTTGGGGTTTACCGACTGGTGTTTCTTGACCACCGTGTGAAGCTCCTCCAGCGCTAGATAAACATAGGCCTGGAGTGGGATGTAGACCACGGAAACTTATGATGATGGAGGTGAATTCCCTCGGGAGGTAAAAGGTGTGGCACTTCACCACCAGATGGTCCGTGGGGAGAGCAGGGGTTGGACAGAGCTGCTATATCTGAGCACCGCAAATCGTTTACTATGAGGCAGACACCACCAGCACACCCTTTTACCAATGCCTCCATTCTGTCCAAGCGATGGATGGAGAAACTTCAGGCTGGATGGCCGAGTCTGGGGATCCTAGTCTCTGTGAAACAGTGCACACAGCATTCCCTCATCTCCCTTTCATAAAGTAGCCTTACCCCTAAGTCCTCCACTTTATTTTCAAGTGGCTAAACATTGGCCAGTAGAATTGGTGGGGGGGGGGGGGGTCCATTGGCCATATTGGTTATATCTTTATTTTTTATTTTCTATAAACAATGTATAGTTATCTAAATACATGTACTTATCAACACATTTGCCATTTTAATCACTCAATGATAACATGACAGAGTAACAGTTCTTCCATATTCTCCAGAGATGCTGCCTGACTACCAAGTTACTCTAGCACTTTGTGTCTTTTTTTGTAAACTGGCACCTGCAGTTCTTTGTGTCCATGCCAGGTAATCTGCTTCTGTTATCAAAAAGTCTTTAGATCATGGTGCAGTATGTCTGTATGCCAATTTTCCTTTTTAATTCAAATTAAGAATATAAATCCAGTGGCAATTTACTCAGTCTGAAAGGTCTCAACCCGAAACATCACCCAATCCTTCTCTCCAGAGATGCTGCTTGTCCTGCTGAGTTACTCCAGCTTTTTGTGTCTATCTTCGGTTTAAACCAGCATCAGCAGTTCCTTCTTACACATACTCAGTTTAATGTTTTGCATCCATTATTGAGCATCTTCATGTCAGTTTGGCAATGATCCAGCCTGAGAGATGGACGATCAGTATTCTATCCAGTTCCTCAATTTGAATCTCAGCATCAGTAACTAAGATGTATTTTTGGCAACACTTATATCAAAGATATCACTCTTCGTAACATCAGGCAACACAAGTTGAATTACAATTGTTAACTAGAAGGTATATATTGGAGAGGAACAAGGAGCTGCAGATGCTGGAATCTTGAGCAAAACATAAAGTGCTGTGTAACTCAATGGATCAAGCAGCATCAATGAAGGGAATGGAAAGGCGATATTTTGGGTGAGGTCCCATCTTTAGTCAAGATCTGTAACGTCACCTATCCATTCGCTCCACAGATGCTGCCTGACACCTTTAGAGACTGCAGTGTTCGGTGTTTTGGACATATATTACAAATCAAGATTATTATGCAGTCAATCCTACAAGTGAATCCTCCTATCACAAATATGATTCTTGCTTTCATCAATAACATCCAGAATGGCGCCTGAACAAGTAGATTTACAAACAGAAATTATATGATATATAATCCTAACTGTGCAATACAAGTTTGTTATCCTCATCAACAAAATAATAAATGTTAATTTGATTGTTACTGTTCATAATTGACTAAAGGAAGAACTATGGAACTAAAGAAAGAAACCATGGCAGGACTGACATATGATGAAAGAATGGGTTGACGGGGGTTGTATTAACTGGAATTTAGAAGGAAGAGAGCGGATCTTATAGAAACATGTAAAATTCTTAAAGGATTGGACAGTCTAGAAGCAGGAAAAATGTTTACGATGTTGGGGGAGTCCAGAACCAGGGGTCACAGTTTAAGAATAAAGGGTAGGCCATTTAGGACTGAGATGAGGACAAACTTTTTCACCCAGAGTGTTGTGAATCTGTGGAATTCTCTGCCTCAGAGGGCAGTTAAATTTAGCTCTTGGGGCTAAAGGAATCGGGAATATGGAGAAAAACAGGAACGGGGTAGTGATTTTAGATGATCAGCATGATCATACTGAATGGCAGTGCTGGCTCAAAGGGCTGAATGGCCTCTCCTATACCTATTTTCTATGTTTTTATATCTCGCTAGAGAGTTCATTAAATTATACTCCTCACAGAAAATCTCTCTGCTGGGAAAAACCATTAAATTATACCGACTTGTAATACATGCCAACTAGTTACTGATTGTAATTCAGTCACAGTGAAATAAAATCAATTCAGATCGAAACAAATTCATAAGAGGATAAAAATAATGGAAAGATTCCTTGCGGCATAAGTAGCAATGTATACTAAATGGAAAACCTTCATTATTTAAATAAGTGCATAAACTGCAAAGCATTGGAATTTGGGTGTGGATAAAAACTAAATTCCTGCAGCTCTTTATGTTGTTCTGTGTGTGTAACAGAATTGTAGCTGAATGTTGAAGAAAATACCAGACAGTTATTCTGTCAAAGAGGTTAAAATTGAGGAACGAGGTGTCCTCCCATCTTATTAGACCAATTCCTAACAAAACCTAATGCTTAAATCTCAATTTTACAGGTCACATTAATAGCATGATAAAGAAATTGATGTTTCCATGTGTAAAGCTCAGATTTTACTTGGACATTAATTTCTTGGTACAGTTCTATTAATTTTCATGGTAATGCAAAATAACAATGAAATTACAAAATTACCGGGATGCAAAATAGACAACAGACAATAGGTGCAGGAGTAGGCCATTTGGCCCTTCGAGACTGCACCGCCATTCAATGTGATCATGGCTGATCATCCCCAATCAGTACCCCGTTCCTGCATTCTCCCCATATCCCCTCACTCCGCAATCTGTAAGAACACTATCTAGCTCTATTTTGAAAGTATCCAGAGAACCAGCCTCCACCGCCCTCTGAGGCAGAGAATTCCACAGACTCACAAAACTCTGTGAGAAAAAATGTTTCCTTGTCTCCGTTCTAAAAGGCTTACTCCTCAAACTGTGGCCCCTGGTTCTGGACTCCCCCAACATCGGGAACATGTTTCCTGCCTCAAGCATGTCCAAACCCTGAATAATCTTATATGTTTCAAAAAGATCCCCTCTCAGCCTTCAAAACTCCAGAGTATACAAACCCAGTCGCTCCATTCTCTCAACTTATGACAGTCCCGCCATCCCGGGAATTAACCTTGTAAATCTACGCTGTACTCCCTCAATAGCAAGAATGTCCTTCCTCAAATTAGGGGACCAAAACTGCACACAATACTCCAGGTGTGGTCTCATTAGGGCCCTATACAACTGCAGAAGGACTCATTTGCTCCGATATGCAACTCCTTTTGTTATAGATGCAGGAGTAGCCATTTGGCCCTTCGAGCCAGCACCACCATTCAATGTGATAATGGCTGATCATCCCTAATCAGCACCCCGTTCCTGCATTCTTTCCATCTTGTTTTCCATCTTTTTTTAATTTTTAGTCAGTTTAAAGTCTGTTTTTGGGGGAAACTTTAACTTTTCTATGTGGGGGAGGGGGGCAGGGTAAGGGGGAAACTAACTCCCAGTCGCTTCCTGGCAGGGACGTGACTATTTCTCCGAGTCGCGTCCTCGCTCCCCACCTCACGGCCTACCTCCTGGGTCAGGAGCGGCCTTTCCTGCCGGGGACTGGGAACCGGACCAGAGCTGCAATAGCGGCGGCGCGGCGCTGGAGTCACAGCGGAGCGGGCGATGCCTACCTGGGTCGCCATCTGGAGCTCCAGAGCGTTGGGCTGCTGCTCCAAGACCGTGGAGCTCTGGGTTGGAGAGCTTCCAACGCGGGCGGTGTTGAACAACTCCGTGGAGTCCTGGGGCCCTTTGCCGAGGGCTTCCAGCGTTGTATCTCCACCTGGCGCGGCCAGTTTGGGAGCCGCGGACTCTTTGTGAGCCGTGGACTCCGGTAGGAGGGGTCCGACTCGGGGTCCAGGCCGCTGAGGATATCCCCCAGCCCCGACGTCGGACTTACATCACCCCAGCAAGGGGGCCTGAACATCGGGCCGCCCGTAGCGGCGACTGCGGAGGGCTCGGGGAGGCCCCGACCACGGGTGAACAGTGGGGGACATCAGTGGAAGAGACTAACTTTGGTGCCTTCCCACACAGTGGGAATTTTTGAACATGCTGGTGGGGATAGAAACATAGACATTTGGTGCAGGATAGGCCATTCCCCTTCGAGCCTGCACATTCAATATGTGGCTGAATTTTCCCGTGCCTTCTCTCCAACATGCCACGAAGGCCACATCCAACTCACTCTTAATATAGCCAATGAACTGGACCTCAACTACCCTCTGTGTGTCACACTTTGTGTGAAAAAAGTTTTCTCATCTCGGTCTTAAAGGATTCTATCCTTAAGCTCTGTGACCCCTTGTCCTGGACCCCATGTTCCTGCATCTAGCCTGTCCAACCCCTTTTTTGTATTTCTTAAGATCCCCTCAATCTCCTAAATTCCAGTATAAACCAAGTCTATCCTGTCTTTCTTCATAAGACAGTCCTGACATCCCAGGAATCAGTCTGGTGAACCTTTCTGCCCACTCCCTCTATGATTTGGAGACAAAACTGCACGCAATTGTGTCACCAAGACCCTGTACAACTGAAGTAGAACCTCCCTGCTCCTGTACTCAAATCCTTATGTTGAATTCTATCTACTCCATGTTGTGTTCTTTATTTTTACTGTATGGCTGTATGGTAATCCTTGTGCCAACAGACCTTGTAAAGACCATTCGCTTTCTTCACTGCCTGCTGTACCTGCATGCTTACTTTCGTTGTCTGATGAACAAGGACCCCCAGATCCCGGTGTACTTCCCCTTTTCCAACTTGACACAATTTAGATAGTAATCTGCCTTCCAGTTTTTGCTACCAAAGTGGATAACCCCATATAACAAAACCATATAACAATTACAGCACGGAAACAGGCCCTCTCGGCCCTTCCCGTCCGTGCCGACCATTTGTTTTCCCCTAGTCCCATCTACCTGCACTCAGACCATACCCCTCCATTCCCTTCACGTCCATATACCTATCCACTTTACTCTTAAATGTTAAAATCGATCCTGCCTCCACCACTTCTGCTGGAAGCTCATTCCACACAGCCACCACCCTCTGAGTAAAGAAGTTCCCCCTCACGTTACCCCGAAACTTCTGTCCCTTAATTCTCATGTCATGCCCTCTTGTTTGAATCTTCCCTACCCTCAATGGGAAAAACGTATCCACGTCAACTCTGTCTATCCCTTTCATCATTTTAAAGACCTCAATCAAGTCCCCCCTTAACCTTCTGCGCTCCAAAGAATAAAGACCTAACTTGTTCAACCTTTCTCTGTAACATAGTTGCTGGAACCCTGGCAACATTCTAGTAAATCTCCTCTGTACTCTCTCTATTTTGTTGACATCCTTCCTATAACAGGCGACCAAAAATGTACACCATACTCCATAATTGGTCTTACCAATGCCTTGTACAATTTTAACATTACTTCCCTACCCTATATTCAATGCTCTGATTTATAAAGGCCAGCACACCAAAGGCTTTCTTTACCACCCTATCTACATGCGATTCCACCTTCAGGGAACTATGCACAGTTATTCCTAGATCCCTCTGTTCCACAGCATTCCTCAATTCCCTACCATTTACCATGTATGTCCTATTTTGATTTGTCCTGCCAAGATGTAGCACTTCACACTTAACAACATTAAACTCCATCTGCCATCTTTCAGCCCACTTTTCCAAATGGCCCAAATCTCTCTGTAGACTTTGAAAATCTACTTCATTATCCACAACACCACCTATCTTAGTATCATCTGCATACTTACTTATCCAATTTTCCACGCATTCATCCAGATCATTGATGTACATGACAAACAACAGTGGACCCAACACAGATCCCTGAGGCACCCCACTGGTCACCGGCTTCCAAACTGACAAACAGCCATCCACCATTACTCTCTGACATCTCCCATTCAGCCACTGTTGAATCCATCTTGCTACTCCGCCATTAACACCCAAAGATTGAACCTTCTTAACCAACCTTCCATGGGGAAACCTTGTCAAAGGCCTTACTGAAATCCATATAGACAACATCCAGTGCTTTACCCTCATCAATTTCCCTAGTTACCGCTTCAAAAAATTCAAGAAGGTTTGTCAAACATGACCTTCCAGGCACAAATCCATGTTGACTGTTCCTGATCAGACCCTGTTTATTCAGATGCTTATATATATTATCTCTAAGTATCCTTTCCATTAATTTGCCTACCACTGACGTCAAACTAATAGGTCTATAATTGCTAGGTTTATTCTTTGAACCCTTTTTAAACAATGGAACAACATGCGCAGTACGCCAATCCTCCGGCACTATTCCCGTTTCTAATGACATTTGAAATATTTCTGTCATAGCTCCTGCTATTTCTATACTAACTTCCCTCAATGTCCTAGGGAATATCCTGTCAGGACCTGGAGACTTATCCACTTTTATATTTTTCAAAAGTGTCTTCCTCCTCTTTGAATCTCATAGTTTCCGTAGCTACTCTACTTTTTCCCCTTAACTCACAGAGTTCAATATCCTTCTCCTTGGTGAATACCGAAGAAAAGAAATTGTTCAATATCTCCCCCATCTCTTTTGGCTCTGCAGATAGCTGTCCATTCTGGTTCTCTAATGGTCCAATTTTATCCCTCGTTATCCTTTTGCTATTAATATAGCTGTATAGCTGGGTTTACTTTCACCTTTCTTGCCAAAGCAACCTCATATCTTCTTTTAGCCTTCCTAATTTCTTTCTTAAGATTCTTTTTACATTCTTTATACTCCTCTAGCACCTCATTTACTCCATGCCTCCTATAATTATTGTAGATATCTCTCTTTTTTCGAAACAAGTGTCCAATTTCCCTTGAAAACCATGGGTCTTTCCAATTTTTACTATTTCCTTTCAACCTAACAGGGACATAAAGATTCTGTACTCTTACAATTTCCCCTTTAAATGTCCTCCATTTCTCTTCTACATTCTTCCCATGAAACAAAGTGTCCCAATTCACTCCTTTAAAATCCTTACGCATTCCCTCAAAGTTAGCCTTTCTCCAATCAAAAATCTAGGTCCAGTTCTGACTCTCTCCATAACCCCGCATTTATTCACATTAAACTGCATCTGCCGTGCATCTACCCACTCACCCAACTTGTCCACGTTACACTGCATTCTCATAGTGTCCTCCTCACAGTTCACATTGCCACCCAGCTTTGTGTCATCTGCAAATTTGCTAATGTTCCTTTTAATCCCTTCATCTAAATCATTGATGTATATTGTAAATAGCTGCGACCCCAGCACCGAGTCTTGCGGTACCCCACTAGTCATTGCCTGCCATACTGAAAGGGACCCATTAATCCATACTCTTTGTTTCCTGTCTGCCAACCAATTTTCTATCCATGTCAGCACTACCCCCAATACCATGTGCCTTAATTTTGCCCACTAAGCTCCTATGTGGGACCATATCAAATGCTTTCTGAAAGTCCAGGTACACTACATCCACTGGCTCTCCTTTGTCCATTTTCCTAGTTACATCCTCAAAAATTTCCAGAATATTAGTCAAGCATGATTTCCCCTTCGTAAATCCCTGCTGACTCAGACCGATCCTGTTACTGCTATCCAAATGTGCTGCAATTTCATCTTTTATAATTGACTCCAGCATCTTCCCCACCACCGATGTCAGGCTAACTGGTCTATAATTCCCCTTTTTCTCTCTCTTTCTTAAAAAAGTGAGATAATATTAGTTACCCTCCAATTCACAGGAACTGATCCTGAATCTATAGAACATTGGAAACTTATCACCAATGCATCCACAATTTATAGAGCCACTTCCTTAAGTACCCTGGGATGCAGACTATCAGGCCCTGGGGATTTATCAGACTTCAGTCCCATCAGTCCATCCAGCACCATTTCCTGCCTAATGTGGATTTCCTTCAGTTCCTCCATCGTCCCAGATTCTCTGGCCACTAGTATATCAGGAAGATTGTTTGCGTGCTCCTTAATGAAATACAAACTAATAAAAACTTGAGGTACAGCGTAGGTCATTCGAGGATTTTTGATCTTATCAGAACATCTATTAGATGATTGTGTAAATACAACCTCTTTTCACTAATTACCTGCAAGGAATCTCTCTTTTTGCATATGCTGTGGCAAATGCAGATTTTTCACTTGATGGATTGCCGAACTGAAAAATAAATGTTGGCAAGTTAAATCAGAGTAATTACAGTAAAACTCATGACCAACACGACATAATATAGTATAGTATATAAAACAGTTATTTAAATCATCCTCACACAATGTGATAAAATACACAGCTCTTCTGCTGATCACAATACATGAGATGTTACCATGTGTGCCCATATCAGATGGAATTTTCAGCATAGAAATTTGGAGAATATGTAAGAATTGTACATCAATATCTTTGCCTTATTAAGCAGATCTCATAGAAACATAGAAATTAGGTGCAGGAGTAGGCCATACGGCCCTTCAAGCCTGCACCGCCATTCAATATGATCATGGCTGATCATCCAACTCAGTATCCCGTACCTGCCTTCTCTCCATACCCTCTGATCCCCTTAGCCACAAGGGCCACATCTAACTCCCTCTTAAATATAGCCAATGAACTGGCCTCAACTACCGTCTGTGGCAGAGAGTTCCAGAGACTGTCTGTGTGAAAAAATATCTCTTAGTATATTGTTTTATATCAGCAGCAATACAACATATACAGGCTTAGATTTTGTGCAGTAGAGAATTCTGTGATAGCACAAGATGAACAGAGGTGAGCAATCTAACTAACGGTTTATCTCCTTAATCAAGGTTTAAAGATTGAGAAGGAACTAGACACAGAAAACAGTCAAATCAGGTACAGTGAGAAATATAACGGGGGCCACATTGAATAATTTCTGAAACTAGTGCAGGGATCACAACGTGTGATTAACATTAATCCATTGCTCTCAATATAAACTGTGAGCCAAATTCATGCTGCTCTCTGATTTTCACGGTTGCTGTATGCAGCCATTAATAACCGTGTTATTTGTTGGCTCATTGCCTCCACAAGACACTCAATTTTTCTTGAAGCTCACAATGCATAAAACAAAGGATGTGTTACTTAAATGTATGCTTTGCAGCTGACGCAGAAGCTTGCCCAAGTATTCTGGAGCTAATCACCCGTCAAACAACAAAGACAAACTTATTCAGCTTGTATTTTTGTATTATTGTTTAAAAAGACCATTTGAAGTTAGCTTAGGTTTTCTCTCCTTAAGTCTGAATTAGGGTGACGACTCCAATACAGCAGTGGGAAGTGAGCTGTGGGACATAAAATGGATCATCAGTCGCAACCTGGAACGATCCAGAGGCCAAGAAGCTGAGAGACTGTGACTGTGTCCTAGATAGGACAATGAAATTCTTGCTTTGCTTCAACACAACAGAATATAGTAGGCATAAATAAATACACATATATATGTGTATATATATATACACATAAATAAACAGATAAAGTGCAATCTGTTTATTTATGTGTGCATATATATATATATATTATTTTTTTTTCATTCATTGGTATATGGACACAATCTATTCTATTCTGTGTCTATGATCCAGAAGTGGCCACGCTGGCTGGCAGCTGCTGCTCACCTGCAGTCCGTCTGTTTTTTCTTTTTTTGTTGTCTTCTTGTGTTTGTTTTAGTAGAACTTTGTGTATGTGGGCGGGGTGGGGGTAGAAACAGAGTTTTAGTCTCTCCCTTCGGGGGGTTGCGTGTCCCCCGTCACCATCTGTGCTGAGGCCTAATGGCGGAGCTGTGGCGGCGGCCTGGTTTGGAGCTGCGGTGCTCCAGCGGCGGCGGCAGCCCAGCTTAGAGCAGCGGTGCTCCAGCGGCGGCGGCGGCGGCACCAGCTTAGAGCTGCGGTGCTCCAGCGGTGGCGGCGGTCGGGCTTAGAGCTGCGGTGCTCCAGCAGCGGCGGCGGCCCAGCTTAGAGCTGCGGTGCTCCAGTGGCGGCAGCGGTCCGGCTTAGAGCAGCGGTGCTCCAGCGGCGGCGGCGGTCTGGCTTCGAGCTGCGGTGCTCCAGCGGCGTTGGAGGCCTGGACCGCCTCAGTGCAGAGGGAGAACTAGGAGGGATGAAGACAATGACTTAAGACTTTTGCCTTCCACCACAGTGAGGAGGTGCCTGGTGAACACATTGTGGTGGATGTTGGATATGTGTTTATTGTGTGTTTTGTTTTTTTTATTATATGTTATGACTGTATGGTAACAATTTTGGTCAGACCAAAAGGTCTGAATGACAATAAAGGAATCTAATCTAATCTAAAGTCACACTGATCTGTTCTGTATTAATTTATGCCTACTATATTCTGTTGTGTTGAAGCAAAGCAAGAATTCCATTGTCCATGCTTACGCATCAGGGTGCACTTTAGATCACAGGCAGTCATAGATGCCAGTGTGAAGAAATGAAACAGTTTCAGCACTGAGCATTAAAACAACAGAATTTTGTTGGAAATTGAATTAGTAAAACCTGATTATCTTACGAATAAATAAGAACTGTTATTTTCCTAACAGGCGTGGTTGAAAATATCACTGCAGACTAAATCTTTAAACCACCACATGCTCACTAGGGCTGGTGAGACGTCTAGGTGACCCCGTTTGAGGGCGATGAACGTTTAGCCAGTGGGGACACGACTGTTGACATTATTTATGTGTGTTTTAACTGGAATAAAGGTGTTAGGGCAGACAGAAATTCCACAGAAAGCCAGAAAACAAACTTCTCGTCTGATATTAAAACATCCCGAATCACTCCATTCCAGGTTAAGCCAATTGTATAACTGTTTTGATTTTGGTCCAAGTGATATGTAAATGGATTTTCTACGCCTGAAATCTCATGCTCTTTAGACCCCAATATTCCGGATTGGAATTGTTACTAGGATCTCAAAGGTACCATGATAGCGAACTAAATCTTCTTTCCAGTCTTCAGCACTGTAATTTCAGACAAATATCATTAATTGCAGGAAGTTACATCCAAACTTAGGTAAGAGCTAATAGAAATCTATGGAAACTTACTGCATTTATGGTTTTTGGATTCAATCGATCACTGGGCCTAGGATGTGGTTTAACTGTGGGCACTGCAGGGCTACTTGTTGCTGTTGCTGATGCCTTCTTCCTCCTTACTTCAATTTTAGCTTTCTCATGAGACAAGGATGACATTATTTCCACATAACTTCCAACTGCAAGAAAAAATAGATGTTGAGACTTCTGGCGAGGGATGACAAGATAGTCAATTGCTTTATGTAGTTCAAGAGATACAATAAGCTTTACCTAGATATCCGTAACCTAACATTCACTAATTTTGTATGGTATTCTATAACAGTATGGTAAATAAGTCCACAAATCAATCAGTCTTTGGGAGAGAGGAGACTGTTTTTGTCTTTTTAATAATTCAACAGCCAGCAATGATCAACATACAACTGCCACACGAGACTGACACAAACACTATGTAAAATGCTTTTACTGAAGTAGCTTGACCATCAAATTCTTGTGAAGACGTAATTTCCCCAATCATTCAGATTAAGCCATGGAGAAAAATTAATTTGTATCCCATGACTTTATCATTGCCATCAGACGGAGAAGTGGAGTAGCGTCTTTACTTATGTTTGTGAACATGTCCTTAAATGTATTCTTATTTTTAGTAATCTTTGAGATAGTGACATTTCACACACGCCACTGAAAATTCCTCCATTAATTTTCCATGAAGGTTATTGCACTTTCCGTTGTAAGCCATATTACAGCTAGAATTACATCAACAGAGCCTTATCTATTGTTAATCATCTTGCAGCACGGTTACGTATCCAAAATTTACTGTTCACAATTCTGCTTTCCCTGCTAACAGAAATGTGTGTTTTTTTTAATAATTTTAAACATTTCTAATTTCTGAATTCTTCTCTGTGACAATGATGATTTAAAAAAAAGTAACTCACCACAATTTTGATGCAAATCCATCCCGTATGCAATTAGCTCTTTCTAAAATAATATGAATGGTATAACAGCAACTTCATTTGAAAGGGCCAATGTCACCAACTAGCCAATCTAGTTCTTTATCTGTTAGGTGGCACTCGAATTACTGGAACATTTACCGTCTCAGTTCAGTTCAGTTTTGTATATTGTCATGTGTACTGAGGTAAGTGAAAAGTTTTAGGTACAGTGAAAATGTTTAGTTACAGTGAATCGCTTTAGGTTCAGTGAAACGCTTTCCACAATTTACTTGATGCCGTTTTCTCTGAAGGAAAATTGTAACAAAGTGTGGCTACTGTTGTATTGCTGGGCAGGTTTAAAAACTAATTGTAATTATTACCTCCAGCTTAGTAACCCAAGTATCTTCTGCAGCCATCCAAAAAGGTTAAACCACAAAAAAATGCAAATGTACATTTCTTGAAAATGTAATTTGCACTTGTCTGTATCACTGACCATGCTACCTAAATATAGTAAAGATCCATTCATGTAGGGGACATTGTGATGCTTTTCCAGCCCATTTAAATTCTATTAAAACATTTTTATTTCTTTGTTTAGATATTACGCAGTAGTATAATAAATTAATGTGAAGGGAGTATGGAACTCGGAGGGCTGGTTAGTGGAAAGACTGACATGCAGATCCTGGTTAGCCAAGTGGCAACCATTCGGATCTCTGAATATACGTAGAAAGGAGCTGCAGAAGCTGGTTTATACATAAGATAGTCACAAAGTGCTGGAGTAACTCAGTGGGTCAGGCAACATCTCTGGGATATAAGAATGGGTAATGTATCGTGTCAGGAATGTCACCCATCCATTTTTTTCCAGCGATGCTGCCTGACCCTCTAAGTTACCCCAGCACTTTCGCCAACTCCAAATGGATCCCACCACTGGCCACATCTTCCCATCTCCTCCCCTTTCGGCTTTCCGCAGAGACCGCTCCCTCTGTAACTCCCTGGTCAATTCATCCCTTCCCACCCAAATCACCCCCTCCCCTGGTACTTTCCCTTGAAACCTTAGGAAATGCTACACTTGTCGCTTTACCTCCCCCCTTGACTCCATCCAAGGACCCAAGCAGTCTTTCCAGGTGAGACAGAGGTTCGCCTGCACTTCCACCAACCTCATCTATTGCATCTGCTGCTCTAAGTGTCAACTGCCCTACATCAGTGAGACCAAGCGCAGGCTTGGCGATGGCTTCGCCCAACACCTCCGCGCAGTCCGCATTAACCAACCTGATTCCCGGTGGCTCAGTACTTCAACTCCCCCTCCCGTTCCGAATCTGACCTTTCTGTCCTGGGCCTCTTCCATGGCCAGATTGAGTCCCACCACAAATTGGAGGTGCAGCACCTCATATTTCGCTTGGGTAGTTTACAGCCCAGTAGTATGAACATTGACTTCTCCAATTTCAGGTAGTCCTTGCTTTCTCCCTCCTTCCCTTCCCCATCCCAGCTCTCCCACAGCCCACTGTCTCCGCCTCTTCCTTTCTTCTTACCCCCCCCCCCCACCTCCACATCAGTCTGAAGAAGGGTCTCGACCCGATACGTCACCTATTCCTTCGCTCCACAGATGCTGCCTCACCAGCTGAGTTTCTCCAGCATTTTTGTCTACCCAGCAATTTGTGTTCATCTTTGGGATCTCTGAATAGTCGGATAGCACATCAGTGGAGTTTTACAGACAATGCTAATTTCAGAACCTTGAGAACTTAATTAACCCAGTTACCGACCACTTGACAAACCATGTCTGAGTATTGTCTAGGTCTAGATTCTGTATGTTGCTTCATTTGCTGAGGAGTTGCAAATGGAAATAGACATCAGCAACATGCAACCTCCTTAAGTTATGAAGAAGGAAGGTCAACAATGAAACAGCCAAGGTTTATTGGCCCAAGGATACTGGCCTGAGGAACTCCTGCAGTCATATCTGGGGCTGTGAAGATTGACTGTCAGCAAGCACATCTACTTTTATGCAACTTGTGAATCAACCAATAAAGTGTTCCTCATGATGCCCATTAACTTGAGTTTTATCAAGTCCCCCGATGCCAAAATATCACTGCCTTTAGGGCAAGATCAAGGATAATTACGCTCATTTCACCCTTGAAATACAGCATGAAACGGCCTGCAGAGAGATCCTGGCAAACTCCCAAATGGGCATCAATGTGCAGATTATTGGTGAGTAAGTGTCCTTGATAGCACTGTTCAATGACAACCTCCGTAATTTTGCTGATGATTCAGTGACATTATTTAGGTTGTATTTGTAAATCACTTTGTGATCAGGACATACCAAGAGATCTATTCACACTGTTGGATAAGATGCCAGTATTGCAATTATTTTTTTAATAGTTTGGCTTGAGGCTCACTAACGTCTACAGTGAAGATTTTCTGTACCACAGCTTCTTTTGCCTCTACTTATCACCTACCAGCTACTACATCATCCTTTGCCAAATCAACCATCCCTTACTACTTTCTGCAGGGATCACTCTCCAGTTCACTCATCCTTCCCCACTCACTCGTCCCTGACCCCTGGCACTTTCATTACAACCATAAGGTACACCACTTGTCCCTGCATTTCTCAACCCCTTCCCACCCCACAGCTCACAGTTACACTCCTCCATGTTGTTCTATTTCCCATCATCTCTCTTATGTTTCCACTTATCACCTTCCTTACTCAACAGATTCCAGCTTCTTCTGCCTTCTTTATCTCCACTTCGCACCTTCCAGGCACTGTCTCTACCCCCACCTGCCTCCATCTGCACCTTTTTTCTTTCTCCACTGTTTCTACCCATCACCCACAAGCCACCATCTTGCACCTCCACCACTCCTATATCTGGCTCCATACCTGTCACCTTTTGTGTCAAAAAAGTTACCCCTCAAGTTCCTATTAAATCTTTCCCCCATTACCTTAAACCCAAGTCCACTGATTCTCAAACTCTGGGCAAGAGACTGTGCATTTACCCAATCTATTCCTGTCACGATTTTGTACACTTCTATAAAATTATCTCTCATCCCCCTCTGCTCCAATGAATAGAGTCCTAGCCTGCTCAACTGCTCCCTATAGCTCAGGTCCTCGAGTCCTGGCAACATTCTTGTAAATTTGCTCTGCACTCTGTCCAGCTTGACAACATCTTTCCTATAACATGGTGCACAAAATTGAACACAATACTCTAAATGGGGCCTCGCCAACATCTTATATAACTGCAACATGACTGCACATATAACTACATCTTATTTTACTGCAACACAGTTCCTGTACCCTGTTTCCTTCAGATTCCTGCAATCTCCTTTGTTTCCACAGATACGATGTTAAAAATCAAAACATGCTAGAAACTTAATTATCTTGTCCTATACCCTTCCCTATATCCAATGCTCTCAACTATTTTCATATATCACGTTGAGTGACTTGAATTAGCTGTAGACTAGGTTTATGATAGTGCGGATCACAGGTGGAATCCGAGATGGAATCATCCATTCAGCACGTCTGTCAAATGTGGTACCAATGTTTCAGTCTTATCTTTAGCTGCTTGAAGAGTGGAACCTTCTCTTCCAATTAGTTGCTTAGTTATCCACCACCATTAATGACTATATGTAGTAGGACTAGAGCTTTGTACAAGTTCAAATTCTGTGTTGAAAGCACATAGTCCAGCACTGCTGTTACACCTCATTTTTAGGTGCACTCGGCTTTGCTCCTGGCATGTCTTGCATTTTTCAATGAACCAGGATTGATCGTAAACAGATTCTGAAACAAATGTATTTTTATTGCAAATTAGAAAGACAACTATGACAGCTTTGGCTGCATTGTCTCTCTGCCTGAAATGTTTTACAAGAATGATCAAATATCAAATTTAGATTGGCACAATATTCAAAATGATCTCAGGAGAAAGGAAGATGTTATAACTTTGATATCTGAAAATAATGGCCTGTACAAACAAAAATATTAAACACTGTTGGCATTAGAAAGATTCACTATGGTCTGGTCAGTGCTATTGTATTAATTGCTGTAAATATTGCATGGTGTGCTCTTTCGTATACATTTAGCTTAAGAAGGAAATCAAAAGGCATCACAGAGTAGCTGCAGCTGCAAATAAACAAAAGATATTCCAAATGTCATCACATGAACAAGTGCCTTTTTGCAAATCAATTATTTTCTGTAAGTAAATTCAGATTACCACAAGAAGATATTTGACTACCAAATCAAAGCTAGGA
Organism: Okamejei kenojei; assembly: GCA_035221665.1. Taxonomy (NCBI): domain Eukaryota; kingdom Metazoa; phylum Chordata; class Chondrichthyes; order Rajiformes; family Rajidae; genus Okamejei; species Okamejei kenojei. The sequence goes on along the minus strand of CM069131.1, from coordinate 86,570,852 downwards.
GTTAAAGCACAGAAGTACGAGCTTTGACCATTTCAAATTAAAACAGAAAGTGAAATATTAAATAAGATGACTGGAATGAAATAAATATGACCATTCTGATTAAGCCTTTAGAAATTGAATTTCATAACCTTCTGGCTGTCTGAATTAAATTAACTAAAATAGGTTCTTGAATAAGGAAACTGGAACATCTACTATTGCTTCTACATATTCAAATAAATCAGGCCAACATTGCTGTCGGACAGTCCATAAAATAGACAAATTACCATAGGTCAAGTATTGATTAAAAAGGCTAACTTCATTTTTAACATAACTGACTCTGGGAAACATTGAAAGTGCAGATACAGGAAAATGTATAAAACTTTTACTTAAAACTACACTGTGATTCTTGCCCAAACCCAAATTCTCTCAGGTACAAAAAAGACAAAATATTTTAATTTGATAAAGGGGTGCATACAGTTTTGTTCTCTTTAGCAAAATATATTGAGGTATCAAGTTGGTTACACTATGGCGCCATCACATGGAAGAACAATGTATTGATCTTTATCAACTGAATTTCCACAAAATAAGAAAATGATACAACGTAATTTGCAAGATTATATTCAAAACAATTATCAACATTGAGAAAATTGTTATTACATGACAAAGCACTTGGGTAAAGAACAAAGAAGAGTCTCAAAGAATGACAAAAGGCGGGGAAATGTGTAGGAAAAGGGATGAGGGCGAAGAGAATTAAAGCCAAGACCAAGAAAACTAGCAGAAAGATTGGTGGAGGTTGTGATGGTGGGGCAGAGCCTGGCGTGATCAGTGTGTGAAATGTATAATTCGTGGGCATTGAAATGAAAAGCCAGTGTCAAAATGTGAAGGAAGGGGAAACATGAATTATTGAGGCACCAGAAATAGCAGAATAGGACGAGGAGAATAAACCATTCCTGAACACAGAGAAAAGTGCATTGTAACAGCTCACCAAAGAGGCATAGCACAAGAAGTGACATGCGACCACTCATGTTAAAACACATAGAGGAGGATGAATAATAACCCCAATATATTTTGGGAAATATTTAATTACTTCCATTAAATCTTCAGAAGCGTGAGATTAGAGTTCAAAAGATGAAGTTGTAGGAACATTCAGAGATTCCAGGTAATTTCTGGAATAGCAAACAGTTTGAGAAGCAAAGAAGCAGTCCATCGATTAATGATGTTCAACCAGACTTTGCAATGAAATAAAATCAAGAAATAAATTCAAGAATTCAATAAATTCAAACACAAGATAAATTCAAGTTCACATTCACAGCAATTAATAGATAAAAGTAAGCAGTAACACGGCCAATGTTTTATCATACTAACAGTATGGCACCTTATCAATTGATAAATACCAAGAGTCAGATGATCTACATCTCAGAATTCTGAAAAAGATGACAATGGACATAGTGCATGGAGGTCTGAAGGGGGTGTGCGGTGGGTGTGGTCGCCAACCCCCACCCCCTCTTTTTTCCAGTGTAAAACAAAAATCCAGAGTGAAAAAAAATTCACAAATTGGGCGCAATATTTTTTTATTCTACACCAGGACAGAGGGAGCCTTCCCTTTGGGCTCCTTGGCCCTCTTGCAGCCGTACACCCACTGGATGACCCTGGCGTTGCGCTTGATGACCGAGAAGGCAGAGGCTTGTTCTTCCCCCGGAGCGGATCGTTGCCGCCATCACTGCTGCTGTGCCGGGACCGTTCACTCTCTTGAGTCAGGGCAGCTCATGCTGTGAATCTTGAGGACAAGGCTTTCTAAGGCAGTGTCGGCGGCAAACTTCTCCCTAAACAGGTTCTCGATCACCTCGGGCTCGAATCCACAGTGCTTGAAGAAACTGTCCAAGCCCGAGCAGGTTCGGGAGAAGCGGCAGCTGAGGTGGGAGTGCGAGCGCCACAATCCGCCTTCACCAACCCGCCGCTTGAGAGCTCCGTGGGGCGACCTGCTGCTGCTTCTCAGGGCGATGCTGGCGTGGTTACTTGTGCAATCTGGGATGCTGCTGGCGTGTGGCTAGGGAGGGGAGAGGAGAGGGGGAGATGAGGGGGGGAGAGGAGGGGGGAGAGGAGGGGAGGGGAGGGGAGGGGAGAGGAGGGGAGAGGAGAGGAAGGGAGGGAGGGGAGAGGAGGGAGGGGAGAGGGAGGGGAGAGGAGGGGATTAGAGGAGGGAGGGGAGAGAAGGGGGGAGAGCAGCAGCGGGGAGCAGGCATCAACCAAAGGAGGAGTGAGGGGTGGGGTGGGGGGGGGGTGACGACACTCGCTGCTCAAGCAAGATTGTGCAGACTTCAAAGTTTGTCACATTTTTTAAGATTTTCATTAATAACTCGAGAAATAAAGCATGACATTTTCAGATAAGGCGATTTTGGACTCCAGGGTTAAAATCTCCACGGGAATTTTTCGGAGAAGATGTGATTATACACAAACAAACACACACACGAACAAAGACACACACATCCAAGATCAGACTTTTAATAGTTACTCTACCAAGGGGGACCTGTTGGGTCCTGTCCCCTCAACACACGGTTGCGGGGGGGGGGGGGGGGGCTGTGGCGTCACACACACACTAACCACCTCCACACACACACATGCTAACCACCATCCCCCCCACATACACACATACTAACCACCCCCCTTGATATTATATTAATATTATTCATTCGCTGCTTTTACCCCATCCGCCGCCCTATCCACTCACGCATAGCTCCCAACTCGCAGGTGTGGCTAGGGAGGGAGAGAGGGCAGGGGCAGAGAAGGGGCAGGGGCAGGGGCAGGGGCAGGGAGAGGGCAGGGGCAGAGGGAAGGCAGGGGCAAAGGGAGGGCAGGGGATGGGCAGGGGCAGTCAGAGAGAGGGCAGGGGCAGAGAGGCCAGGGGCAGGGGGAGCACAGGGGCAGGGAGCACAGGGGCAGGGGGAGCACAGGGGCAGGGGGAGCACAGGGCAGGGGGAGCACAGGGGCAGGGGGAGCACAGGGGCAGGGGAGCACAGGGGCAGGGGGAGCACAGGGCAGAGGCAGAGGGCAGGGGAAGAGGCAGAGGGCAGGGGAAGAGGGAGGGCAAGGGCAGAGAGGGGCAGAGGGCAGAGGCAGAGGCGGCGGGGGGGCAGAGAGGGTGTGTGAGAAGGGCGGAGAGGGAGCAGGGGCAGAGAGGGAGGGGATTAGAGTTTGAGGGGTGGGGAGGGGAGGCATCACAGGGGAGGACTGGTTCCCGAACGCAACATTCCCTCAATCCAGCTCCAGCTCCGAGCTCTGGGCTCCAGCTGCAGGCAAGATCTATTGTGACGTCATCAGCGAAAGCGCCGGTTTATTTTCTAAATTTGATCGGATTTGTGAACATTTTCATAAATACCTCGAGAAATAAAGGACAACATTTTTAGGTAAGGCGATTTCGGACCCCTGGGGATAAATCTCTACCCGAATATGTAAACAGTTTACCGTTAGAGCTTTGTTTTTTCGGGTAGATGTGACAACACACAGACAAATAAATACACCCACGCACACACACATCCAAGATCAGAGTTTTATAGTTATAAGGATATGATTGAATCAAAATCAAGAATTCTAAATTCACATTTCAAAAATGGTTCCACTATTCAGTAGTACTGATTTTCAGTATTCCATACGGATTTTTGAGAATACACAAGGTTGCATGCAAAATACTGATTTTCAAAAATCCAGTTTCTGTGTATTACGTTCTATTGCATTTATGTGAGAAATACCCATTTCCCCAACAAAATACTGATTTTCAGCCATCAGAATACGGAAATGCTCGGTGAAACTTGGCAGCTCTGCAATTATTCACAATCACATTGTGTTTGAGAATTCAAAATGTGATTTGTGATCTTGTTTATGTCATCATGGAACTAGAATGTGTTATAATAGTATGACAGTAAAATAGGTTAATTTGAAAGTAATCATAGTAATGTAAATGCACCATTTAGTTTTACTTCAATTTTCATGATAGAAATTGAAGTCGAACTTAAAGGTTGTATTCACATCACTATTCCATATTGAAATTGATGTGAAGTTGTTAGGTCAGGAGGACCATTAAAGGTGCACTGCACACACTAACACAGTCGAACAGTAACAGGCAATCAAATCAGCACACAAAACATTTTCTAAAAAAAGGTTTTCTTTACTGCAAAACTTACAGTATTTTATTTGTAGTTTTTGCATGCTCCTTTATAACATTTTACAACAGTACAACTTGATTATTAAGACAAGGACTACTTCAATTCTTGATTTTTTTTAATGTATACAACAATAACCCCAATCATCCCAATCCACCCACTCATTACTCTTGACTCAACCAATTTTTTTTCTGAAATATTGGTCATAAATTTGGTGCAAAAATGCTCCAAAATAAGGCTCAGAATGCACCAGAGAGCATCTAAAACCCCAGCGCACACATTATTTCACATTAAACTGTTGTAATCTTGTCATGCCACCCCCCCCCCCCCCCCCTTCTTGAAAAGCTTCGTATGGGCCTGTAGTGGAGAGTGGTTACCACCTTCCAAAAATCTATAGATCCTGGAATGGTTTCTGCATTCAGAGGATAGCGACCATGACCCCTACAATCTAGAAGGGAAGGTGATAAATCAGGGAACTATTGCCCTATTCGGCTGACTAGCAGTTTTGAAAATGTCCTTCTCAGATTAGCAGGCTGCAACTTGTGGGGGACCACAAAAATCAGTGATAGGGATCCAACTATTCACAATAATTTGGCCGAGTGGTAAGTAAGATATCCGTTTTGTGATGATGCAAAGCTAATTAGGAATGTAATATAGACCGAGTAATATAAAAATAGTTTCAAGGGGATAAAAACAATCTTAAGTGTGTCGCTACAATATAGGAGATGGTGCATGTAGAAAAATGTTCCTACTTATAAATATCACCAAAGTGTCTTGGTCCAGCTACATTGACGCCATGGCCTAGAAAACACATCAACTACACTATTTCCTCAAGACTAAGGAAATTTGACGTGTCACCAAAGACTCTTCGCAATTTCTACAAAGGCGCCAAAGCTTCGTTTGGCATCTGTTCTGCCCAAGACTGCAGTAAACTGCAGAGAGTTGTGGATGCAGCCTAATCTCTTACCCAAACAAGCCTGCCTCCCGTTGACTCCATCTACACCATACTGCCTTGGGAAAGCAGATGCTGGTTTACACCAAAGACAGACAAAATGCTGGAGTAACTCAGCAAGTCAGGCAGCATCTCTGGAGAACGGAATAAGTGACGTTTCAGGTCGAGACCTGACAGGTATGATGAAGGGTGCCAAACCGAAACATCACCTATTCCTTTTCTCCAGGGATGCTGCCTGACCCGCTGAGTTACTCCAGCATTTGTGTCTATCTTCTAACACAATAAAGGACTGCTCACACCCCAGTCATCCTCTCTTCCCCCCACTCCCGTCATGTAGAAGGTACAAATGCTTTAAAGTATATGCCACCAGATTTAGGAACAGCTTCTACCCCACTATTAGCAGACTCTGGAATTGACATCTAATAAATCAAGCATGAATTCCTGATCTCCCAATTTACCTCCATGTGGCCCTTGCACTTTCTCTGCAGCTGCAACACTATATTCTGCATTCTGTTTATTTTATCTTCTCTATCACCTGGTGTAATCATGTATGATATTATTGTACTCGTGCATAGTAAAATTTATCTGAATAGTACACAAATGTTTCTCACTGATGCTCAGTACATGTGTCAATAATAATAAACCAGTACAAATGTGTCCATCAGTAGAGAAATGATGAGAGCTTGCAAAATATAAATGTTCAAGAGGATCTGGAAGTCCTTGCACACAAATCACCAAAAGCAAACATGCCAGCAGAGCAAGTAATTTGAGTTGATTTTATTGTATATGATTTGAATGTTTCCAAACATGCAAAAATGAGTTCAAAGATCAGCTGATCAGGGGGCGCCGCCCTGTATGGGTATGGCTGCCCAGCCTGCAGCTGTCTGTTTTTTCACCTCTTTTTTAAATTTTTAGTTAGTTGAGTGTTTTTGTTTTTTGGAGCTCTAGCCTTTTTTATGTGGGGGGGGGTGGGGAAGGGGGAAACTGCTTTTCAGGGTCCATGATCTGGTCGGAGAGGCTGTTTTTCTCCGAGCAGCACCTTCGACCCGTCCAGCGGGCCTGGAGCGGCGTTTCCTGAGGGACCGGCCAGAACCTCGGCTTCGCGGAGCAGGGGATGCCCGGGTCGCCGCGCTGGAACTCCGGAATGCTGGGACCACCGATGAAACATCGCGGAGCTGCAGGTCTGCGGAGCGTCCAGCTGCGGGCGGCAGCGCTGACTTTAACACCGGGAGCCTGGGATCTCTCGCCGAGATCGGCAGTGGTGGAGCTCCATCCAGCGCGGCCTGTCGGCTTCGGAAGCCGCGGTCTCGAGTAAGGAAGCGGCCGTTCCAGGTTTCCCATGCCGCTGTGAGGATTCTCCCGAGCACCGTGATCCGGCGAGAACGGCCTGGAACATCAGGCTCCCATAAAGGCGACTGCGGAGGCCTAAAAGGCCCGACTATGGGTGGACATGGGGATGGCGACTGGACTTTGTGCCTTCCCTCATAATGGGAAACATTGTGGGGGAAGTTTTTTAGGTTTAAATTTCTTTATTATTGTTATGTTGTTTTCTTTTTTATGTGCTGCAATGGCAATACGCATATCACTACACGAATTGGTGCATATGACTAATAAAGAACCTTTGAACCTGTTTTCACATTAAGTAAAATTAAGCATTTTGGAGATACAAAGGGAGGTTGAGACTGAAATAAAAATGCAGCATTTCCATGAGAATCTTTAGGAACTGATTTTGACTGCAATTAGCAGATTAAAGAAACATATCAAACGGTTATCCAAGAAACATGCAAGTATCAGGGGTGTAAAAATATGGAGCATAAAACATGATATCTTCCAAATTATTTCCCCCTCTCCGCAACATTTTGCTCCTTTCTTTCTCTCTCCTGCATTATTACTTTCATCCCACTGCTTGACATTGCCCCCACTTCTATTACCCAAAATACAGTATGAACTTCTTTCCTCCTCCCACACACACTTCCTCTCCACACTTTGGCACATCCAAATGACCCCCCCATCAACAAACTTCCTTGTTCCTCTCTTGCCTCTTGCTTCTTACCTCTTCCTCTCTTACCTCCCCTGCACCACCATTATCCTTCCTCTGAACCTTCCCTTCCACATCTTTTTTTTTTGAACCCCTCTCAATCCTCCACCAACTCCTTCCTCTTTTACTTTTCGTTGTACCTTCCTCTCGGGCATCTTCACCTGAATTGCCCTCCCCCATTATCCTTCTCTTCCTCCGACTTTCAACTTACTCCATTTCCTCATTTACCTTCCCTCCTGCACTTCTACATTCGCCTTTCACATCCCTGCCTTCACCGTCCCACCCCTTTCCCACTATCGTCCCACTGTTCCTGACCCTCCCTCCTGCCCACTTCGTTTCCACCCCCTTTGTCGTACAGCTCCCTTCCCTCCCTCTATCCCTCCCCACCCGTCCTTCTATCCCTCCCGAAATCTCCTTCCCTCCCTCTATCCCCCCCCCACCCCCCACAATCTCCATTCCCCTCTTCCTTCCCCTCTTTCCTTCTCGCCCATCTCCCCGTAACGTGGACCACTCCTCCCCTCCCTATCCCCCCTCCTCCTCCCCTCCCATCCTCACCCCTCCCTATCCCCCCTCTCTACTCTCTCCTCTCCCCTCCCCTCCTCACCCCTCCCTCCCCTCCCCCTCCCCTCCCTTCCTCACCCCCTCCCTCACCCCTCCCCTATCCCCCCTCTCTACCTCTCCTCTCCCCTCCCTATACCCTCTCCCCTCCCCTCCTCACACCCTCCCTATCCCCCCTCTCTACCCCTCCCTATCCCCTCTACCCTCCCCTCCTCTCCCCACCCCTCCCTATCCCCCTCTCCTCTCCTCTCCCCTCCCCTCCTCACCTCTCCGTCGCCGCCGCTTCCCCGTTGCTCGGCAGCGGCTCCCTCCCACTACGGAATCCGCTCGGGTTTCGGCTCCGAGCGCGATTCTCAAAACCGTTCCCTCATCCTGATCACAGCCACGCTCTGCGCGCTCGCGTTTACCTCCGGGTAAAATCATTGCGCCATTTGTGCTCAAGTCGCTGGTTAAATTTAGTTCCTTTCAACTCATTTATTTTAAATGTGTTTTCTTCGACTCTCTATCGACTTTTCCTGCTCCATAATGTTGGCAACTCTTTCCTGCAAACCTAAAAATCGTTGCACTCTGAAGTTGGTCCCCACATCATGCATTTTGCGCACAAAACCCAAGGCCAATTTTCCTCCCAGGTTCTTAAGTCAATCTTTCTCACAAGAGCAGTTGATATCTGGAACTCACTGCCAGATGAAGGTAGAATCCGCTACAATCACTGTTTATCAGGCATTTAGATAGATATATAGATACGGCACAGAAAGATACCGTCTTAATGCAGGGCAAATGGGATTAGTTGGTTAAAAGTTGACATGGATAAGGTGGGTTGAAGGGCCCATTTCTGCTGTATCATATATGACTAAGAAATGCAGCATTAACCATATATCCCCAATGCATCATAATAGAGTGAACCTGGAGAATCTGACATCTTTTGTTAGGTAAGTGTACAGTAGAATAAATGGGGGTTGAGTTAGAAATGAACAATATTCCAAGTCTAGATAGTACCTTCCAAACTTACAACCTCTAGCAGCTACAAGAACAAGGGCAACAAAAGCACAGGCACACCACCACCTAGAGATTGTCCTCCAAGTGACACACATTCCTGATTTGAAAATATATCACTAATTATTAACTGTTATTTCAGTATTTTATACACATCAATAAGATCACCCCTCATCCTCCTGCGCTCCAACGAAGAGAGTCCCAGCCTATTCAGCCTCTCCCTATAGCTCAGACCCTATAGCCCTGGCAACATCCTTGTAAATCTTTACTGCACTATTATTGTTTTTTTTTGTGTGTACGTACCTGTGTATATATGTATGTATATATATGAGTGTGAGTATGCATATATACACATTGAACTTTTTTTCCTCGCGTTTTTATATTGTTTGCAGTGTACTATGTTTACATATTCTGTGGTGCTGCAGTAAGTAAGAATTTCATTGTTCTATCTGGGACATATGACAATAGACAATAGGTGCAGGAGTTGGCCATTCAGCCCTTCGAGCCAGCACCGCCATTCAATGTGATCATGGCTGATCGCAATAAAATCTCTTGACTCCTGTACCCTTTCCAGCTTGACAACATTGTTTCTATAACATGGTGCCCAGAACTGAACACAATACTCTAAATGTGGCCTCACCAACGTCTTATACAACTGCAACATGACCTCCAACTTCTTTACTCAATACTCTGACTGATGAAGGTCAATGTGCCAAACGCCTTTTTGACCACCCTATCTACCTGCGACTCCACCTTTAAGGAACCATGCACCTGCACTCCTAGATCCCTCTGCTCTACAACACTACCCAGAACCCTACCATTCACTGTGTAGGTCCTGCCCATGTTAGACTTTCAAAATTGCAACGCCTCACATTTCTCTGTACTAAATTCCATCAACCATTCCTCAGTCCACCTGACCAGGATCCTGCTGCAATTTGTCACTATCTGCATACTTTCACACTTTTGTATCATCTGCAAAACTGCTAATCTTGCCATGTACGTTCTCATCCAAATCATTGATGTAGATGACAAACAGTAATGGGCCCAGCACCGAACCCTGAGGCACATCATTAGTCAGTCAATATACTGTCCCATGCGATGGAGACAGAGTTATCAAGAAAGTTCTTGTTCCAATCATTTACCTTCATACATCATCAGGGGTACCTTCTGCACCCATGTAGAACTCATTGATTTCATTAACTTTACCACTCACTTCCAGCCTGCCCTCAAATTCACCTCGACTATCTCTGACGCCACTCTTCTCTTTCTTGATTGAGAGTTCCGCATTTGATGCACAGGTAGTACAGGTCTGCGAACAGAATTGAGCTTAGATTGTCATGTCAGTGCACCACAAAATATTGACCAGAAAGCAGATGCTGCCACCTTTCCCCATGCGTGAGGATTCTGCACAGCCCATATGATAAATAGATAATCCCTCATGTTGTGTTACAGGGATCGGGTGAATCAGAGTTAAGCCATGTTTCAGTAAAACAAAGAACACAAATGTCCCTGATCTCCCTCTGGAATAACAACCTTGCTGTTAGCTCTTCGAGCTTCTTTATGTGTAGCTGAACATTGGTTGGAAGTAGGCTGGGGGCCGGGATCCCCGTCGTGTCAGCTGCACAATGGAGCACCACCCCCCCCCCCCCCACACACCCCACCGACTGATATGCATCCTTGCTTTGGTCGCACTCACAGCAGTGGCGGTAATGTAAGTTCTAATAAGGATCAGTAGTTCCAAGAGTTCTAAGTAGCAATGATTGAGAAGAAATTCAGCACAGGAACTAATGACTTCCATAGGGCTGTTGAGAATGTGGAGCTCACTATCAAAAGTAATGGTTAAAATGAATAGAATAGATACATTTTAGATAGGTGCAATATGTGGGATCATAAATGTACAATGTATATGAGGAAAGATGGAAAGAGGTTTGAGCGGAGTGTGGTTATAATATGGATAGATTACTTGTTTAAGAAGAAACTGCAGATGCTGGAAAAATTGAAAGTTGACAAAAAATGCTGGAGAAACTCAACGGGTGAGGCAGCATCTATGGAGAAAAGGAGTAGGTGACGTTTCGGGTCGAAACCCTTCTTCAGACTGTCACAAAGTAGATTACTTTGTGCTTGATGTAAAACTAGGGGCTTTTAAAATACCCAGGTCATTGATAAACTAAAATGTCAGGTTAAATTTATTTACCAAGATAAATGGTTAAAATATGTAATTTATCTACCTTAGCAGAATAGACAGCTTTGCAAAATTTCTATGTTTTGCATCATGTGCAAATCCATATCAGACATTAACTCTTTTTCATTGCGAAAACAGAAAGCTAACATTGCAGTTTTGTTAGCTTTCCAGCCTTAAGAAGTACTAGGAAACGTGGTGGTTCCCATCGGTAAATCGCAGATCAAGGGACCTAGGTTTATTCCTGACTTCGGTGCTGTCTCCGCAGAGTCTTCACATTTTCCCTGTGACAGCATGGGTTTCTGCTAGGTGCTCTGGCATTCTCCTACATCCCAAAGATTAAAAAGGTTAAGAATAAGGGGTAGGCCTTATAAGCGAGTTCGGTATCACGATAAACGCAAGGAATCATGGGATTTTTCAAAGGTCATTCTGGATTTTAAAAAAGCGAACGCAGCGCTGTATAAATTGTGAGTACATTTTCGGTCTGAGTTTGCGTCTTCTTTGAATTTTATATTGATTATGGCTGACCCAAATTGCAACGATATAACACTGGATAATTTTCCACGATGGAAAGTCGAAGCTTTGAAGCATTTTTTTGCAGACAGAGGGTTGAAAAAGACAGGACGAAAAGACATACTCGCTGCTCTTGCTAACGCTGCATCATACATGAAGAAGCACATGCTACCGACTGCCGGTAAAGAAAAACGTCGTCATGCTGATCAATACTAGGAATAAATTCTTCCCGATCCCATGAGCAAACTGAAAGGTGGGTGGCTTGGAGAATCGAAAGGACTAAACTGCTGGCCTCCCACATCCATCGTTGAGCTGTCAAATCGTCTTGTCAGTTATGATGAGGCTAACCAGCCAGCTACTTCACTGAAGTCTCGCCAGCTTAGTGACTACAAAGAGGTGAAAACCCCATAAATACTTTTCATATTGTCTATTGATAGTTTTAGAAATAATCCATTTAATTTCATTTCCCCCCCCCCAAACAAAAACAATAAAAAATGGTTGTTATTCATCGTCACGATCTCGCTCACTCACCGAAGCATAAAGCAATAAAACCACCAAAATCATCGTAGTTTTGTACAAATTAACCATAAATACACCTAGTTAATAGTTTTGAAAGCAGTATTTTCTTACCTCGAAGAAGCAAAACTGGAAAATACGTATGAAACGCAGGTCCGTACGCACACAGTAGCTCAGCTGGCGAGAATGTTTTTCCCAAATGACCCATGACCTGGGCATGTGCAGTTGTAATACCACACTCTCTTATTATCAGAGAATTGTGAATCTGGAATTCTCTGCCACAGAAGGCAGTGGAGGCCAATTCATAGGATGTTTTCAAGAGAGAGTTAGACATAGCTCTTAAGGCTAAGGAATCAAGGGATATGGGGAGAAAGCAGGAACGGTACTAATTTAGGATGATCAGCCATGATCATATTGAATGTCATTGTTGGCTCGAAGGGCCGAAAGGCCTATTCCTGCACATATTTTCTATGTTTCTATGTTTCCACGTGCTGGGGTGGGTCAAATGACTGGTGCTTATAATGCCTACTGTAGCTAAGTGGCAAATTAATCAAAGGACAATTGAGAAGTAAGCAAAGCAATAAAGAATGAGTTGTAGCGCTACAGAGAAATTACAAACTGAGGATGTGGGACAATATGATTGCTCTTTTAGGAGCTGCCATGAAGACGATGGGCCAAATGATCCCTTACAGTGTTGTAATAAATAAGTAAATGGTTCCACTCCCTCGGCCATATCTTGTGACATGGATCATGTATTTTATATAGACCCTACCTGACTTTCATCCCTTTGAATCAATAGCCTTGAACTACAAAGGTTTTCTAATAACAGTAATCCATTCTTCCAGATAACTATTTAAACTAACATAGGGTCTGCTCAGAAATGTATCTTTCACCGTTTATGGAGGAGTATATTAATTCCACCAGTAATTTGAGCTTAAATTTCTATCTTTAAATGATAATAAACCCAAAGATCAATGTATAAAATTTGCTTATTATTATAAAATGGTGTTATTCTGGGTCAGTATTATATTTTAAAAATCTATCCATCACTTTGCTTTGAAAATGTGACATTTAAAATGCAAACAATATGTAGAATATTTATTAATCAAATTTGTTACCGGGTTCTAGATATCCAAATCGGTGCAATGACCAGATAACGCTGAAAAATGGCTCCGATTTTGGGGAGCAATGAACAACTTTCAATATGCAGATATTATGATTGCATTGGAGACACAAGGAACTGCAGATGATCGAATCTTGAGTAAAAGAAAAGTGCTGGAGTAACTAAGCGGTCAGGCTTCACCCAATGAGTTACTCCAGCACTTTATCTTTGATTATGATTGCATTATCAATTTAGTTGTGACTCATTATAAAAACCAAAAGGTGATATATTTGCCTAAACTTTCATTTAAGCAGAAAAGTTCAAACTTTGCAAAACATTAGTAATATATAAATAAGACAAACCTGAACTAAATCAAAAATAGAGATGGAATAATTCAACTCCTTCCCATACTGTACAAATGCAGCATGGATGCTTAAGGGCCTGTCCCACTTTCACGACCTTTTTTACTCGTGGACATTTTTCATCATGCTAGAAAAATGCCCCGACCTACTTGATGCCACGAGTATCTACGACTAGCATCACAACCTACCTACGACCTACCTACGACCTCCTACGGCCTCCTCCAACCTTGTGACGACCATGCTGCGAGTATGAGTTGAGGGCAAACTCGGCAGAGGTCGTGAATTAGGTTGTGAAAGTGTGACAGGCCCTTAATGATGTTTATTGGTTAATGGGGGGACTTATATTACTGCGTGCAAAGCCACTGCAGTGCCAATATACAGTATGCAATGAAAAGGAACAAAGACTATTGTCTATATTTGTACGACCTAAAGTGGTCTTCCCTAGTTTGTTCTTAAATGCTGAGAGGCATTTTTTTGCACAGAGGGTGGTGGGTGTATGGAACAAGCTGCCATAGTTGAAGCAGGTACTGCAACAATATTTAAAAGACATTTGGACAGGTACATGGGTAGGAAATGTTTAGAGGGATATGGGTCAAACGCGGGCAGGCGGGAGTAGCATAGATGTTGGCATAGGTAAGTTGAGCTGAACGTTTGACTTGTTTCTGTGCTGTATGACTCTATGACTTCACTACATTAGTACTGTATATATTACCATTTCTAACTATATCTTGGAATATTAAAAAAGTGCTAGATAACTATACCATTTTTATTAGAATTGTACTAATTGTAGAACATTTACAAAAATGCAGAAGACAACTTAGCCCATTGCATCCCTGCTGGTTTTCCAGAAGTTAACTTTTCCCTAAAACTTGCATTTAATTTCATATATCACCATTTACAGTAAAGGTTGTAACTCTCTAGTTCACCATCCTTGGGATCTGACAGGTGCTGCAGCACAGAATATCCAGCCCATTATAAATTGCTACTGACAATCTTCCTCTGAGTAGGGGAAATGTTCATGTGAGGTATCGGCTTGCCGAGTTACGTAAAGGTTCCGAGAAATGTCCGTAACCTGAATCTTACATGGGTTGGAAACAATGTTCTCTCAGATCGTTGTTGGCTAAAATTACACATGTTGCCTGATAGATTAATTAGCTGCAGATTAGTACAGATGGTAATTCCATTTAGATCATTGTTAGAGTTAGTTAATTGGTATAGATCTGTTGTATAGATTCTAAATGTGCTGAAACTACATCTCTTCCCAGATCTTCTTGGCAATGCGCATTCCAGAAGAACTTGTTGGTCTCATCGACCCGGCACTCTCCCTGCAGTGGGATTGAGATTCCGACTGTCCTTGAAGGTGTTGATCACCAGACAAACATCTTTCAGCACTTCGCTGGGTCAATTTTTGATTAGCTACAAAATTCTTTGTCATGGCCTCTCCAAACTCTAGATACGTATGTAACTTGTGCAACAGATAGGAACGAGCAGCGGATTGAATCCTATGGTACCCAACGTACATTCGCCTTCAAGTCAGAAAAATCCTCATGTCACTGATTTTGAATCCAATTTACCATTCTCTTTGGACATGCACATGCACATGTATTCTTTCAATGAATCTGCAAATCAGCACCTTGTCAAAAGCATTCATGAAATAATGTATATGTTGAATGCAACAAATCCATTGCCCTCATTGATCCTCCATGTCACCTCTTCAAAAAAAAATTTGCTGGTCAGATCTTCTTTCAACTAATTACTGAGGAAAAATGTTTTTGTGTGCATTGAGTAGAACCACTGATGCACAGAAGCCTTCACTAAGTTTGCAAAACCATTTCAGCTTTACAACATTAGCTTGTAAAGCTGAAGCTTAGTTTGTAAAACCATTTCAGCATTAATAATATTAGGAGTTCCGGATTCAAATCTAATATTAACAGTAAACCAAAGAAATTTCTTGGATTACTGTTTGATAATAGGGAAAAAATTAATATTGAAATTTTGGAAGGGAACATTATCCCCCACAATTAAAATGTGGACAGTGGAAATGTTGGAGACGTTGCATTTGGAAAGAATCAGATTTGTCCTAATGGACAAATACGAACTCTTTGAACAGATATGGTCTCCATATACAGAATATTTGAAGGGGTAGCTGTTCTTGGCATCACAACTCAATGGCTACCCGGCAGGATTAGATGAAAATAATTCTCTTTTTTTTTGGATTTGTATGCATGTCTCTATTGATATCGTTATTTGAAATTGTGTTATTCACTATTAAGATGTATACTATAATCTTTTTTTTCTTTTTTTTCTCTTCTCTTTCTCTATATAATCAAAATTATTATTTAATCACTATTCTTATTGATTAAAATCTATTCTTTTCTTTTTCTACTTTATAAAAAGTAGAAGTTTATAAGAATTATTTGTAACATCCGTATACTTATTGAAATAAGTTGGTTGTGTATTTGAAAAGTTGTTATACCGTTGTTATGATGGATTACTTCTCATAGAAATATTATTATTTTTTTTTTAAACTATTTCAGCTGGAAGTAAACACGATAGATGGCAAACTAAACTTAATGAAGCTTCACAAATATTTAGGCATCCGCTGAGTTATTAGCTTTAAATATTAAGTAGTAAATTGGTTTGTAGCTAACAAGCCGTCACCAGTACATAATTCTATGTTACCTTGATATTTAACTTTACTTATGTCCAAGCCATTTTTAAGATAGGAAATAGCTACTTCTGACTGACACAGGTCACAAAAAGCTTAACGTGACTGGCATTGCAAGGTACTCTATTCATCTTTGCTTGCACAAATTCTTTGATTACAACTTTAGTACAATGCGGTGCACAAATTCACACCGGTCATTACCCTACACACCAGGTTTTACCAGGTAATGGTAAAAGATGGAAAATAATTACTCATGTGAAAACAAATGTGCAATTTTTTCCTCGGGTTTTCTGATGTTATTCCATGGTTTTATAGGGTTTCACCAAATCGTTTGCAGACCTGAGGGAAACTCTGTTCATCCATCAGTGAGGGAAATGCCTTAGTATAAAATTTACTCGTCACATCTCAACTTCATCAAAAATCATACAATAAAATATTTCATCAATATTAGTAATATCTATCCACTTTCTCTGCTTTTAATATTTGCAACATCCAAAAGAGGGAGCTGTTATACCACAGAATAGTATACATTTTTTTGTATATTTTCTTGTGGATATTCTATCCTCATCACCTGCATTCATAAAAATCTAAAATTGCCTTTTAAATCTTTAGTTTTGGAATTCTTCCCAAAATGTACAGCTGGCACCGGAAATAAATACCAGGTAAAATGTAATTTGGATGTCTCATTTAATAAAAAAAATACTAAGTTGTGCTCTTCATGTGCTCTTCATGAGGGCATCCGTACAATGAAAAAAAAAGGATCAGCCAAAGAGCCAACAATCTTAACCAGGTGTTGACACAAAAGTAAACAAACAGACTGAAGAAGGATCTCGACCCAAAACGTCACCTACTCCTTTTCTCCATAGATGCTGCCTCACCCCTGAGTTTCTCCAGCATTTTTTGTCTACTTTCGATTTTTCCAACAACTGCAGTTCCTTCTTAAACACAACTGCTTTCGGTAATCATTTTGACTTCCTTTCTACTTAACGTTGATATGTATACCAAAAAAAACCCATACAAACTTAATTAATTTTGTTTGGGTGAAGCGATTGGAAGACAGCCAGTTTCATGATTTTGGACCAGTCAGGGTTTAATCTAGAAACCCAAGACTGGCCACTCCAAGAATCATGCACCTGATACACCCAACATTTATTTGCTGAGAAGAAAGACACAAAAAGCTGGAGTAACTCAGTGGGTCAGGCAACATCTCAGGTGAAAAGAAAAAGGTGACATTTCGAGTCAAGACTCTTCTTCAGACTGCTTGCAGTCCACCAAAAACGTCACCTATTCCTATTCCCCAGAGATGCTGCCTGACCCGCTGAGTTACTCCAGCTTATTGTGTCTATCTTCGGTTTAAACCAGCATCCGCAGTTCCTTCTTACACATTTATTTGCTGCGTCTTGAAAAGATGAAGAAGTGAACAACCTCCTGGCTTTGAAATATCAAGCAGACATTGCACATGTGTTTCAGTGGCCCAAAGCTTGAAACACTATTGTCAAATATTTACTTCAGATACACGGGCTAGTCTGGAGACCTCTCTGTTAGGCAACAGGTATGAAAATGTACAAATAAAGGAACTACAGATGATGGTTTACAAAAATAACACAAAATGCTGGAGTAACGCAGCAGGTCAGGCAGCATCTCTGGAGAACATGGCTAGATGACATTTTAGGTTGGGCCACTTCCTCAGACAGGTATTTAACAGATAGCAGACTAAGTGCAGACCCGTTGGTTCTGCTCCCCCAATGCAATTTTCCACCACTCACCCATTCCCCCAATGCAACACATTCCCCCAACGCAATATTCCACCACTCACGCATAGCCCCCAACTGCGCAGGCGCGGCTCATTTCCCCTCATCCCCCAGTGCTCCCTCCTCCTCGTCTTCACCCTCCCACTTCCTTCCCCTCACCTTCTCCCCTCCCAATCCCTCCTTCACCTCTCCCTCTCTCTCCTTTCCCCTACTCTCAGTCACTCCCTCCCTCACCCCCCATACCTCCTCTCCCCTCCATACTCCCCTCCTATCCCTCTATCTGCCATGCCTCACCTCTCCCTATCTCCCCCCACTATCCCTCCTGACCTCCCCTCACTTTCCACCTCTCCTTCCCAACCCCCTCCTCTCCATCAGTCCCCCCAATCTCCCTCCTCACCTCCACCAGAATATTTCCCCTCTCCTCCTCCCCCAATCCCTCCCTCTCCTTTCCCCTACCCTCCATCACTCCCTCCCTCCATAAAAAGCAGCATCTGCAGTTCCTTCCTCCACAGGTCATTCATTGTTAGCTGTGGTTTAGATCCCGTTGACTTGACCTGCAACCCAACTCGCCCTCCCTCCCTCTGCCCACTCTGGCTCAGCCGCTGCTCGTCCTATCCCCGTCCTGCCCGACTGCCCGCTGCTGCCGCTCAGTCCGTCCCCACCCTGCCTGCCTGCTCACTGCCGCCACCAGGCCGGGCCGTTGGGGAGGGTGGGGAAGGTGTTCATCACAGTGGGCACCATGGGTTTTGGTGAGCTTGTGGAGAAGATCTCCTCCGAGAGGGGCGTGAGGGTGAATTACCGCAGCAGCGACAGCGTAGGAGGAGACGGACGGTCGCAGCCATTCACCCATGTGGAGGGTAGACGGTACCTCCATTGACGCAAAGGGTGGGCAGGGGAGAGTGGTGAGTGAGGGAGAGAGAGAGAGAGACGGGACCAGGGCCTCTACTAAACCCCCCCACCCCGCAGCCGCCGCCGGTGGTGGGGAAGACGGTAGACAAGTTATTGTGAGGAGAGGAGGGAGGAGTTTGTGAGTGAGGCCGCGGTGCAGGAAGGGGTGTCGCCGTCCGGGCCGTGGTGTTGACTGATAGGAGAGGAGACCAATCTGCGCATGCGCGATTTAAAAATGTTTTAAACCATAATAACTTTTAAAATATAGCCTCAATCGGAACAAAGCTTGTTACACGCAGCACATGGGAATGGTGAATAAGGTGGTGAAATATGGTATCGCTTTCATGTACTGTTTTTGCGCAAATAGAAAAGCCACGCAAACCGGAAGAGCACCAGATCTGAGTTTTAGCTATGTATATATAGATGGAAGCTCCTTATACTATTTTGCCACTACAAGAAGTGCTTAATTACCCAACTTCCTCAGGTTATTGCAAAGAATCGTAGACTATAATAACACACAGAAAGTGGAAATTTAGCCCATCAAATCAATTTTGTTTATTTTCAGAGTGGCCCTGTAAGGGCTATTCATCTCCTCTTTCCATTATGCTGTTTTGCTCATCATATTAATTCTATGTTCCATGATTTTTTAACCATTAGATAATGGGAATATCTATCTATGTATCCTACCCTAATACCATTCTAATCTCTTGTATCCCAATCATTTTTTTTTCTCTGATCCAAAGCTTAGTTCTAGAATCTAATGTAAGGCCACAAATCTCTCTTATTTGATCTATTCCACTAAATCTTTTCAGTTTGTTCTTTGAAACAATCCTAAAATTGGATGACAACAATTGGTGCTATACCTCATTTGTGATTATTTTGTAAAAGTTTAACATTACCATGAAGATAGACACAAAAAGCTGGAGTAACTCGGGACAGGCAGCATGGCCTTTGTACAAGAGAAATTGAATATAGGAGCAAAGAGGTCCTTCTGCAGTTGTACAGAGCCCTAGTGAGACCACACCTGAAGTATTGTGTGCAGTTTTGGTCCCCTAATTTGAGGAATTAGGGGACCAAATTGACATTCTTGCTATTGAGGAAATGCAGCGTAGGTTTACAAGGTTAATTCCCGGGATGGCGGGACTGTCATATGCTGAGAGAATGGAGCAGTTGGGCTTGTACACTCGAGTTTAGAAGGATGAGAGGGCATCTCATTGAAACATATAAGATTGTTAAGGGTTTGGACACGCTAGAGGCAGGAAACATGTTCCCGATGTTGGAGGAGTCCAGAACCAGGGGCCACAGTTTAAGAATAAGGAGTAAGCCATTTAGAACGGAGACGAGGAAACACTTTTTCTCACAGAGAGTGGTGAGTCTGTGGAATTCTCTGCCTCAGAGAATGGTGGAGGCAGGTTCTCTGGATGTTTTCAAGAGAGAGCTAAATTGGGCTCTTAAAAATAGTGGAGTCAGGGGATATGGGGAGAAGGCAGGAACGGGGTACCGATTGGGGATGATCAGCCATGATCACATTGAATGGCGGTGCTGGCTCGAAGGGCCGAATGGCCTACTCCTGCACCTATTGTCTATTGTCTATTGTCTATTGTCATCTCCGGAGAGAAGGAATGGGTGATGTTTCAGTTCGAGACCCTTATTCAGAGATGCTGCCTGTCCCGCTGAGTTACTCCAGCATTTTGTGCCATTTACTATTTTTGTTTTCCTTCTCATTCTTTTTTATGTAAATGTATCTGTTCTACTTTCTATTAAATCTCGCACACCCATTCTGTTAGCTCTTCAATGTCCAGTTCAATGCAATCATCCTCACAGTCTTCCATTCACTGGTTTCAAGCCAACTGTTTATTCTTGGTCTATGTTTTCCGTTCTTAAGGCAATTTCTTATCCCTCTCTCTCTATCTCTCTCCCACACCCTAGTCACACTAGCTTCTCATTTTCACACTACAAACAGCTTACAATGGCTTGTTCCCTTTATCATCGATACTTTTTTGCATATCTTTCATTCATTGTTCTTTATCTCTCCACATCACCGTCTATATCTCTCGTTTCCCTGATCCCTGAGCAGTCTGAAGAAGGGTCTCGACCCGAAACGTCGCCAATCTCCTTCGCTCCTTAGATGCTGCTGCACCCACTGAGTTTCTCCAGCTTTTTGTGTACCTTCTTATCCACACTGTCACTGACCATTTTGTTCCATATGTCTTTACCAGCATGTTTTCCGTAACTCTTTGTTAAATGTATTGTGAAAACAGTATGGTTGATGGCCACTACATTCCCTTCATTCACATTCTGTACTATCATCATAACATTCAAATCAAGTTTTCCATGGAAATATTGTGGCTATTTGCACACATTAAATGTGTCACTCATGCCCCATTCATTAGCTTAGAATTTTTTCCTGCGCAAAAGCTATTTTTTTATTGTGAATGCTGATCATGCTGATCATGCTTATCATATCTAGAACGAAAAAAACGGACTCAGTCTAGATGAATAACCCTAATGTAAAATGCTGTCAGTCTGTTTCTCCAGCAAATTGCTCAAGGTTCTAGCATCTGCAGTCTCTTGTTCTCTATGTTACTCCAATGTTTCCAGTGATTTCTCAATCTATAGCCTTCTTTTCACCCTTCTAAATTTGATTGTTTTCGAAGGACTAGGTGGCCCCCTAATTATAATCTCAAAGAGTATCACACTAATTTATAGTAAAATTGATTTGTCTTTTTCACTACCATTCTGCAAATTCGCTAATGTTCTCTGGTCCCTGTATTCTTCTGCATCTTTTGTGAATCATAAACGCACAGAGGTTGATGGGTCAAATGGCTTTTCTGATCTGAAAATATTTAAAAACATGTTCTGCTGTGACTCCCCCTTCCCACCATTCCAGAAGCTCCATAAATGAAAATCAGTTTGTAAGTCAAAGAGCCAAATTTGATTTTTATGTTTCCTTAATAATTGAATTGAATTGAATTGAATACATTTTATCAGCCAAGTATGTATACATACAAGGAATTTGCCTTGGTGCTTTACTTGCAAGTAACAACACGATATATAGTAGACTATTAAAAATAAAACATTATAATTTAAACATGTGATGAATGAAATAAAATAGCAGAGCAAAAGGAGGCTACAGACTTCCCATGTTGATGTACATTTCCTCAGGGAATTTTCTTTCTATTAGCTCAATATTTACTTTTTAGTTGCATTTTGACATTTAGTTGCAATATTAGCTCCTGAATATGATCGCTCTCTGAAGTTGAAGTTGAGCAAATGCATGTTCCCTCAAGTGCTGGTGAATTTAATTGCAGGGCCTAATTATTTGTTGACTCCACTTCTCGGCTGCAGACAGAAAGGATAAGAAGTAAGCAGGCAGGTGGAGAGCTAACCCATTGCATCCAACCATAGGAGAGGTCTTTTGTTCGGGTGGCTGGAGTTATTGCCCAGAATTTTGAGTGTTGGCAACATCACCCAGAAATTTGAGTGTTGGCATCTTTAGGTGTGCTAAATACATGGAGTATATATAACTACTTTAGAGATACAGTACGGGAACAGACCCTTCGGCCCACCGAGTTCATGCCGACCAACGATCACCCCGTACACTGACACCATCCTGCGCACTAGGGATGATTTACAATTTTACTGAAGCCAATTAACCGACAAACCTGTAAGTCTTTGGAGTGTGGGTGGAAACCGGAAAACCCATGTGGTCTCAGGGAGAACGTATAAACTCAGTTCAGACAGCATCTATAGTCAGGATCGAACCTTGGTTTTCTGGCGCTGTAAGGCACCGACCAGCTCTACCACTACGCCACTGTGCTGCCCTAACTAACAGCTACTTAAATCTCTTGGAATAAAATGTGAAACTGGGCATGAATCCCTGAAATGAAATGCTGTAGCATTTTGCAGGTAGACGGAGCCTGTGATCGTATCATGCAGCTCAGATTTGATTTGCTTAAAGATGCTGCAATCAATGAATCACTTTCCATAAACCTGACCTTTGAAACGCAAGGCTGGCTGGCTGGCAAGGCAATTATGTCACAATACAGACCCTGCCATTGCTGACTCACAGCTGCATCCGAGCAATGTTCTCCTCTTTGTAGAAAATAAAAGTTTTAGGCATTCACAAAAACACTCCTGTCAGTGTCAGTGGATGAATTACAGCGCCGGAGACTCGAATTCGATCTTGACAATGGGTGCTATCTGTATGGAGTTTGTACGTTCTCTCTGTGACTGCTTGGATTTTCTCTGGGTGCACCTGTTCCCTCTCACACTCGAAAGACATATAGGTGTGTAGGTTAATTGGCTACGGTAAAATTGTAATTTCTCCTTGGAGCATAGGATAGTATTGGTGTATGAGGTGAGCGCTGGTTGGCTCGGACTCGGTGGGCCGAAAAGCCTCTTTCCACGCTGTATCTGTAGGGTAAATAAAAATAAACTGACCACAGGCAAATGACAAACACTCTAAGATGAGTCATGTGTACAAAGTGAACAGACCAATTTCACAGTAGGTGTGGGCACAAGAGACTGCAGATGTCAGAGTATGTTGCAATGTAGGAGAGCTGCTGGAGGAACTCAGCGGGTCATATACGGCATCTGTGGAGGAAAATGATCCTCTGAACTATCTTTAATACAACGTTATCGGACTTCAGTGTCAAATCTTGCACTAAATGTTGTAGGCCAACACCGCCACTCACTGTGATCATGGCTGATCATCCACAATCAGTACCATGTTCCTGCCTTCTCCCCATATCCCTTGAGTCCACTATCTTTAAAAGCTCTATCTAACTCTCTTGAAAGCAAATTGTAGATTAAAACTTATCATATTATGCACAACCTCCTAATGGCTCCTTTACCTTGAGTTCCCTTATCAAATCCAGTTCATTACACAACACTAAATCCAGAATTGCCTTCCCCCTGGTAGGCTCCAGTACAAGCTGTTCTCAGAATCTATCACGGCAGCACTCCACAAACTCCCTTTCGTAGAATCCAGTACTAACCTGATTTTCCCAGTCTATCTGCATGTTGAAATCTACATAACCACCGTAGCATTACCTTTGCGACATGCCAATTTTAACTCTTGATTCAACTTGCACTCTATATCCAGGCTACTGTTTGGGGGCCTGTAGATAACTCCCATTAGGGTATTTTTACCCTTACAATTCATTAGTTCTATCCATACTGACTCTACATCTCCTGATTCTGTGTCACCCCTCGCTAGGGACAATTTCATTCCTCACCAACAGAGCTACTCAACCTTGTCTGCCCACCTGTCTGTCTTTTCAATAGGACGTATACCCTTGGATATTCAGTTCCCAGCCCTGGTCCTCTTGCAGCCATGTCTCTGTAATTCCCACAACATCATATTTGACAATTTCTAACTGAGCCTCAAGCTCATCCATTTTATTTCTTATACTTCATGCATTCATATAATACTTTTAATCCATTACTCCCCTCACCTTTCACATTGATTTCTATTTCACTTGTCCATATTCTCCTATCCCTTCCTGAGCTTTCTGTCCCATTAATTCTAGTGTATTTCTTAACTTTTCTTATACTCTCTTTCCCTTTAACTCCATCCTTATATCTTCAGTTTATCTCCTCCCCCCACTATTTAGTAAACAGTTAACAGTTATAGGGCCTGCCCCACTGTATGAGGTAATTCAAGAGTTCTCCCGAGTTTTCCCTGATTCAAACTCGGAGAATTACGGTAATAGCCGCTCGTAGGTACTCGGGGATCACGTGGACATTTTTCAACATGTTGAAAAATCTTCACGAGCTTACCGCTTTTCCCGAGTACCTGCCGTTAGCATTACGAGCCGCTAAGAGACGTCCCAAACTCCGACGTAACCGCTACGTACATTCCACGTACTTACCACGAGTTTGATTTTTTTTTAAACTCGGGAGAGCTCTTGAATTATCTCGTACAGTGGGACAGGACCTTAACGCATCGGGTTTTACCTAGACTGGGTTTGGTTTTTCCCCAAGTAGTGATCAGTGGGATGATCTATCCCCAGAGTAAAACTGCTTTTTCGGCATGATTTATGTGTAAAATTTCTAAGCTCCTTTGCTATGTGAAATGGGGCAGGTACTGCGCAAACATGTTCGTTTGCTAAATTTCACCATTTGCGACCTTCATGCTAATAAGAAAGGCCTTTTTCTTGGCAAGAATATCTTTGTTTATGTGGCTATTAATTGAGCTGTCTCACACTGCAAGCTCAGTAACTATTCCAAGACAATTACGTCAGTGATGCCATTAACATTTTTCTCCAACAAGAGCCTCCGCAAAGCCAAAGATTCTGAAAAGTGAGAGTTAATCCGATTTCTTTCAATTGTTAAACATAATCCCAGTAAATGCATTCAAATTCTTATCAGTGAATTAAACAGAATGTACAAAATGACAATTCTACAATCCATTTTATTTCTTTGCCTACTCCCTTCTAGTAGAAGTAATTGTGATTTTCAGTGAATTATTGGGATTATTAATCTCATTGTAGGTTATTATATAATGCACTATTTCACATGGTCGCAATGCAATACATGGCATTTAAAATAATACAACTGAGTTGGTAAGCCAATATCTGGTAATTCCAGCTGCATATCACATATTCCAGATACAATCAAACAGAATCAATTTGGAAGCAACCTGCCAGTTCAGGCAGATTCCCAGACGACAGCAGAGATGAATTAATATTTTGTGTGAATACAGGATATACTCAGTTTATTAACAGTAGCTAGAGATCATTTTGTCGAGCCATATATTATAACTCAGTGAAAACAGTGTTTTGCTGCCTATTTCCCAGCTGATATTTACATACAGAAAGCCTAATACCCAAGAAGGAACAGCAGATGCTGGAAAATCGAAGGTAGACAAATTTGCTGGAGAAACTCAGCGGGTGCGGCAGCATCTATGGAGCAAAGGAAATAGGCAGTGTTTTGGGCCGATACCCTTCTTCAGAATTTTTTGTGACTTCAGACGTCTTCAAATTTCAGATTTTGTCTAGCCTAATACCCAGTTGGGTCACAGAATACTTTGCAAATATGCAGACATCACAGTTGTGGTCCAAAGTGTGAATGCGCAAGAGAGACGGCAGCAGAACTAGAAGTAAGTCATTTGGCCCCACTCGCCTCTTGAGCTGTTCAATAAGATCAAAGTCTTTCCAACATCTCTCATCGATTTTATCACTTTTCTCCAACGTCTTTGACGCCTTTACTTATTAAATATCTCTTCTTTAAATATATGCACATTGAACCTTCACAGCTTACTGGGGCAAGAAATTGCAAAGGCTCGTGATATTTTGAAAGAAAGAATTCTTCACGTCATTTTAAATGCCCTTCTTCTAATATTGAATCCATGCCATCTCAACCAATACTCAGACAAGTTTGCAAGTTATACGAGTAGAATTATGCCATTCGGCACATCGAGTCTACACCGCCATTCAATCATGGTTGATCTCTTCTGAGGAAAAACATCAGCTCTATACATAAAAACATCAGAGTGTAGAAGTGAGATCGACCGATTGACCAAATGGTGCCGGCACAATAACCTGGCTCTCAACACCAGTAAAACCAAGGAACTGATTGTGGACTTTGGAAGGGGTAGGATGGGGACCCACAAATCATGGTGGAAAGGGTCAAGAGCTTCAAATTCCTGGGCATGCATATTTCTGAAGATCTCTCCTGGACCCAGAACATGGATGCAATTATAAAGAAAGCACATCAGCGCCTCTACTTTCTGAGAAGATTACGGAGGGTCGGTATGTCTAGGAGGACTCTCTCGAACTTCTACAGGTGCACAAGGAGAGCATGCTGACCAGTTGCATCGTGGCTTGGTTCGGCAACTTGTGCGCCCTGGAGCGGAAAAGAATGCAGAAAGTTGTAAACACTGCCCAGTCCATCAGTGGCTCTGACCTCCCTACCATCGAGAGGATCTACCACAGTCGTTGCCTCAAAAAGGCTGGCAGCATTATCAAGAACCCACACCATCCTGGCCACACATCTCTCCACTGCCTTCAGGTAGAAGGTACAGGAGCCTGAAATCTGCAATATCCAGGTTCAGGAACAGCTTCTTCCCCACAGCCTTCAGACTATTACTCAACTCAAACAAAAATCTGAACATTATCATGGACACACTGATCTGTTCTGTATTTATTTATGCCAACAATATTCTGTTATGCTGAAGCAAATAAGAATTTAATTGTCCTATCTGCAACATTACTTGATTCTTGAATTCTTGAGCTCAGCATTGATCCTCTCAATCCCCCAAATAATCATACGATTCAACAAGATTGTTTTTCATTCATTGAATTCCAGTGAGAACAGGCCTAAGTTGTTCACCTTTTCTCATAACAGTCTGTCTATACTCAGTTGTCTATACTCAGATGTTCTACGCAACATCTGCACCCAGGATGAGGTGTTCCAAACCAGGGCAAACCTCTGCCCTCGCTCCCCATCCCCTCACTTGTAACAAGGACAGAGTCCCCCTTGTCCTCACCTTCCACCCCACCATCCGTCACAT
This sequence comes from Okamejei kenojei, assembly GCA_035221665.1. Taxonomy (NCBI): domain Eukaryota; kingdom Metazoa; phylum Chordata; class Chondrichthyes; order Rajiformes; family Rajidae; genus Okamejei; species Okamejei kenojei. The sequence goes on along the minus strand of CM069131.1, from coordinate 86,543,678 downwards.
ACAACAGATAATCCTCCGACATTTTCACCACCTCCAACGGGATCCCACCACTGGCCACATCTTCCCATCTCCTCCGCTTTTGGCTTTCCACAGAGACTGCTCTTTCCGTAACTGGCCAATTCGTCCCTTCCCACTCAAACCATCCCCTCCCCTGGTACTTTCCCTTGCAACCGCAGGAAATGCTACACTTGTCGCTTTAACTCCCCCCTTGACTCCATCCCAGGACCCAAGCAGTCTTTCCAGGTGAGGTGGAGGTTCACCTGTACCTCCTCCAACCTCATCTGTTGCATCTGCTGCTCTAGGTATCAGCTGCTCTACATCGGTGAGACCAAGCGTAGTCTTGGCGATCGCTTTGCCCAATACCTCTGCTCGGTTCGCACTAACCAACCTGATCTCCCCATCCCATTCCGAATCCGACCTTTCTGTCCTGCGTCTCCTCCATGGCCAGAGTGAGTACCACCGCAAATTGGAGGAACAGCACCTCATATTTCGCTTGGGCAGTTTACACCCCAGCGGTATGAACATTTACTTCTCCATTTTCAGATAGTCCTTGCTTTCTCCCTCCTTCCTCTCCCCTTCCCAGCTCTCGCACAGCCTACTGTCTCCGCCTCTTCCTTTCTTCTTCCCCCCATCTCCACATCATTCTGAAGAAGAGTCTCGACCCGAAACATCAACTATTCCTTTGCTCCATAGATGCTGAGTTTCTCCAGCATTTTTGTCTACCTGTCTATACTTTGGATCATCTGAATCAATCTTCTCTGAACTGTCTGCAATAGTGATACATATTTCCTTAAATACATGTTTCGTTAAATAATGGATAAAAGCAGTAATGAGCTGTGACCTCATTACTGCCTTATACAACTGTAGTAAGTCTCCGCTAAATTTATATTCCATCCACCGGAAAAAAAAAACCCAACCTTCCATTCACTACCCAAGTACCTGCTGCAACTATTCGTGTGTTTCACCTACCCCTTTGTACAGTAGCTTTCTGCATTTTTTTATTTTTAATTGTTTTTGCCTCCTTGCTTATGAACAACTTCATATTAAATTCTAACACTACATTTCATGTGCAAAGATTTAGCCACTCATTAAGTCTATCAATATCTTTCTGCAAGATCCTTTGCATCCACCTCACAGCATACATTTCCACGTATTTTCATATCTTCTGCAAGTCCATCTACAGTGCATTCACTTCCATTCCCTAACTTATTATATTACAAATAGTCCTTGTGGTACTCATCTGTTACAGGGCGCCCATCTGAAAATAACTCCATTATCCTGATTCCTTGCCATTGTTCATTAGCCTGTCTCTACCATGCTAATATATTATATCTGTGTGTATACAGTGGCTTGCAAAAGTTTTCATACCCCTTGAACTTTTCCACATTTTGTCACGTTACAACCACAAACGTAAATGTATTTTATTGGGATTTTATGTGATAGACCAACACAAAGTGGTACATAATTGTGAAGTGGAAGGAAAATGACACATGGTTTCCAAATTTTATTACAAATAAAAAACGGAAAAGTGTGGCGTGCAAAAGTATTCTGCCCCCCTGAGTCAATACTTTGCAGAACCACCTTTCGCTGCAATTACAGCTGCAAGTCTTTTGGGGTATGTCTCTACCAGCTTTGCACATCTAGAGACTGACATTTTTGCCCATTCTTCTTTGCAAAATAGCTCAAGCTCAGTCATATTGGATGGAGAGCATCTGTGAACAGCAATTTTCAAGTCTTGCCAGAGATTCTCAATTGGATTTAGGTCTGGACTGACTGGGCCATTCTAACACATGTATCTAAACCATTCCATTGTAGCTCTGGCTGTATATTTAGGGTCATTGACCTGCTGGAAGGTGAACCTCCGCCCCAGTCTCAAGTCTTTTGCAGACTCTAACAGGTTTTCTTCCAAGATTGCCCTGTATTTGGCTCCATCCATCTTCCCATCAACTCTGACCAGCTTCCCTGTCCCTGCTGAAGAAAATCATCCCCACAGCATGATGCTGCCACCACCATGTTTCACAGTGGGGATGGTGTGTTCAGGGTGATGTGCAGTGTTAGTTTTCCACCACACATAGCGTTTTACATTTAGGCCAAAAACTTCAATTTTGGTCTCATCAGACCAGAGCACCTTCCTCCACATGTTTGCTGTGTCCCCCACATGGCTTGTGGCAAACTGCAAATGGGACTTCTTATGGCTTTGTTTCAACAATGGCTTTTTTTCTTGCCATTCTTCCTTAAAGGCCCTATTTGTGGAGTGCACGACTAATAGTTGTCCTATGGACAGATTCTCCCACCTGAGCTGTGGATCTCTGCAGCTCCTCCAGTGTTACTTGGCTGCTTCTCTGATCAATGCTCTCCTTGCCCGGCTTGTCAGTTTAGGTGGACAGCCATGTCTTGGTAGGTTTGCAGTTGTGCCATACTCTTTCCATTTTCGGATGATGGATTGAACAGTGCTCTGTGAGATGTTCAAAGCTTGGGATATTTTTTTATAACCTAACCCTGCTTTAAACTTTTCCACAACTTTATCCCTGACCTGTCTGGTGTATTCCTTGGGCTTCATGATGCTGTTTGTTCACTAATGTTCCCTAACAAACCTCTGAGGCCTTCACAGAACAGCTGTATTTATACTGAGATTAGATTACACACAAGTGGACTCTATTTACTAATTAGGTGACTTCTGTAGGCAAGTGGTTGCACGCCACACTTTACAGCTTTTTATTTGTAAAAAAATTTGAAAACCATGTATCATTTTCCTTCCACTTCACAATTATGCGCCACTTTGTGTTGGCCAATCACATAAAATCCCAATAAAATACATTTACATTTGTAGTTGTAACAAGACAAAATGTGGAAAAGTTCAAGGGGTATGAAAACTTTTGCAAGCCACTGTATGACTGTGGCCATGTGGCTAGATGCTAAACCACTAGAAAGTGGGAAAATAAGTCAAGTTCACATAAACAGATTATTGCGAAAAGAGAAAGAGAACCACACATCGGTGAGCTGGAAAGGGTTAAAATTATTAATCGCAGAAAAATGGATCGTGTTTTCACTTTGAATCTACATTTAGTGCAAGTACTAAGATCGTTAATTGTCCAGGAAGCTCTCTGAGAACACTAAGAAAATATCAGCAAAGAAATGTACAACTTCATTAATGGAACAAATCACCAGCATGAATGATCGCAGGAGGAACTAGCCTGGCGTGAGATAAAGGACAATAAGGATGCTGGCTCTCTGCTTGTCTTGACAAAAGAAACAGTGGGTTCAGTCTAACACATCATTTTTGGCATTTAAAGCCTCAGTGGCAGGCAGAAGTTATCCTGGCAATAACTAGAAGCCTAGGTCAATTAATAAAAATAGCTATGCATGGCTGCCTCCTGCACCTGTGGAAAACTCGTTAATTTCATTAACTTTACCACCAACTGCCCTCAAATCCACTTGGACTGTATCAGACACCTCACTCCCCTTTATTGATCTGTCTCCATCACAGGGACAGACTATCGGCTGATGTCTACTACAAACCGATCGACTTATCGGGACTACACTATGTCCTACCATGCCATTTACAAAGAGCAGATCTGTAGCATCTACTCCTAAGATGAGGCTTTCCATACAAGGACATCGAGATGTCCTCGGTCTTTGGTAAATATGGATTCCCCCGCTGCTGTCATAGATGGATCTTTCACCCGCATCTACTCTACGTTCCATCATTCTGCTCTCACTCCCCTTCCACCCAGCTGTGAGGATAGAGTTCCCCTAGCCATTAACTTTCACCCTACCAGTCTTCGCATCCAACACATCATCCTCTGACATGTCTGTTATGTACAACATTATCTCCCCACATCACATTTTCCCATCCACACTATTTTCCACCTTCTACAGAGACTGTTCCCTCTGCAATTCCTTGGTACACTCGCTCCTTCCCACCAGACTACCCCCTCCCCAGGTACTTTCCCCTCGAATCGCAAGAGATGTAACACTAGTCCCTATACCTCCTCCCTTACCCCTCTCCAGGGATCCCACTCTTTCCATGTGGGAAGAGGTCTTAGAGGTTTATGTGCACATCCTCTAGCCTCATCTACTGCATTCAGTGTTCTTGATGTGGCCTACTGTACGTCAGCATGACCAACCGTTTCGCTGAACACTTGCTCTCGGTCCACCAGGGCATACGGAATCTTTCAGTTGCTAATCATTTTAACTTCTCTTTCTATTTCCATACTGGATTTCTGTCCTGGACCTCCTCCATTGACAGAGTGGAAGAACAAACATGCAAACTGGAAGAACATAAGCTCATATCCCGCTTGGGTAGCTTACAATCTAACAATATGAACATTTAATTCTTTGCCACATAATTATTTGTTGAGTTCTTTGCCACAGAAGGCTGTGGAGGCAAAAAAAAAGATATGTTTAAGGCATTGATAGATAGATTCTTGATTAGTACGGGTGTCAGAGGTTATGAGGAGAAGGCAGGAGAATGGGATTTCCAAGAGAGAGATAGATCAGCCATGATTGAATGGCGGAGCAGATTTGATGGGCTGAATGGCCTAACACTGCTCCTGTCTATTATGATGTTATGACTGTAATTCTCCAAATTAGGTAAATACACAACCTTCCCCCTCTCATTTCTCCCCCTTTCCCTGTGTCCCACCTGGACTCGTACCAAATTCACACCTTCTCCCAATCCACCTACATTCCTTGCTCTAGCCTTACAACCTCGGCCAACTCAGAAAACCCCCCTCCCTCACCTGTATCAACCTATTGGCTGCCAGGCTTTTTCCTTCCCCTCATCTCTTCCAATGTTCCTTCCCCCCTCCCAACAATCAGTCTGAAGAAGGGTCCCAATCCGAAAAGTCACGTCCACGTTCACCAGAGATCAATGAGTTACTCCAAAACCTTGTGTCTTTTTTTTTGTAAATCAGCATTTGCAATTCCTCGTATCCACCTATGTAGGAAATCTTGGTCATGAGATTCACTTGGGTAAACTATCAGGAGCAGTCATTTCTACCCTCCTCTGCATCTGATTGTCTCAGTTGTGACTTGAAGAGCCCCAACATTTGGAAACATATAAAGGAGAAACATTGAGTATTTTGAGCATTAACTCCACAGATGAACAGTTGATGAGGAAGTAATGGAACCTTGGGTCTGTGTTACGAGTGACAGTCAGTCCTCTTGATTTTAATTTAATTAGATGAATTCTTAATTTATCCCAATTGTCAGAAACACAAAAAAATTTTGCCACCACATATACTTATTCTTTCAATTTACTATCCTTCTTAACTCCCTGGATTAGCCACATCCTTTCATGGGAGGAGGGGTTCATTTCCCCCCTTCTCCCATTTCCTATCCACTTAGAATCTCTCCTCATTGGAATACATTTTTGCGAGGAGCCACAAATTATCTTTTTAAATCTCTACCTTTGCTTTTTTATTATCCCAACTTTAGCCATTCCTTTGTGATTACCTTTATTTCAGTTAAATACGGTTGTTTCGGATCCACATTTTTCACTCTTAAACTGAATGTTAAATTCAACCATTTACTATTTTGGGGTGGGAGATTGCAACCTTCACATGGTGCACCCTGTTTTGATGAATGCAATCAACCTGGCGTGCACAAAAAGAAGATCAAACAGAACAAGTTGTCTTACAACTTTTGGCTGTAAGCGCCATACACAAAAGAAGATTTACTACTTTCAATAAGATCTTAACTCTGAAGTCACTGAATTAAATCTGTCCTTTTTACAGTTTACTAGACCCAAAAGAGACTGTTCACTGGTTGGGTCCATAAGATATTACTCGAAGAAACATTTCAAAATGCACTCTATGAATTCATCCATGTCTCTCCCTTTGCAATTTGATTAATCCAATCTATGTGAAGATTTAGGTCACATGATTAATGGACTACTCTTTTTATAGACTTTCATTATTTCTAATTTATGCTCGTTCCTTCAATACAACTACTGCTTGGTGACCTACACAGGACCATCATCATCTTCCCTTGCATTTCTTTACCCTCCACTCAAATGAACTCTGCATTTCCTAACGTACATCATCTCTCAAAACTATCATTATCTCATCTCTTATTAGGAAAGCTTCTCCATCACTCTTTACTTCCTTCCTGTCCTTCCTTAACTATTCCTGAATATTACATTATCAGCTTTGATCTCCTTTTAACCATTTCTCTGTAATAACTATTACATCATACCTGATTATTTCTAAGTTCCAGAAAGTTGTTCAGTGCTGGTCTGTGGACACAGATGACATCCTACATGACTGCTTTGAGTCAGTTGATTGGATCATATTCAGGGAATCTGCAGCCAACCTGATTGAATACCTCATATTTTGTTTGGGCAGAGGTATGAACGTTGATTTCTCTAATTTCAAGTAACTCTAGCCCCCCCACCCACAGATAGGTTTTATATCGATAGTTTGGGGTCGGGACCCTTCAGAAGAGTCCTGACCAGAAATGCTATCTATCCATTTTCTCCAGAGATGCTGCCTGACCCACTGAGTTACTCCAGCACTTATCTCTGGTATAAACCAGCATCTGCAATTCCTTCCTACACTGAAAGAGAACACCACTGCCATGACTGACTTCATCAGCAAGTGCATAGAGGAGTGCATGCCGAAGAAGATAATCCTGGTGTTCCCAATCGGAAACCATGGATGAACCGTAAGGTACATTCCCAGGTGAAGGCTCAGATCGCTGTGTACAGGTCAAACAAGCCTGAGCGGTACAATAAAGTTCACAATGATCTTTGCAAAGCCATCAAGAATGCTGAGATACTATCAGACAAACATGAGCCAGTATAATTATTCAGACAAGCTAAATTATTCAGACTGTGGCAAGGCCTGAATGCTAAATACTACAACTGGCTGCAAAGTGAAGTCAGGCATCATTGCTGGTGTGGCCCTCCTGGTGAACTTAATGGATTTTATGCTTGCTTTGAGCGAAGGCCAATGGGGCGATGTTATCTGTCCCGTCAGACTCAAGTGTGCCTTTTCCCAGCGTCACTTTTGCAGAGGTCAGCTCGGCCTTCCTGAGGATGAACCCACAGAGAGCAACTGGCCTGGACGGAGTCCCTGGCCGCTTCCTTAGGAACGGCACTTCGCCTAGCAAGAGTGTTCACGGACATTTTTAATCTCTCCCAACTCCATTCTCAGGTACCGACCTGCTTCAAGTGGACCACTATAATCTGGGCTTCAAAGAAAAGCAAGATGTCTTAATGGTTATCGTCCAATGGCCTTGTCATCCACTATCATGAAGTGCTTTGAGAGGTTGGTTATGGAATGCATTAAATCCAGTCTACCAAGCAACTTTGATCCACTGGAGTTTACCTACTTTCACAACAAGTCCACAGCTAATGCAATCGGCCTCATCTTTGGAATACCTTGATAAGAAATAAGAAATACACCTATGTCAGTTGACTACAACTCTGCTTTTAATACCATTATCCCATCCAAGCTCATCTCAAAGCATGGAACTCTGCAACTGGATCTTCGATTTCCTGAACAACAGGCTATGATCAGTGAGGATAGGTGACAAATCATCCTCTACGATAATCCTCACCACTGGTGCCCCGCGAGAATGCGTTCACAGCCCCCTCCTTTACTCCTTATACACTCATGACGGAAGCCAAATACCAATTCAACTAAATTTACAAATTTACCAATTTCTACATAGTGAAAACAAAATATATAAAAATGGCCTTTATTAAAATCTGACAGTGTGCACTTTAACAACATGTGATTTTTTTTCTATTACAAATCTCAAATTGTGGAGTAAAGAGGCAAATAAATAATTGATAGGTCTTTGTCCCAAACATTATGCAGGCATTGTAAAATTTCTGATTGTTGGGGCATTGCTTTTGCAGGCTGCACCTCCGATGCTATGAAAGTTGAGAGCTGATGCTGTTTGCACAGCAAATATTACCTGACCTGCTGAGTATTTTCAGCATTTTCTGTTTTTTTGTTTCAGAATTCAAGTGGGGAGAAGAGGAAAAAAGACAATTTGTACTTGAAATTTAATATGTGAAATTGAAGGCAATGCAGCAGGATGAGGAAACTTAAGAATGGCGTCCCTCAGGGCTCAGTGCTGGCACCAATGCTGTTCAACATCTACATCCATGACCTGCCTGCAACCCAGTCAAAGATGTATGGCTATGCTGATGACCTGACCATCCTACGTAGTAAGCCATCCTAGGAAGCAGCAGAAGAGGGCCTCTCTGAAGACATGAACATCCTGTCTTCATACCTGAGGAACTGGCGCCTCAGGCTCAGCATGGGTAAGACAACATCTTCAATGTTCCACCTCAACAACAGGGAAGCGACCCGCAAATGAACGTTATGGTGGGTAACGCCCAGTTATGGTCCCAGCCCATCCCCAAGTACCTCGATGTGACGCTCGACAGAATGCTGTCATTCAAACAACACCTGGAAGGTGCCAAGGCAAAGACAAGCGCCCGCGCCGCACTGATACACCGCCTAGCTGGCATCACATGGGGAGCTACGACGAAGACACTGCGCACGTCCACAGTGGCCCTGGTATTCTCAGCCGCCGAGTACTGCGCTCCGGTTTGGTGCCGTAGCCCTCACGCCAAGAAGCTGGATGCTGCCCTCAATAACACCCTGCGGACTGTCTCCGGATTGCTACAAGCCACCCCAGTAAACCAACTGTCCGTCCTCACTGGCATTGCCCCAGCCAACATCAGACGAGAAGCAGCCACACTGGCCCTCTCTCGAAAGGCACACACCAGTGAATCCCACCTCCTCCATCAGACCGTCACAGAGACACCACGACGTGTGCGCCTCCAGTCACGGCGCCCCTTTGCCATGCAAGCCCAGGAGCTGCTCTGCACAACACCGGCTGATGCTTCCAAGGCCGCCTGGGTCAAGACGAGATGGAGAGACCAGTGAAAATCAGCGGAACCATCTAGGCTACACCATTACATCGATGACCCCATGGACGTCCTTGGCCAAGGACCTGCCCCGAAAGCAGTGGACAACCCCCAACCGCTTGAGGACAGGCGTCGGACGCTATGGAGTAGCGATAAAGAGCTGGGGCCTTGTGGACCGCACCTTCTGCGAGTGTGGGGACCCAACACAGACAGTGGAGCACATAGTCACCAGTTGACCCAAACACCAGCCACCGAATGGTGAACGAGGTCTGATTGACCTGGACGATGACACGTTGGCCTGGCTCGCCTTAACGGAGCTGCAGGTCTAAAAGACATATGGCAGAAGAAGAAGAAGGCAATGTCCCTGCCTCAGAACTGCTCTATGTGTCTATGTGTTGGGTGGTCCAGTTGTTTTTAGTCAATAGCTCCAGAATTATAGAGATTTGGCAGTGGCAATGCCATTAATTGCCAAGGGTAGATGGTTAGATTGCCTCTGGTTGGAGATAAGATATCAAATTGAATTAAATGAAAGCATTTTTATAATTACAGGAACATGTGTTCCTAATCAAGCATACATTTGCATTCCACTGTAGATGCATGAAGACACACGAAGTACGAGGTCATCAAATGTAGCAATTGCTTTGTTATTAGTATACAGGCTCCAAATGATCAAAGGCTTTGTGCAGCAATATCATTCTGTAAAATTCCCATGGAATTCAAATGTGCTTACAGTTAGGTGTTAGCTGAAATGGAGTAAAGCAAATTACTTAGGTAAAAACAAAGATAAATAATTTAGAGAGAACCAGCCCACGATTTGGGAAAAGGTTTCTCAACCTTTTAAATACAGGTGGCGCGGTGGAGCGGTGGAGCGGTGGCGCAGCGGTTGAGCCGCTGCCTTACAGCAGCAGAGACCTGGGTGTGATCCTGACCACGGGTGCTGTCTGTACGGAGTTTGTGTGTTGTCCCCCATGACCATGTTTTCCAAAGGTGTTCCAGTTTCCTCCCGACCTGCAAGACATACAGGTTTGTAGCTTCATTGGTAAAAATTGTAAATTGACCCTTATGTGTAGGATGGTGTTAGTGAACCGAGTGATCAGTGGTCAGCTGCGGACTCGGTGGGCCGATGGGCCTGTCCCCACTCAGTATCTCAAAACTAAACTAAACTAAACTAAATGCAATGCAAAGAAGGGTCAAATAGCCTCCTTTGTTATTACAATGATTTATTTTTCAACATTACACACGTTTATGCATACTCAAAGAAAGTGCAAACATTTACAAAAAGCAGGTAATCCCTTTTTAGTTGTTGCAGAGGCTAAACATAATACTCCATCAAATTCTGACAAATCCAATTATGATATCTTTAATGTATTAATACATTTTTGTGCGATTTTATGCTTGGTTAGGAAAACAATCAAATACTTTACAAATAAAATATGCCTTCCTTTAAACCAGTTTGATGTTAAAAAATAAATCTAACCTTCCAATGGTTCCAATATTGCCTCAACTGAGGAACAAGAGACCTGGGTTCGATCCTGACCACATGTGCTGTTTGTACGATCTCCCTGTGACTGAGTTGGTTTTCACTAGGTCTGCCGGTTTCCTCCCACATTCCCAAGCCGTGTAGGTTTGGCTTTGTAAGTTAATTGGCTTCTATAAATAGTTCCAAATGTGTAGGGTGGAACTAGTGTATGGGTGACCATCAGTCAGCACAGACTCGATGGGCCAAAGGGCCTGTTTCCATGTTATATCTCTAAATTAAACCAAACTAAACTAAATTTGAAATGTCAAACAACTCTGGGCTCTCAATTAATTTACAAGTTCTCAATGGAATTGCTCCCAAAAAATCTGGTCAAAAGTTTGGTGATATGTCTCATCTAGCTATGCATCATTTTTCCAATTTCTGATAGGTATACTTGGATAATCCACTCATCAACTATTATCCTGAAAACAGAAGAAGGATTTGTCAGAAATCAGGAGTCAAGGGCCACGAGTTTAATTGTCATATGTTCTGCCAGTAGAACAGTAAATTCACACTTGCAGCAGCCTAACAGGCCCATAAACACATAGATAACATTTAATATTTTGTTTAAATCAATAAATTAATAACATCAATTAGTAACATAAATGGGATTCCTGAGGGATTGATTGGAGATAACTTTACAAGAAACTCAGAGGAGTGGCAGTTTGATTACTGGAGAACATTATCTTGCTCTCCATGGAGTAATGTGCAAGAAAGTGACAGCTGTGAAAGTGGGCTGGGAACTGTTGATTACTGAATCAACACACTCAGACTCCTACTTCAGCATCCTCATCTTTTCCATTCGCCAAACCTAAGCGATGAAGAGCAGTCCACCACAGAATCTTACTAATAGATGAAACATTTCTTCTAACAACAGAAAGTTTACTGGAACCAAAGATACTAACAAGTGTCGAAAGACAATGAGAGACAGCCAAATGAAGATAGGCATAATCATAACCAAAGCCAGGATGTTTAGGCACTAAAAAACTCCAAAATAGGCAGGCAAAAAGGGATAGTAAAATTACAAAAAAGGCACGAAAAAGGCATTAATTGACAAAAAAAAGGCATAAAAAGGCATTTATTTCCACCACCAAAATATGGTTACAAATCATAATATAAAGATATACTACATTAAATGACCAAAGTTGCCTGGTTGCACATAATTACTAGCATTTTGTTCAAATTATCTGGTGTTAAACTATGCTGTCTGTCAGACAGAATATGCTTCAGTTGTGAAAAGCTTGAGGTCACTGGTGCATACCCAAAACAAGCTACAGACTCTATATTCATATCGCTATCTTGTGCATTACAACTACCTTTGAGACTTTAACTATGTTTTATATTTCTTCAAGATCTTTGTTAGCTAAAACCACTCTCTCACATTTTCCGTGTATGTCTTTACTTACATCGCCAGGAACTTTACAAATATCGTCAGTTACTTTGTTGAAAACCTGCAAGTTATTCACTAATGTTTCGCCACATTTCTCAAGGGAAGCAATAAACACAAGATCGCAGTGGAGGGCCTTTTTCTGCATGATTTCACTGACGTTCCTGACTGCAGCAAATTCTTCTTCTTCAAAACAGTTGCCAATTTATTTTATCTTTTCAAAATTTGCAGCATAGTAGAGTACAGCAGAGAGCCATGTACCCCACCTAGTCAAAACACGCTGAGGAGGTAGCAGAATCTCGTGTGCCATTTCCTTGGACAACTGAACACGTGATGGTGCTTTGAGGAAGATTTTCTTGACATTGGAAACTAGGCGATCGACATTTGGAAACAAGCTACATATGTGCTTGGCAATTCTATGAACTCCTTGAACTAAGCATGTCAAATGCAACATTTTGGGCAATAAAACTTTAAGCCACAAACATAAGAACATTCTGGTGTTTTATACCTTCTGACCAAAGTACAGCGAGTGAAGATGTAAACAACTGAACAATAGTTGATCTGTTTGACTACTCCAATACTTCCGATGTCAACAAATACTCCTTTGATGGTTTACCTGCCTCCAGTGTACCGATGACCACACTGGCAATATAACTCCCCGCAGCATTGGTTGTCTCGTCTATTGAGATCCATATTTTGTTGCATGAAACTTCATCTCTAATTTTCTGCACAACAATGTTGCAGTTGCTGTCAACATTATTTTTCCATAACGATGACTCGCTTGATCTATGTTCCAATGTGTATTTCTCTAGAAAACATCTGAGAGGTTTGTTTTCCAATTTCCACAGTGGAATTCCAGCATCAATGAATGCCTTGGACAGATCACTCAAAAACTCAGATTTGTGACTGGAGCAAGCAGTAAATGTAGTGAGGAGACAAGCTTGGGTATTTTGCTTTTGTAGTCTACACCCCAGCAGTATCAACATTAACTTCTCTAATTTTAGATAGTCCTTGTCTTCTCCATCCTCCCCCTCCCCCTTCCCAGCTCTCCTTCTAGTCCTACTCCCTCTGCCTCTTCCTTTCTTTTTGCCGCCCCCCCCGAACATCAGTTTGAAGAAGGGTCTCGACCTAAAACGTCGCCTATTCATTCTCTCCATAGATGCTGCCTCACCCACTGAGTTTCTCCAGCATTTTTTGTCTACCTTCGATTTTTCCAGCATCTGCAGTTCTTTGCTATATTTAAGAGTGAGTTGGATGTGGCCCTTGTGGCTAAGGGGATCAGAGGGTATGGAGAGAAGGCAGGTACGGGATACTGAGTTGGATGATCAGCCATGATCATATTGAATGGCGGTGCAGGCTCGAAGGGCTGAATGGCCTACTCCTGCACCTAATTTCTATGTTTCTATGTTTCTTAAATAGATCTTGGAGAAGACTGAACCAGTGGGCAGCAGTACGAATGAATGAATGACCAACGGTGGCGCCCCATTTTCGCCCTGGTAGTGGAAGTTATACTATGTTAACACTAATAATAATATTAATATTAACGTGTTAACATGGAAAACTTCATTTTAATCATGGTACAACTAGAGAAAATAGCATGACCTTTTAGCAAAACGGCAAAAAAAGGCTGATTTAGGCACTCGATCATGAAAAAGGCATTATCCTGGTCAAATCATCAAAAAAGGCATGAAAAGGCATTCATGGCAAAATCCTGATACATAACAGTCCACTACAACAAGAGATGGAACACTGTAGGCTTGAAGCCCAATATCAGTCCACTTCAGAAATGGCAGAAGGCAGTATGACTTGTCACATCCTACACCTCATGTCATGAGGCAAAGATGAAAGGTGTGCTATACGGGAGGAAATGAAGCTGCTGCAGAAAGATCATCTAAGAGATTTTCTTGACTGATGCAGCTGAAAATAATGGAGGGTGTATCATAAAATCTGCAGAGCAAGGGCATCAGCATCAGGCCCCAGGGAAACCACAGTCAATAAACTCAGAATTGGGATGGACAACCCATCGACTCAAGAATCTTGAGTAGTTTGTGCCAGAGACATAGAGCTGTGTGAATGCACCTATTGTCTATCGTCTATTGTCTATTGTCTATTCACTTTCGCCTCTAGAAGCAAGTATAACTTGATTATTGATCTTATTAAAACACAGTTTTTACTTTAAAGTCGTACCGTGCACACCAAACCTTTAAAATCAGGCATAATACCCAGTATATAGTCCAAAACATAACAGTCCAAAGCTTTGACAGCATGAAACGTCTTCCTCCATGTCCGATCAACTCATGGATGTGTTGTAACAACAAAGTTGAAGTGTGAAAATCCTTCAAAAGAATAACAGGATTTTTAACAATAAAGTTCACCTGTTAAGCTTTGATTTAATTTCCAGATCATTAGCAGAGATTTCAAATCCCAGCTCAAGCTTTGGCCAATCTCTGTCTGGCTTACAGAGACACTCTAGTTCATTGATCCATCTCTTCTCGCTTAAGAAGCGGTTCAGTTCTCTACAAACTTCATCCGCAGGATTTTCTTTTGTGTTAAAATATTTCAATTGTACAACATTAGTAATTCCTAATGCTCTGTCCATTGGCAAGTTGTCACTGTCCAAATCCAACTCTCTATTTTCTTTGGCTCTATCATCTGGTGGAATGCTTTCATAATTGTCGCTAATCCACTTGGAAAGTGAGAATCCTCCCTCATTGTAAAGGGAAGTCAGATGTTTTACTGGTTGAATTGCTTCCTGCTCAGTATACATGGATTTTAAGCAATCATCCATGTAGAAATTATTCTTCAACGAGATTATTACTTCATGAAATTTAGTATTCTCGCCAAACTTGCATTTCAAATTCTGGGTGCTTTGCTCTGCCTTACGGTGATTATTCGGCAGATTAACACTTTCTTGTTTGAAAGGTAAGTCCAGACGATAGTGTCCGCCAATCTTTACTGAGCAATTCATAATATCCATGGACTTCAACTCTTCATTCGACATCTCTTCAGATTCTTTATTGGTACTTTCATTGAAGTCATGATTGTATTGCTTCATCACCGGCGTTTCTAATTTATCAACAAATGTTAAAAAAAAAAAAAAAGTAGGGAGAGAGAAAACGGGGAATTACAGACCAGTTAGTCTAACATCGGTAGTGGGGAAACTGCTAGAGTCAATTATTAAAGATGGGATAGCAGCACAATTGGAAAGTGGTGAAATCATTGGACAAAGTCAGCATGGATCTACGAAAGCAAACTATTTTCACGTCAACTTCGTAAATTGGAAGGGGAAAAACAATTTATAAAATTAGATCAGACAAGGGAGAAATATTAACAATACCTAAAGATATTAATGACAGATTTTCACAATACTATCAAAAATTCTACTTAACTAAAGTGACAGAACAATCAACAGGAATGGAAGCATTTTTACAGCAATGTAATCTTACGGGTTTAGATTTGCAAGAGCGAGAACTACTAGGTGCTGAAATAACTATAAAAGATATTGAAGAGTCAATTAGATCCTTACAAAATGGAAAGGCCGCAGGCCCTGATGGCCTAAGTTCTGAATTTTATTTTTAAAATTATGATCTGATTTCCCCACGTTTACAGACACTGTATAAACATGTTTATACTCAACAGAAACTCCCAGAAACTTTAAATCTACAATAATACTTGTACCAAAAACGGATAAGGATCTGGAAGATCCAGGTTCATATAGAGCAATAGCTCTTTTAAATACTGATCAGGAAATATTAACTAAAATCCTATCTCATCGATTGAGTTTAGTGATTAACAAATTAATACACCCCGACCAAACAGGTTTTATTCCAAAATGTTATTCATTTTACAATTTGAGACAACTATTTAATATTATATACTCAAATAGAATTGCTAATGCAGACCTAGCAATTATTTCACTAGATGCTGAAAAAGCATTTGATCACGTAGTATGGTCATATTTATTTTCGGTGATGGAAAATTTTCAATTGGTAGAGAAGTACTGTACATGGGTTAAACTTTTATATTCTAACCCAACAGCTAGAATAGTAACAAACCAAATGTTATCAACTAAATTTAATCTTTCTAGAGGTTGTGGACAAGGATGCCCGCTATCCCCATTATTATTCACTCTTGCAATTGAACCATTAGCAGAAAGTGTCAGAGCTCATCCTGAAATACACGAGTATAATACTAAAGACACAATGAATAAAATCTCCCAATATGCAGATGATGTATTAATATATATTACAAAGCCAGAAACTAGTATTCCAAATCTATTCAATCCAATAACTCAATTCGGTCAGTTTTCAGGATATATAATTAATTGGAATAAAAGCAAAATCATGCCAATAACAGAACTCAATCTACATACACTACACCAATCCCCTTTTAAAATGGTTGAGGAGAAATTTAAATATTTAGGAATTTATGTAACTAAGACATATACTCCTTTATTTAAATCAAACTTCCCACCTTTACTGAATAAACTAAATAAGAATATTCAGTATTGCAAAACACTCCCCATTTCAATGTTTGGTAGAATTAATGCTATAAAAATTATCTTTTTGCCACAAATACTGTACTTATTTCAGTCAATCCCAATATATATCCCAAACTCTTTTTTAAAAAAAAAGTCGACTCCACTGTTACAAGTTTCATTTGGGATTATAAGAATCATAGAATAAGCTAAAAACATTTATGTAAATCAAAGACTAATGGAGGTTTAGCTTTACCAAATTTTCTGTTTTATTTTTGGGCAGTCCATATTAAAAACATGAATTTCTGGCTGGAAGAAATGGATCAGCAACCAGACTGGTTAAGGATGGAAAAGGAGGAGTGTTTACCTTTTGAAATTGGTTTGGTTGTGTTTGCACCCATAAAATGGCACAAAAAAAACTATAGGGAAAACCCTATAATACATAGTGGTATATGAATCTGGAAACAATTATAAAAGGCTTTAAAATTGGATAATATATCACTCTGTCTCCCCATTGTAAACAATCGCTTATTCAAACCTTCCATACCGGATAAAGGTTTCACACAATGGAAAAATTGCGGAGTTAAAAAGATGGGACATCTTTATAAGAAAGGCACTTTTCTTTTATTTCAGGGGTTACAACAGATTTATAAACTACACTCAAATAATTTTTTTTTGATATTTACATCTTAGAGATTATGTTAAATCCAATACACAAGATTATAGGAGTAGGGAGCCAGAAATCCTTGGTGAATGTTTGAATAAACATCCTAATACATAAAAATTAACAACTTATACATATAAATACCTTTTTAGATACCGAGGTTCCGTCGACGGAATCATAAAGACATACATGGGAAAATGAATTAGGCCAACCTATAACAAAAGATATTTGGGACAATATACACATCAATGCTCGTTAAATGCCAGACATGCTTTAATACAATTTAATGTATTACACAGATTACATTACTCTAAAGTAAAATTAAATAGAATTTTCCCACATATCTCTCCTATCTGCGATAAATGTCAGCATCTAGAGGCTAACTTAACACACACTTTTGCAAATTGTATAAAAATCAAAAATTTCTGGATTGATATTTTTAGAATAATTTCTGAAGTTGTTAATACTAAACTGGATCCCGACTCAAAACGAATAATACTTGGAATATCAGAACAAAATCTAACACTCACAACAAGCCAAATAAACTTTCTGGACTATAGTATAATAACTGGGAAGAATTTAATATTAAAATTTTGGAAAGGTCCTGTAACCCCCACAATTAAAATGTGGATTATGGAAATGTCAGGGACCCTACGCCTGGAAAGAATCAGATTTGTCTTAATGGACAAACAAGAACTTTTTGTTAGAATATGGTCTTCATTCATTGATTATTTGAAGGGGTAGATTGGTTCGGCACGGGAACCTAACTGAAACTTGAACTCAGGATCAGATGAAAAGTTATACTTTATAATCTTCGAACCTATCGCCAATGATGTATTATTAGTAAATTATTCCATTCTTTTGTTTTATCTTGACATTTATGGGATTTTTTTCTCTCTCTCTTTCTTACTTTCTATCTATATAAAAAAAATTAGAAGCAGAATGTGTTTGCTTCTAATAAAAATATATTTTTAAAAAACAATAATAGCAGTCTTCTTCTTGCGTATGGACAACTTGTTCTATTTGATCTTATTTGATTGTGCACGCTGGGTTGATTGCATTCGTCAAAACATAGAGGATCATGTGGAGGTTGCAATCTCCCACCCCTTATAGCAGTGAGAAGAGGGCATGGCCTGTATGGTGGGGATCCTTGATGACAGGTGTCACCCACTTGAGGCAGCCCATCATGTAGATGCTATTGATGGTGGAATGGCTTTGCCTGTAATGTTCCAGGCTAAAGGTAGAGTACCACAAATCATCAACAATTAATTGGGAATCGGAAATCACCTTGCTTTTTTTTGTAAAACAAACTGTTCTCCTGTAAACTAATTGTGACACTATGGTGAATATGCTATTATTTTATGTTTTAAACATTTAACAATATCTATATTATTATTATTATTATTATTATTATTATTTTATTTATATAACTAAAACTCTGATCTTGTTCACTTCCGGTTTGCGGTGTTTTTCTATTTGCGCAAAAACGGTACACGTTAGTGCTACAATATTTTGCCACCTTACGCACCATTCTCCTGTGCTGAAAGTGCAATATGTGTTTTTTGCCAGTCGATAGGATATTTTAAAAGTTATTAAGGTTTAAAAATCTTAAAAACTGCGCATGGGCAGATTGGTCTCCACTCCACTAAGTCACCAGTGGCATGCGCCTCGCCTGGCATTGTCCGGCGCTGCCTGGCACCTCAGTTAGTCAGCAGCGGCTGGAGGGATTGGTCACAGTAGCCGTAGGGCACAGCCGCAGCCGCAGACACAGCGCAGCCGCAGCCGCTGGAGGACGCGGCCCGCAGCGAGGATGAAGAGGGTGAGGGGGAAGAGGAGTGGCACCCAGGGCAAGGTAGGTCACAGCCTCCACCTCTCCCTCCCCCTCCCCTGGCACCAGGACTCTCACCCACCCCACAAAACAAAACGGGGCCGCGGTGATCCTGGGGAGGTGAGGAGGGCGAGTGGGGGGATTGAGGGAGAGGAGGGGTTAGGGAGGGAGAGGGGGAAAGTGGGGGAGGTGAGGAGGGAGAGTGAAGAGTAGGGGGAATAGAGGGAGAAGAGAGGGGAATGGTGGAGTTAAGGAGTGGGGATTAGAGGGAGGTGAGGGCTGTGGGGGAGTTGAAGAGTGATAGTGGTGGGATAGGGGGAGTTGAGGAGTGGGAGATAGAGGGATGGGGGGTAGTGAGGGTAGAGGAGTTATGGAGGGAGGGAGGGAGGGAGTGAGTGACTGTGGGTATGGGAAAGGAGAGGGAGGGAGGGAGAGGTGAGGGAAGTATTGGGGAGAGGAAGAGGAGAGGGGAGAGAAGAGGGAGGATGAAGAGGAGGGGGAAGGAGTGCTGGGGATGAGAGGAAATGAGTTGCACCTGCACAGTTGGGGGCTATGGGTGAGTGGTGGAATATTGTGTTGGGGGGAACAGGCTGCGTTGGGGGAATGTGTGAGTGGTGGAATACTGTGTTGGGGAATGTGTTGCGTTGGGGGACCTGGCTTCCTGTGTGATAGGGACCCAATGGGCCCCAGTTTGTCTAGTTTTATATAAAACACAAAGACGATTTCTATAAAACATATTGAAAACTGATAAATTGTGCCAATTTAACAATCTATTGATAGAAATTATAATTTTCAGATCAGTCAGAAACATGTCTCCTGGATAAACAGAATATTGACTTTGGTTCCATTGAGATGACTAATTTAGCCCAAATGAATTTCTCATCGATTCAAATTATTTATCTACTTTTGACATCTAACACAAATGGAAATGTAAATTACTTATTTGTTAAACTAACTTAACTGTGAAGAACATTTTTCATCAAGCAGCTGGCTTCTGAGGTAATCTACAGATTAACCATATTTTGTAATAAACCTTGTCAGGTTGTAACAACAGTTTGCTTTGGGAAAATTACCTCTCAGAAGGAGATGATAACAAGCAGTTTTATATAAACTACCAAATCTCAACAACATTTTTCAAGGTTGTTCCATAATTACACTATCGTTTATTGTCTTTTCAAAATAATAGATGTGATAGTTTATATAAATGCCATATTCTATCAAATTAATGGCATTCAACTATTTTCTACAGCATCTGATACTTTCTGCACTAAAGCAATGGGAAAATTCAAACACAATTATTTTCCCCTGATCTCTGGAGGTGAAACTGAAACTCTCCCTCTTGTCCAGTTTCACAATTGGTATTGTTTGCATTGTTCCCAAGCTATGATGATACTTTTTTTTCCACTGAACAATTATAACCATTGAGTGAAGATATTCCACTTTTGCACACCTTGATTATTATTCTCCAAAGCCTTTCTACTCTTGTTTCTTCAACCAAACAGATGCATCAATCACTCTGATGACATTTCATACTGAGTATAATATTACATAACACGTTCTGATAATCAACAAAAGATTTATATATAGCTTTCTATTGTAAAATCCCAACATCCTAAAGAATAAGCAAAGCATTATTATTCTGCCCTCTTGAACCCATTTTGAACATAGATCAGACAGATAGAATAGTAACTTCTTTCTTCTCTTGTCCAGTAGGATCATTTTATCAGTAAGTTCAGAATCAATGCTTGATTGCAGCATTCAGCTGTCTAGACATCCAATGCTAAGTGGTGGCAAATTGCCCATCTCATTTGTGTGGTTAGATTGGGAAATGGAAATGTCACATTGGTTCAGTGGTTACACATTCATAGCTGAGGTTATGTTCTGGGGGTATTGTAAAACAAGTTTTAAATTACACCCTAAGTGCACTGCACCAAACATTATGCACTGCACCAAAATCAACTTCCACCTAACATGATGGCACATGTAAAGTGGCACCAAAAGCGATACCCTCTCCCCTCCCCAAAGAGAAATATTGCCTCTCATTTACTATTCTACACCAAAATTCCTTAGTTATGTTGCATATAGAATCATAGTCATACAGTGTGGAACCAGGCTCTTCTGTCCAACTTGCCCACACAGACCAACATGTCCCATCTACACAAGTCCCACCTGCTTGCATTTGGCCTACATCCCGCTAAGCCTATCCTATCCATGTAGCTGTCTAAATGTTTCTTAACCATTGTGCTAGTAGCTGCCTGGGGTCAAGGAAAAAGCGTTCACGTTGCGGCCCTGTTTCCACCAATCTTTCCACCACCACGCATGAGAAGCGCAAGAAGCGCAAGACAGACACCATTGTTTGCAGATGCCTAGAAGTGTGTTCAGCTCTGGACTCGATAAGAAGAAGTAGCTGTCTCAACCACCTCAACCAGCAGCTCATTCCATTCATGATAGTCGATCTAATTAGCATACAAATTTACAAAATCCAGAACAAAAATGATCAATTGGAAAATGTTAAAGCTTCAGGTTCTGTTTAAGTGCAGAGGTGCAGTTTGGCTGCACTAACCGAACTACAATGGAAATATAAATATTGTAAATGGCAGATAGAGGTGATGCAAGGAAAGGCTCAGTGATTTCCAGATATCTGGAGGTATTGGTGAAAGAAGGGGTTCTTCCCTCAGCCAATTTACCCCAAATCACACAGAGAAGCAGCAGATTTAGTGAATGTTCAGCAGATGGCAAAGAGGATGAGATTTATCAAAACTTTGACAAATAATGTCTTCTTCTTCTTCTTCTTCTTCTTCTTCTTCTTCTTCTTCTTCTTCTTCTTCTTCTTCTTCTTCTTCTTCTTCTTCTTCTTCTTCTTCTTCTTCTTCTTCTCCTTCATTCGTGTGGCGTGCGCAGCCTAAAGTTGTAGGACAACTTGTTCTATTTGATCTTCTGTTTGTGCACACCGAGTTGATTGCATTAGTTGAAACATGGTGGACCACGTGAAGGTTGCAATCTTCCATCCCACAAATAATGTCAAAATAACTCTAAATAACTCTAAATAACTCTAACTCTAAATAACTCTAAGGGGTTGGACAGGCTAGATGCAGGAAGATTGTTCCCGATGTTGGGGAAGTCCAGGACAAGGGGTCACAGCTTAAGGATAAGGGGGAAATCCTTTAAGACCGAGATGAGAAAGACTTTTTTCACACAGAGAGTGGTGAGTCTCTGGAACTCTCTGCCACAGAGGGTAGTTGAGGCCAGTTCATTGGCTATATTTAAGAGTGAGTTGGATGTGGCCCTTGTGGCTAAGGGGATCAGAGGGTATGGAGAGAAGGCAGGTATGGGATACTGAGTTGGATGATCAGCCATGATCATATTGAATGGCGGTGCAGGCTCGAAGGGCTGAATGGCCTACTCCTGCACCTAATTTCTATGTTTCTATGTTTCTATGTTAAATATATGACCAGAACTACTAAGACAAATTTGTTACAAATCGCTTGTATTTCATGCACCATCTCTGCTCCAACATTATCATACCTTCTTCTCTGCAATTCCAATCACTCTCTATGAATCAAAGCGGATTGCCTCACGGATTCTTCTTCTGATGCTAGTTACACGTGTTCTGAACCTATCACTTGCCTCACAATTACAGCGCTCACCTAATCACATTGGTGGCATCTTTATAACTGGTGAGACAAGAGGATATACTTTACAGGTAGATTATCTTCTTACCATCTAAATGAAATGTCTCCTCCTAATAAAAATCTGTAGGAGATAGCGAATAGAGAAACAAACACAGTGAATAGACATTGTGTGTTGGGCAGGGATGTGCGGTCAGGGGAGGCAGAGCCTCGCGTCATATTCCAAATGAAAATACCTGTTAAGAAAAGTAAAGAAGAATAGAAACATAGAAACATAGAAACATAGAAACATAGAAAATAGGTGCAGGAGTGGGCCATTCGGCCCTTCGAGCCGGCACCACCATTCAATATGATCGTGGCTGATCATACAACTCAGTATTCCATACCTGCCTTCTCTCCATAACCCCTGATCCCTTTAGCCACAAGGGCCACATTTAACTCCCTCTTAAATATAGCCAATGAACTGGCTTCAACTACCTTCTGTGGCAGAGACTTCCAGAGATTCACCACTCTCTGTGGGAATTTTTTTTTCTCATCTCGGTCCTAAAAGATTTTCCCCTCAACCTTAAACTGTGACCCCTTGTCCTGGACTTCCCAACATTGGGAACAATCTTCCTGCATCTAGCCTGTCCAACCCCTTAAGAATTTTGTAAGTTTCTATAAGATCCCCCCTCAATCTTCTAAATTCTAGCGAGTACAAGCCAAGTCTATCCAGTCTTTCTTCATATGAAAGTCCTGACATCCCAGGAATCAGTCTGGTGAACCTTCTCTGTACTCCTTCTATGGCAAGAATGTATTTCCTCAGATTTGGAGACCAAAACTGTACGCAATACTCCAGGTGTGGTCTCACCAAGACCCTGTACAACTGTAGTAGAACCTCCCTGCTCCTATACTCGAATTATTTTGCTATGAATGCTAACATACCATTCTCTTTCTTCACTGCCTGCTGCACCTGTATGCCAACTTTCAATGACTGGTGTACCATGACACCCAGGTCTTATTGCATCTCCCCTTTTCCTAATCGGCCACCATTCAGATAATTGTCTCCTTTCCTGTTTTTGTCACCAAAGTGGATAGCCTCACATTTATCCCCATTATATTGCATCTGCCATGCATTTGCCCACTCACCCAGCCTATCCAAGTCACCTTGCAGCCTCCTAGCATCTTCCTCACAAGCTAACAGTGCCCCCCAGCTTCGTGTCATCCACAAACTTGGAGATGTTGCATTCAATTCCCTCGTCCAAATCATTAATATATATTGTAAATAGCTGGGGTCCCAGCACTGAGCCTTGCGGTACCCCACTAATCACTGCCTGCCATTCTGAAATGGATCCGTTTACTCCTACTCTTTGCTTCCTGTTTGCCAGCCAGTTCTCTATCCACATCAACATGAACCCCCAATACCGTGTATAAGATTCGTCAGACATGATTTACCTTTCGTAAATCCATGCTGACTTTGTCTAATGATTTCACCACTTTCCAAATGGGCTGCTATCCCATCTTTAATAACTGACTCTAGCAGTTTCCCCACTACCGATGTTAGACTAACTGGACTGTAATTCCCCGTTTTCTTTCTCCCTTTTTAAAAAGTGGGGTTACATTAGATACCCTCCAATCCTCAGGAACTACTCCAGAATCTAAAGAGTTTTGAAAAATTATCACTATGGTATCCACTATTTCTGGGGCTACTTCCTTTACTCTGGGATGCAGCCTATCTGGCCCTGGGGATTTATTGGCCTTTAATCCATTCAATTTACCTAACACCACTTCCCGGCTAACCTGGATTTCACTCAGTTACATCTCATTTGAACCCTGGTCCCCTGCAATTTCCAGCAGATTATTTATGTCTTGCTTAGTGAAGACAGAACTAAAGTAGTTATTCAATTGGTCTGCCATGTCCTTGTTCGTCATGATCAATTCACCTGTTTCAGATTGCAAGGAACCTACATTTGTTTTAACTAATCTTTTTCTCTTCACATATCTATAAAAACGTTTGCAATCAGTTTTTTATTTATTTATTTTATTTTATTTTTTTAATTTTTTTTATTATAGAAACAATATATACAGAGTACACTCTTATACGGCATTAAAAATTATATAATATACAAAATTATATAATATTGATTATCAATTGATACTGTTTGTGTTATTTGTAATGTTATCCATTATACATTTCCTGGTTATTTATTTTGTATAATTGGGAGTGTATGTAGTATATTCATAAAATAAGCAATATACTCACACTTCTCATACCACACATATTTCTTCTAATTACCAAATACAAATCCCCCCTAATATAACTACATAATACCCAATCTTAACCAAACTTCTATGATATTCATGATATTTTCATAATATTAAGAGTGTTTGTATTATTATTAACTTTATATTTCAAAATTATTATATAGTTGAAAATGCACAATTTTATATAATTACAAATTTAAGACATCTATAATATTTTCATACAACTAATAATAGGTGTATTCATACTAATATTAAGAATATATATAATATGTTTCTATACTTTTTTTCCCTACTTAAAGATAGAAAGATAGAGATAGAAAGTAGAAAATAGAAAAGAAAATGTGAAAAGTTTGGTGGAGATTAAAATATTACTAAATAATCCGTTCTTGGAGATACATTCATGATTTATTATATGTATTTCTTCATCCATTCAGATATTCAGGCCTCAGTCAATTTGCAATCAGTTTTTAAGTTCCCTGCCAGTTTTCTTTCATAATCTATTTTCCATTCCTAATTAAGCTCTTTGTCCTCCTTTGCTGGACTCTGAATTTCTCCAAGTCCTCTGGTAGTCTGCTTTTTCTGGCTAATTTGTGCGCTTCATCTTTTGTTTTGCTACTATCCCTGATTTCCCTTGTTTTCCACGGATGCACTACCTTCCCTGATTTATTCTTATGCCAAACTTGGATGAACAATTGTTGTAGATCATCCATGCAGTCTTTAAATGCCGTCTATTGCATATCCACCATCAACCCTTTAAGAATCAATTGCCAGTCTATCTTGGCCAATTCACGTCTCATACCCTCAAAGTTACCTTTCTTTAAGTTCAGGACCCGTGTTTCTGAATTAATAATGTCCTTCCATTCTATTGTGTTAATCTTCTCTCTAACCAGCAACGCTACCCCACCTCCTTTTCCTTTCTGTCTACTCCACCTGAATATTGAATATCCCTGGATGTTCTGCTCCCAGCCTTGGTCACCCTGGAGCCATGTCTCCGTGATCCCAACTATATCATAATCATTAATAGCTATCTGCACATTAAACTCATCCACCTTTTTACGAATGCTCCTTGCATTGAGACACAAAGCCTTCAGGCTTGTTTTTACAATGCTCTTACCCCTTATACAATTATGTTGAAAAGTGGCCCTTCTTGGTTTTTGCCCTGGATTTGTCTGCCTGCCACTTTTACTTTTCATCTTGCTACCTATTGCTTCTACCCTCATTTTACACCCCTCTGTTTCTCAGATTTACACTCATACATTGAAGAAACCCACCACCTTTTATTCTCTGTTTATTTTTATTTTTTTTCTTCTTTCTCCCCTACATGTTGGATCTGAGTGCTTCCCTTCTCTGCCTCCAGCCTCACACACTGTCTACTAGCTTTCTCTATTTGAGTCCCTCCCCTCAACTGATCTAGTTTAAAGTCTCCCCAGTAGCCTTTGCAAATAAAGAATAATAAAATAAAATAAATATAAAGCTGTTTCCACTGATTTGTGTTATAAATGTCATTTCTATATGAATCTAATGTAATTTCTATATGAATCTAATCATTTAATCAAAATCGCCAAATTTGCACAGATCCGCTGCAAATACAGGGGGAGATGAGAGGTGAGGCAGCGACGAGCTGAGCCTTCCTTCTGATTGCGCAACCCCCGGGCAATAATTGTGTGCCTGTTACTATCTCTCTGTATGTCACCAATGTAATGTTTGCAAACACCTCCATTACATGTCCTTGCCTTCCATAGTCCAGGTAGCTTATTTTATGTATAAATATATTAAATTTGGGCTCGCTGGTCTCGGCATAAAACTGCAATGAAAAGGCACCAACGAGTCAGCGATCACATCTGCCTCACTGAGGGGGCATGTCTTGAGCCTAGTGGAGGGAGAGCGAGCGTCAATTACGTAGGTTCAGCCCACGTAATAGACTCTACCTCACTCTCCCTCCACGTTAGCTAGCTTCAGCAGCGGCGGCGCAGCACTGGATTCCGCCGCTGGTGGCGCTGACTGGTAGGTTGATTCGTTGATTTGTAGCGGCCGATTTCGGAGGCTCTGGGCCACTGAGAGCTCCCAATTGGGCCCCGCGTTGGAGTTATGTACTCTCGGCTAGGGTAGATCTATACCCGGTGGATGGGGAGAACGGGGTAGAGAGAGAGTAGAGGGGTGGAGGGGGAAGCAAGGGGTAGATGGGGAGGGGGTTGTGAGGGGGAATGGAGAAGGGGGAGAGGGGGAGGTGGGTTGTTCCCTCACGGTCCCAGGGTAACGTTCCCGCCCTTCCAGTCACCATGTTTCATGCACACAGCCCCGGCTCCACCCCTCCCTCTCCCCGGGAAGACCAGTGATCAATACAGGGAGGGCCGGGCCACTGATACTAGCCAGTGCCTCCCCAGCCATTGACCTCACCGCACGTCACTGGTGTTGGGATGTTTAGAAATTTGGCTTTGATCATAAAGGCACGTGAGAGTATTGACAGTTGATTAGAGTCATAGAGTCATACAGCGTGGAAATAGGCCCTTTGGCCCAATTTACCCATGATGACCAACATGCCCCATCAACACTGATCCTATCTGCCCGCAATTGGTCTATATCCCTCTAAACCTATCCTATCCATATACCTGTCTAAATGTTTCTTAAATGTTGTGATAGTGCCTGCCTCAACCACCTCCTCCAGCAGCTCATTCATTACGCCTACTAACCCTTGTATAAAAATGTTACCCCTCAGATTCCTATTAAATCATTCATCTTCACCTTAAACCTGTGCCCTCTGGTTCTTGTGCATTTACCCAATCTATTCCTCTCACAATCACACGTCTATAAAATCACCCCTCATCCTGCATTCCAAGGAATAAAGTTATTCCTGCTTAACCTCTCCCTATAGCATTGGCCCTCAAGCATTGGCACCATCCTCGTAAATCCTCGTGGGCCCAACCTATATCTATCCATAACTATCTTAAACCTAATAGAACAGTGGTCGCTAGTCCCAAACGGCTCATCTATGAACCCTTCATCCATTTACCCCTCTCAATTTCCTAAGACTAGATCAAGCATTGCCCTCTCCCTTGTAGAGTCCTCTACATATTGCCTGAAGAAGCTTTCTTGATTGTTTTTGTTCACGTTCCAACTTCCAGAAACATTGAAGTTAACATATTATACTGAATGATGCTTGCAACTGAGACTGCCGCATACAGTTAGCTTTAGCTGTTAAAGATGAATTTCTCCTCTTGCACGTGGGTAATCATTAGTTTCTGAATTTAATTGCATCTGCAGCTGATGTATCAGTTTGTTACAGGATGGTTTTGTTAAAAAATGCTGACTGAAGTTAGTATAATATGGTATAAAGTCTATCATTGGAGGAAGGTAGGAGCACCGGGTGTGGTGACAGAATCTATATTACTAAAAGTCTGATCTTGACCACTTCCTGTTGTTCTGTATATTGATTTTAGAAAAAACGCTGACACTAACGGCTGTGATTTTTGGCCATCTTACTCAGAGTCCCCCTCCGCTGCGCAGGACAAGAGGATTTTTTCCATTGATAAATAAGAGTTATTAGTGTTTCAAAAATGTAGAGATTCTCTCTCCTGCAGGCCATGCCCCTTCCGGAGGGACTATAAAACCCGGAAGTGTTGAGTGCCTCAGTCAGTCTCTACAAGATGGGGAAAGGTCAAAGCAGTGTTGCCTTTGGTTTGGAAATGCCAAAGCTGTGTTACATAGATACATAGAAAATAGGTGCAGGAGCAGGCCATACGGCCCTTTGAGCCTGCACCGCCATTCAATATGATCATGGCTGATCATCCAACTCAGTATCCTGTACCTGCATTCTCACCATATCCCCTGATCCCTTTAGCCATAAGGGCCACATCTAACTCCCTCTTAAATACAGCTGTGTTGCCTTTGGTTTGGAAATGCTAAAGCTGTGTTCCCTTTGGTATGGAAATGCTCAAGCTGTGTTGCCTTTGGTTTGGAAATGCTAAAAGTGTATTGCCTAATTAAAGCTGACTTGCCTTCTATATAATTAAAAATCTAATCTTGACCAGTTTGTGCTTTATATTGATTTTAGAATAAACGCAGTGATTTTTGGCCATCTTACTCAGAGTCCCTCTCCGCTCTTGAGGTGCCGAGGATTTTTCCCATCAATTAAAAATAAAAGCGTTATTAAGTGTTTAAAAAATGTTGAAATTATCTCTCCTGTCAATCATGCCGTGAAAGCCACGCCCCTTCTGGTGGGAGAGGGGGATTATAAAACCCAGAAGTGTGGGCGTGGCTCAGTCTCTGCAAGATGGAGGAGGGAGAGGTCACGACTTGCTGTGTTTAGTGGCCTTGCACATTGCTTGAAATGGTATGAAACTGCACTTGAATTTGGTGGCCTTGCACCCTGCTTGAAATGGAATTTCAAGGAATAGCCGTGAGTCAACTGCCAGCCCACCAGCTGTGAGTGAGTGAGCTGCCAGCACAACAGGTTTGAGTGACTGAGCCGCCAGCCCAAGAATCCATTTGGCCCACAATGTCCATACTAGCCCTCTGGAAACCAGTCCCTTCAGCCCACAACATCCATACTAGTGCTTCAGAAAGCCCCCCCCCCCCCCCTTCCCCACTCCCCACTGGCCACAAATATTGGAATTGGTGGAGAGGTGGAATATTGCATTGGGGGACCAGCCCTCCCGTGTGATGCTGGGACCCAATGGGTGCCACTTGGTCTAGTAGTTATTATATTTGTGGTGCTGTGGATGTAATTTAAGAACTTGTTGTTACTATTGGTGTCTAGGAGCTCTAGAAATTGAGCTCTTCTTATCCAACTACCTGGGTAACCTCATGATCTTATGCCTTTCCTCAGGTCATTCTTGAGTTGGTCCCTTTGCATAGCGATTTTGAGATCAGTCAAGTGGAATCTTTAGTAGCTAGGGACAGCACAGTGGTGCAATGGTCGAGTTGCTGCATTACAACGCCGGGGACCCGGGTTCGATACTGATTACAGGTACTGTCTGTATGGTTTGTATGTTAATCCTGTAACCACATGGGTGTGTTCCGGGTGTTCCGGATCCTCCCTCATTCCAAAGACGTACAGGTTTATAGGTAATTGGCTTTGGTAAGTTGTAAAATTGTCGCTCGTGTGTACAAGTTAGTGTACAAGGTGCTTGGTGGTTGACAAGGTCTCGGTGGCCATAGAGCCTGTTTCTACGCGGTATGTCTAAAGTCTAAATCTGATACAGAAAGTCACAAAGTGCTGATCTGGGATACGGATGAGCTGCTCTGTGATTGCTTTGAGTTGATGAACTGGCCCACATTCAGGGACTCAATGACCATCCGAGAAAGGTGGGGAGGACAGCATGCCAAAGAACTTAATCTGAGTATTTCCCAATTGGAAATCATGAACTGTGTGATATTCTCTTTAGTGAAGACCGAGTCTGAGGCGTTGAAGTCAGCGGATCCTGACATATACAAAAAATTAAGGTATGACTTTCGAAAAGCCATCAGGGATGCCAAGAGATAATTCCAGATGATATTAGAGTCCCAGACTAACCACACAGACACCTATCGATTGTGGCAAGGTTTAGCATACTAATAACGGGCTCCAGATGAATATGGGTCGAATCCACATCCCCTCCCCGTCCCTCCCAACAAACTCAATGCTTGTTTTGAGCAGAAGGTCAATGGAATTACATAACCTGTTCTGACAACCTCAGGTACACCTGCATTCATAGTCTTTCTGACAAATGTTAGATTTGCCTTCCTTAGAGTGAACCTGTAGAAAATTATTGGCCCAAATGGAGTTCCTGGCAATATCCTCGGAAGCTGCACAAACCAGCTGGTAGGAGTATTCCTAGACACCTTTAACATCTCCCTGATTTGTTCTGAGTTTCTCAACTGTTTTAAGACTGTTTTAAAACAGTCTCAACACCAGAGAAAAAAAGTAGTGTCTTAAAGATGGCCATCCAGTGGCTCTAACATCTACTATCATGAAGTGATTTGAGAGGTTGATCATGGAGCACATACATTCCAGCATCCCAGGCAGGCTTGATCCCTTGCAAATCACCTACCACAACAGGTCCATGGTTGATGCCATCTCCATGGCCCTGCATTCATCCCTGGGACAAGAACACCTACATCATATCTTATTGACTAAACCTCCGCCCCCCAACACCATGTCTAACCAAACTTGTTTCCAATCTCCTGGGCTTGGTGTCAGTTGGATCCTTGACTTCCTGACTGTAGATTGATTGTGCATATTAACCAATCACACATAAGTAGCATCACTAACCCCACCCCACTATAACATTTATATTAACTCAGTTCGAGCAGCAGTTGGCATGTTCTGACATCTAGCCATCCTTCATACTGTTAAAGTGTAAGTGCTGATTAAAGATGATTTTGGATCAAATAGCGTGTCTGGAGTATGTCTGCACTGACCATTAGGCCATAATCAGTAAGGAGACGACAAAATGTTCTCCATGATAACTGTCAACACTGGCGTCCCAGTGGCTGTGCTCTCAATCCCTTACGCGCTCACAATTGTGCGGACAAATTCTGTTCTAACGCCATTTGTAACTTTGCAGATAACTCCACCCTAATGCGCCAGATCTCAAACAATGATGAGATGGTGTGTAGGAAGGAGATATAAATCTTAGTTCAAACAAGAAGCTCTTGCTCAATGTCAGCAAAATCTAAGAGCTGGCCATCAACTTCAAAAGGAGGGGTGGATTATATATCCCAGACTATCAATGATACTGAAGTGGAGAGGGTTGAGAACCGTGACTTCTAAGGTGTAAATATCACCAAAAATATGGCCTGCTCCAACCACGATGACACTGCACCCAAGAAAACACATCAATGTCTTTATAACTTAAGGAGGCGAAGGAAATTGGTATTGATTCATCATTACGTGTACGGAAATGCAGAAAATTTGTATGCCGTCTATATAAAATACAATCAAAACCATACCCAAGATACTGCATAGAGAAAGAAAACAGTGCGGAATATGGAGTTACAGCTATAATAAAAGTGAAAAAAAAAGTGCAAGATCCACAACAAGGTTGATTGTGGAGGTTGGGAAAAAAATCCTCAGCTAGTGAATAGCCTGTTCAAGAGTTTAATAATAGTGGAGAAGAAGCTGTCCGTGAACCTGGTGCTACTTGCTTTTTCAAGCTCCAATAGATTTTACTAATTTCCACAGATGCTCCATAGAAAGCATCCTATCGGGATGCAACACAGCTTGGGGTGGCAACTACTCTGCCCAAGACCAGAAGATATTGCACAAAGCTTGAACACAGCCCAGTTCATCATGCAAATCAGCCTCTCCCTCATCCCTCAACATTAACTATATCTATCATTCCCCAGTGCTTATAAACTCCTAGTGTCTTGAAAGACATTATGATTCATATGCTCAAGGTCCATCCCTTATCTACAAGGAGATCACTTTAGACCTGCTGTAAGGAAGCAACGCTACTGATGCACCACTGTGTAGACTATGGAGTTTGTACGTTCTCCCTGCGACTGCGTAGGTTTTCGACCCTCTGAGTGCTCCAGTTTTCGACCACGCTCCAAAGAAGGCACAGTGGTAGAGTTGCTAATATACAGTGACAAGAAGCTGGGTTCGATCCTGACTATGGGTGCTGTCTATACAGAGTTTGTACATATTCTGTGATTGCGTGAGTTTTCTCTGGGTGTTCTGGTTTCCTCCCACACTCCAAAAACGTACACGTTTATAGGTCAATTGATTTTGATTTTTTTTAATTGTAAATTGTACCTAGTATGCAGGATAGTGCTAATGTACGGGGTGATTGCTGGTCGGCTAAGGACTAGATCGGCCGAAGGGCCTGTTTGCTTACTGTATCTCTAAAGTCTAAAGGTTTGTAGGTTAACTGGTTGATTGGCTTCTGTAAATTGTCGTGAGTGTGTAGGATACTGTTAATGTACACGGTGATCGTTGGTTGGCATGGATCAGTGGGCCAACAGGCCTGTTTGCACGCTGCATCTCGAAAGTCTCAAGGCACATCCCATGTTTTAGTTGTCTTTATTGGGATTGAGGATAGCACCAGTTGCAGCACTGGACTATTGATCTGATGGTTTCTATGTCAATAGGTTCAACTTGGACTTATTCAATGGGTGAACGACTCAATGAAGAATAGTCAGCGGGTTTCCCGTAAAGAACGAGCAATTTGATTGGTGTAAGCCCATCGCACACTATTTAACATGGCAATGTAACTGCAGTACTAATGATTCAATTTTACAATCATGGAAACAAAATCTGCAGGTGCTGGAAATTCAAAATAAAGCAAAAAATGTTTTGGAGGTGAGTAAAAACCATGAGAGGAACATATAAGGTGAATGCATTGTCTTTTTCCCAGGATATTTGATCCCCTCTCCCTTTCTCCCTCCCCCCCTACTCCCTTCCCCTCTCCCTTTCCCCTTCTCTCCTTCTCCTCCCCTCTCCTTCCCCCTCTCCAAAGCTCCCTTTCTCCCCCTCTCCCTTTCGCTCTCCCCTGCTCCCCGTCTCCATTTCCCCTTCTTCCCCTCTCTCCTTCTACCCTTCCCCTTCGCCCTCTCCCCTTCTCCCTCTCCCCAACTCCCTTTCTCCCTATCCCCCTCTCTCCTTCTCCCACTACTCTTCTCCCTTTCTCCATCCCCTTCTCTCTCTCCCCCTCTCATGACATGCAAAACTACAAAACACTGATGAGCCTTGCCTCATTCCAATGTGTTCCACGTCTCACCCTTAATGACTTTGCCGAACATGGATAAGATTCCTGAAATACTTTAATTTAACAGAGAACATAAAACAGTACAGCACAGGAATGGGGCCTTCAGCCCACGATGTTTGTGCCAAACATGATACAAAGTTAAACTGATCTCATCTGCCTCTACATGACCCATATCCCTCTATTCCCTGCACTTCCATGTGCCTATCTAAAAGCCTCTTAAACACCACCATCTAATCTGCCTCCACCACCACCCCTGGTAGCATGTTCCAAACCCCCACCACCCTCTGTGTAAAAAAACTTGCCCCACATATCTCCAATAAACTTTCCCCCTCTCACAGAGCTATGCCCTCTAATGTTGAACATTTCCACCCTGGGAAAACAGTTCTGACCGTCAACCCTTTCCCTATATTATGCCTCTCATAATTTGATATACTTCTATCATATTTCCCCTCAACCTCTGACATTCCAGAGAAAACAATCCAAGTCAATCCAATCTCTCCCTGGAGCTCAAACCCTCTAATCCAGGCTGCATTCTGGCATAGCTCCTCTGCACCCACTCCAAAGCCCTCACATCTTTTCTGGAATGGGGCGACCAGAACTGCTTGGAATACTGCAAATTCGGTCTGACCAAAGTCATGTAGAGCTGCATCATGACTTCCTGACCATTATACTCAACGCCCCTAGCAATGAATATACCATACACCTTTGTTACCACCTTATCTACTTGTGCTGCACCTTCAGTGCGCCATGAAGTTGGACGCCAAGATCCACCTACATATCAATGCTGCTCAGGGTCTTATCATGGTAGATGGTCGGCATTGACTTGGTGAGCCAAATGCCTGTGTCTGTGTTCAACACAGTAAGGTACAATAAGGACCACGTTATTGACTTGTTAAGCTGTTTCTTCCTGACCCTTCTTTCAAATACAACCCTCCTGTATCGACGAGCCATCAAGACTGGATGAGAGGTTAGCTTTGCTAATTGGCCCCAAGTAAGGACTGCCATCGATACTTCAGATGCATTTCACCAAGCATCGCACGTTGTGACGAGGCAGGAGTTTTTTTCTGTTTGGTGTCATTTCCAGGCTGATTATATTGTATTTATAATTGGGGATATTTTATGGCCGTTTCTGCTGCAACCCCATAGCAGTAGAGCACCAACTGTATATATCGCATATAGTTATCACCACTATCGCTAAGACTCCTCACCTATTCTTGCCAGTCAACAGTAGGGTCTAAATTATATCCCAACTACCAATATAATTTAGTGGTGAGTAGGAATAGCTTTAAATTCTTACACTCCAAAGGAATTAAGTGATTAATGTACCTCGCAGGGCAACTTACAGTTGCAACAAAGAACATGCTCAGGTTAAGAGATTCATGGACATAAAATTAAGAACCCAAAGACCATTCAGAGCAAATTTCACAGATTTGAGAAAGTGGACCTTGTACTATTAATGATGAAACTTCTGAACACTTAGCTTCAATGGGGTTCCGTGGTAAGACAATTTTACATATATATCTTAATATCATTGAGCCATATACTTGTTGAATATGTGACCTTATTTCCACCTTGTTTCTATAGTCAAAGTTGATTAATTTAGTTGTGCAGAACAGTGATGGAAGTCCGACTCCTCTTGCCTTGTTTCTATGTTTAATTATTGCAGCATGAATTATAATCTGAATTCCATACATGAATATAGTAAGGTCATTCATGTGCTGCACCTGTTGATCAGAGCCTGGCTCTACTGTTGAATGTAATTAGGAATGTAATTTAGCCTAACCTGATTCATAACTAATCCAATTTGAAGCATAAATGTTGCATTCGAGTGTGTTAAAAGACTCGCAACAGTATGCACCAGATTGCAGAATTTCAAGCTGAAAAATGCAAAAGCACCCAACCGTAGGAGAGGGGACAACCCCCTCCCACACCCTGCCCCCTTGGTCGCTATGCTCCCTCGGGCTTGGTCGCTATGCTCCCTCGGGCTTGGTCGCTATGCTCCCTCGGGCTTGGTCGCTGCGCTCTCTCGCAATTCCTCACTCTCAACTCTCACCCAATATTGGCAGCCCTGGCAGGGTGTAAGGCGTGCTTTTTCCTCCTAACACCCACTTATGCCAGCTGCTGGAACTCTCTCCTCCTCCAGCCCAATTGGCAGATATAGGGAAAGGCACCACATTTGAAGCTCCCAGTCAGGTTAAATCCTGCACTGCTAAAAACTAATCACCCTTGCAAAACCTCTGCCCTCAGCTGCAGTAACCATCACATCCAATATTAGCACTAGAAACTTAATCACAGCTAAGGACTAGTCAAATAAAGAATGACTAGCCCGACACTTATCATGAATGGAGCCAAGGAGCACCTTAAAAAATACCAAACTTGTTTTGTAACTCTTACTAAGAAATACCAAATAGACATAAGAACCTGCAAATCCTGGCAAGCCAACTGTGCAATGAGGGAAAAAGGATCTAAACTTTCAGGGTTAGATCTTAACTATAATGTAGGTAGATATCCAAGACAACAAAAAGTTGCCTGATTCAATTTGCTGGTTGGGTCCTCCCCAGGAAGGTCAGGTGAAGAAAATCATTTTCCAGATTCCGATTGACGACCAACAGGTGAACACATAAGGTTGAATTTCTCTAATGCTTTTTCCTTTGAGCTCGTTGAACTTACAGCCTTTTTCCCCAGGATGGAAATGTTAGAGGGCATAGGTTTGAGGTGAGAAGGGCAAAGTTTTAAGGAGATGTGCAGGGCAAGTTTTTTTAACGTAGAAGGTGATGGGTGCCTGGAATGCATTGGCAGGGGTGGTGGGGCAAGCAGATACGATAGTGGCATTTAAGGGATTTTAGATAAGTACACAGACTTGCAGGAAATGGAAGGATTCAGATCATGTCCAGGCAGATGAAATTAGTTTATCTTGCCATCATATGCGGTAGTGTGGAATGAAGGGCTTGTTCCTGTGCTTTATTGTTCTTAAACTGCTAACCTAACCAGTGCAGGAAGGTATATTTCCGTTCACCCATCGAGTAGGACACTACCTGCCTTGATCGGTTTACCACACCATTCAATATGTGCAAAGGTAAACTTAATTGAAATTTATATATGTTAAACTACATGCATTGGTGATAATATTGAAAATGATCACCATGTATATCTCACCAAATCGAAAAGAAGGAAATCTTAATTGTATTTATATAGGCATCATGTGTCTATAGTTTGCGAAGCATGCAGTCCAACTAAAATGTAAGAATTGTAAATCTGAGGTTTGGCAGCAACAGGTTACAATGGACGAACAGAGAGCTGGCATATACTTTAAATAGTCAAGAAGGGGAGACACTCCGAATTTTACAATCAGACAGAAAGCTAAGGAACTCCAAATAATATCCTGTGCACAAATCCGTCCATTTTCCAGGTGATGTGGCATATGCTTCCATTTATCTTTGTCAAAGTTCAGTGGACAAGCGATTTTGGATGGGAGCAGGGAGGATGCGAGTTGCATGTTGGAAAATAAATCACTTCTATAACAAAAGTGGAGTTTGTCAAGGAGATCATTATTTCACTGGTAAACGTACAAATTCAGCAGAATTTCACAAAATATGCACTGGATCGTTACATCTGACACCGTTAGGCTGAGGTTATTTCCCAGGCTTTGTAAACCAAAGCAATGTCATTGGTCAAAAGTACAGGAGACACAACTGATCAAAAAGTTAACAAGACAATTCACCCCGAGTGGACATGCTAGAATGTTAGTTACTCTATTCCCCCCCAAATAAAAAAAACTGCAATCTTTTTTTTAACATACAAAAATATGAGGACGAAATATAAATTAATATATATTAAAGATTCAAAAATGGAGTGAAAGGGAAGTTCTAGCAAAGTTAGGTACAAGTTTTTCTTGATACAATAAATACTTCTTAATGATATTTTGAATACTGCATAAACTCATTTCAAAAGAAAACCACAAAACTTTATCCAACTAAGTAATCCATACATCAATTCTCTATCTGTTGTATAGTCCCCCATTTATAGTTATATTACAAAGAATTAATACTGGAAACAAGGCTTGCTAAAACACTTTGTAAGCTCGATTATGCTAACGTATACATTATATCGGGGAAAAGAAAAACTGCTGTTCACGTAATCAAGATATAAAATGACAGCGGAAGCTCCACGTCTTCTTCATTGATGCACATTCTTGGTTTCATTTCCTCATAGCACAGTTAAATCCATGACGCTGTTTCAAAGTCGTGCAGACATCTTCTTCAGTGGCACAATCCTGCTATAGATTTCTCTTTTTCTCATGCCCGCCAGATGTCAAATGATAGAGAGTTTCCTCATGCTGAGTCAGGAAAAGTCGAAATCCAGTTTGGCTTCTGACAGATACTTTTGTGTGTTTTGCAACAACTTTCAGTCAAAAGGACTTGAAATGTTTTTTTTGTAAATGAAGAAAATAGTCATTTTCTGATAATAAAAATAAGTCTGTTCTGTATTTTACAATATAATTCAAATATCTCCAGCATGAAAGCAACATATGTCCCACACAGTCACCAGGCGCACATTGTGTTGGAAAGGGGCGAGCGTTTGAAGCTTTTAGAAAGAACAGTGTGAGCAGCCGCATTTCACAATCTTCTCCACCTCCGCCACAAATGAAGAGCCGTCAGTGCATTCAAAACTGTATTTCCGCCGCTTGCTTCTCAGAGGTCCGCAGCACTGCCCGTTGTCACATCCACCTCGGCAGTCTAACCGCGAGACCTTTTTGGCTGTCTGGCACGCGGCGTAGCCTTGCTGTTTCTGGTAGTAATCTCGGATGCGTTCCCCTCGACAGGAGATTTCTGGAAAAGAGAATGGAAGAGCCATCATTTTTGATTTACTTTGTGGTAAATACAACATTTTAGTTCCATGTTCACTTCCTCCAGTCGTAAATACTTTAGGTCTCATTAGGTCATGGACAAATGATTTTGATCTTGCAAGTTCGAAAGAGAGACAAAAGGTAAGATATTTGTGTCTACTAAAACAATAAGTGAAATCTCTAATAACAAGTCTGTCGTTATTATTCATCCAGATTCATAATGCAGGAAAACTATCTGCAACAACTGGTGCAGGCACACGGGCAATTAAGCAGAGGAAGCCAGAAACTGCTGTCTGGTCTTGCTGGTCTGGAAATCAAACACTCCTCCATCTGCCGCTGCTTGGCTGGAAGACTTCATTTTTTTTTAAGGTTAGAAAAGATTAAATTCACATTGAGGGGGTCTGTGAAAAAGTTTTATTTGAAATGGGAACCCTTTTTTATCATACTTTGAGGGTCTAAAGGAACTACCTGTTGACAGAGGGCACTTGACATTAAGTGGGGATCTGCCTTTATTCTGTTTTGTTACTTTATTATTGTTAAAAAGTACATTTGATTTTGTGATATATTTGGATTGTGAAAAAATAAGCTGCCAAGGGGCATTTAGGGAGGGTGGGTTAGGGTTATTTTGTTTAAATTATTATCATTATTATTTATAAAAAACAAAATAGAGGAAAATGTAATGCCATACATCAGATGTACTGTGAATTTTTATTTTATTCTTTTTCCCTCCAATAAAAATCTATTAATTATAGAAACTGCTGTCAATGTGACTTTGTGGGGGTGAGGAGGAGGAGACAGTGGCGCATGGTGATAAGCCGCCTGCTTCACAGCAACCCAAAATGTCACCTAATCCTTTTCTCCAGAGATGCTGCCTGACCCGCTGAGTTACTCCAGCATTTTGTGTCCGTGTGAACCAGCATCTGTAGTTCCTTACTAAACATGAAGGCCTTCAGATCAAATTTTACAACTAACTGTTAGTTATGCCATTTCTCAAGCAACCATGGGATGGACAACCCCAGGGGAATAAATATTTATGTCTGCAATTAATATTACTTGCCCAGTCTTTTGACCAGCAGTGAGATGCTTTATGGCCCGTGGAAAGTTGCATGATTACATTTGTTACATTTTACAATCCTGACCTCTGGTGCATGAAATTTGCATGTTTGATTGTAACCATGTGGGTTTCCTCCGGGAGCGCAGGTTTCCTCCCACAACCATTGTGCTGCTTGGTAGGTTAATTAATATAGAACACAATGTTCCAATGAGCAAAGCTGTGATTGCTGTTTAACACCATCATTGCCTTGATACCCAAATTTTACACACATGGTTTATTATTTACTCTTACTTTTCATGTTTTCGATTAGATAATATTTTTTGTGATTGTATCGTCAAACGTTTCTTTAAAAACTTCGATCTTAATTTCATTTGTCTGGATTAGTCCGGTCCAGTGTGTGCCCAGTCTAGATTATCCACACTGCTTGGAATGTTAATCGGAAATCTGTTTCTATGTTTTTTTCTATAAACTGCTGTTTAAAGTCCATTATTATGAATGGTTCCTTAGCCTGTATGACAACATCACTGTTGCAAGATGCCAGAGAATCCACGGAACTGGCATTGGAAAAGGGAGAGCCCACACCATGATTGCCAGATCTCTGTGGACAGTTTGCTTTGATGCCAACAGTGATTACGAATTGTTTCACCACTGAAAACAAGATCTGGCTTAATATTTCAGGGCTGGCATCAATGGGGTAAGTCTCCAGCCTCAGCCATTCCTTTTTAGAAGTTGAAGTAATTCTGTGTCAACATGTATCGAGAATTGTACTACTGCTGGACTATCAACCCTGAGGTTGTGAGTTCAAATCCTACAGTGCGAATCTCTGAAATTGAATTAAGTAAAAATTGATGATCCAATACTGAAAATAATAACTATTGTTGGTTGTCTATAAGGGAACCAAAGGTTATAGTAATGGCCTTCAGGAAAACAAAACTATTATCTTATATGTTAATCCTATATTGTTAATTCCAATTGTTCATTCCAAAACACAAGACCAGTATACAGAACGATGATAAAGTTGACTTTGCCAAAATTATCCACTGCCCTCGATCTAATTGCGTGCAATCTTACCACATTTTTCATATTTCGCAACTTTCTATAGAAGTATAAGATTTATAAATTACTACTATAGAATTTAAGGATTACATGGAGGCTCTATCCATATTGTGGAAAACGGAATATGGCTCCAATATAATTCATCTTTGTTTGGTTTTGTATAAACTGGAAACTATTGTTCATACAATTAATTCCCTGATGAGTAAATACAATTAAGTCCTTGATGAGTAAAGAAGAAATTTTGGAACCTAACATGCCCACAAATTAATTTCACATGTTTTAATCTCTGGACTTTGTCCAACTATCTGTCAATTCCCCCCCCCTCACCTCTATCCACCTATCAATTGCCAGGCTTTGTCCCACCCCACCACTCTTTCAGCTTTCCTCACCCACTCCAATTAGTCTTAACAAGGGGCCCAACCTGAAACATCACCAATCCATGTTCTCTAGAGATCTGTCTGACTATCTGAGTTACTCCAGTACACTGTGTCTTATTTTGTAAATCAGCAATATCTGCAGTTCCATGTGCCTACATAAACGTACCAAGTGTACTTGTGTAATTAAAAAATACTAATAACGTACAACATTATTTATCAGCCCACTTATTAATAGTCAAAATATCAAGCAAAAATTATTTTATGCCTAGTTTGTTCCACTTGTTCAATCTCTGTTACATGTAAACCTTTATTAATTTGAGGGATCAAATTGCATAACACATTTCTCTTGAAAATTGCACTTCCAACACCCAGATTATTATATTTCGTATATGGCAAAATCTATTCTAAGTAGAAACTGAACACATGGTTCGTTAAATGCATGATTCTTCAAAATATTAACGTTATTATTTCTAATGTACAATCAAAAATGGAAGCATAAATCACTTAATCCTGGAATTTTCCTGCAGTTTTTTTGGATTAAAAAAAGATCAATTTTGGTAACATTATACATATAAAGCTTTATACAAAGTGTTTTCAGTCATCTGGTATGAAAACATGAAGTAACAAGACATTGGAATAATTGTCAGTACAATTGCTGCATGCTTTACAGTTACACTGATGGAGAAAGAAAATCATATTGTACAAGCAAAAAGGGCAGGCAAGGTGTGGGTCAGAACTATGAGGGAAATAGATTGTATTGGATTAAAAAAAAAGGAGAGAGAGAGAGCGAGAAAGAGGGAGAGAAAGAGGGAGAGAGAGAGAACAATCATCCCTTTTCCCATTCGTCTCACCTGCAAGAGGTGCTGTGATTGGTCAGTTGAAGTTGAGAGGTCAGAGGTAGAGTTTGTACTAGGGTTAAGTGCAGAATCATTGGATTTGGCTGCTCAGTCCAAGAAGATATAGAAATGTTAAAAATGAGATAAACAGCAGTGATGTTAAAGCTGAAAAAATGAACCCTACTTCAAAGAAGAGCTTTCAAATTCATTTAATGAAAGCTCATTAACATTTAAAAAATAAATTGAGGCACACAATACAAAGAATTATACTTAATATTCAGCATATTACAGCTAAATGTCATACACTGCCAATATACTGAAAACATGGAACAAAATATGTCATTGAAGGTTTCGTTCCCACAGAACAAAGAGCAATCATTCTGAAGCAAAATGCATCAGATGTGTGAGGTGTGGTATGCAATGACTGGATGATGAACATTTATTCTATAGGTTAGTCAGCATTTCTTACAAATAACACTCAAACTGCTTTATATTTTATAATTTACATTACTGACTGTTTGTTTGGGTGAAGAGATGGAAATAGGCACAAAATAATTTAAAATGTTTTCCCTTAATTGTTTTCAGATGCTTGGAGCCAAATACAATGAAAGCAAGTGGCATGGCTGGCAAAAGTAAATGCAGATTGAAGTCACAGCATCTCAGAAAGTGTACTCATATCTAAACTCTAGCATCAGAAAGATATTTCCAGTGAACTGCTCTTACCTTTGTCACAGTTCTCTCCAGTGTAACCACTATTACATTCACAGTAAGGCCGGCTCACAGCCAAAAGCCTGCATTTTCCATGTTTGCATCTGATGTTCTGACATGGATTAAACAACTCCTCTTCCTCATCACACAGCACATTTCTGAAACCCAGCTGGCACTTACAGCTATATGAGAAGGCATTGATGGGCACACAAATGCCATTCACGCACCTGAAAACAGATCAAAATATAATGAAACAAATAACAAATATACTCAAGTGCGACTTTCCACAGGCCGTTAAGCATCCTTACTGCTGGTCAAAAGACTGGGCAGGTAATATTAATAGCAGACAAAAATGTTTATTCCCCTGAGGTTGCCCATTCCATGGTTGGTTGAGAAATGGCATTACTAACAGTCAGTTATAAAATTTGATCTGTAGGCCTTCATGTGTGAGAAAGAACTGCAGATGCTGGTTTACACCCTTTAAGAATAAAACTGAGATTACACCCTATTTACACTGA
The DNA here is from genome assembly GCA_035221665.1 of Okamejei kenojei. Classification (NCBI taxonomy): domain Eukaryota; kingdom Metazoa; phylum Chordata; class Chondrichthyes; order Rajiformes; family Rajidae; genus Okamejei; species Okamejei kenojei. Next base: position 86,500,958 of record CM069131.1, on the reverse strand, counting down.
TTACACTCGATAGACTCGGCTTGTACTCGCTGGAATTTAGAAGATTGAGGGGTGATCTCATAGAGACTTACAAAATTCTTAAGGGGTTGGACAGGCTAGATGCAGGAAGATTGTTCCCGATGTTGGGGAAGTCCAGGACAAGGGGTCACAATTTAAGGATAAGGGGGAAGTCTTTTAGGACCGAGATGAGAACATTGTTTTTCACACAGAGAGTGGTGAATCTGTGGAATTCTCTGCCACAGAAGGTAGTTGAGGCCAGTTGGCCATATTTAAGAGGGAGTTGGATGTGGCCCTTGTGGCTGAAGGGATCAGGGGGTATGGAGAGAAGGCAGGTACAGGATACTGAGTTGGATGATCAGCCATGATCATATTGAATGGCGGTGCAGACTCGAAGGGCCGAATGGCCTGCTCCTGCACCTAATCTTTTATGTTTCTATGTTTCTATTTAAGACTGAGATTAGGAAAAACTTTTTCACCCAAACAGTTGTGAATCTGTGGAATTCTCTGCCACGGAAGACAGTGGATGTATTCCCTGGATGTATTCAAGAGAGAGTTGGATATAGCTCTTGGGGCTAAAGGAATCAAGGGATATGGGAAGAAGATAGACACAAAAAGCTGGAGTAACTCAGCGGGACAGGCAGCATCTCTGAAGAGAAGGAATGGGTGATGTTTCAGGTCAAGACCCTATGGGGTGAAAGCAGGAACTGGGTACTGATTGTGGATGATCAGCCATGATCATAATGAATGGTGGTGCTGGCTCAAAGGGCTGAATGTCCTACTCCTGCACCTATTTTCGATGTTTCTATGTTTCTACATCAAAGATAGACACAAAATGCTGGAGTAATTCAGCCGGTCAGGCAGCATCTCTGGAGAAAAGGAATAGGTGATGTTTTGGGTCAAGACCTTCATCAGACTCCATCAAAAGGCCTTCATGGTGGGGGGCCATAGACGTCCCATTACAGCTTCAACATAAACTAGAGCTTGGCATACTTTCGTGATAATCCCAACTGCACTGTATGAATCCCTATAAACAATTCTGAAATGCTGAGTTCTCACCATCAACCAGACCATCAGCTGAAGGTAGCCAGGTAAAGGAATGGCCTTTATTGCTAGATATTTTAATACATTTGAAGATCAAGTATATACTTTAGACTTGCTAAAAGGTATCTTTAACATTGTTGGTTAGAAGAGAAAATTAAAATATAGTTATTTTCCAGATTATTATTGGCACATTTTTAAATTGAGTGACAATTCCAAATAACTGCTTTCTGTATAAAGTGATTCAATTCCCCCCTTCCCCCATCCCCCACTCCATTTTTAGATTACATTAATTATTTAAATTGTTTGTTTAGATTGCTTGATTATCTTTTCAAAATGGGTCAAAGAAACAATAAGCACCTGCTACACTTGATGATCAGACTAGCAATACTCCAGAGAAATGTGTGTATGAATCCATAGCCACAATTTATTATTCATTTCCGGATCATTTACGAAAGCATTCAATAATGTAATTCTATTTCGAACTTTGTGATTATTTTCAGGGGCGTTCTCTGTAGATTCAAATATTGGATTTCACATTTTATGTTATTCTGGAGCAGCTATAATGAACTATAATAATGATTAATGAGTCCATGAAACCATTAGTAGGAACGAGAATAGGTCTTTCAGCCCCTTGAGTTTATTCTGCTATTCAATAGGGTTGTAGGTGATCCAACATTCTTTAAGCCTTTCCTCCATAATCATTGATTCCCTTGCTGATTAGAAATCTATCTCCATCTTATTCTCAAACATTTTCTCTCATAGAATCATAACTTTCTCAAAGAAGGAATTCTTCTCCTTCTCTGTCTTAAATGGACACCCCTTATTCTGAGATATGGTCCTTGGTTTTGAATTTTTCCCAAGGCAGGAAACATTCTCTCGGCAGTTATCAATCTAGCTACCCTATGTAGCCCATTGAGAATATTACATGTTTCATTAAGATTGCTTCTCATTCTTCGAAATTCCAATTCTACTCATTGTCATGTGACCCTCCCTCCTATGACAACCCATCCATACCTGGGATCATTCTTCTGAACCTGCTCTAAATACCTCAAATTAAAATAATCTTTCCTTAAATTTGGGAAACAACGATAATCTTGATATGGTCACAATGGTGCCTGGTGCTACATTACTTTTATACTCCAATCCCTTGAAATAATGGTCAACATTTCATCAGCCTACTCATTTGCCTGCTGTTCTGGTGGGAAGTTGTCTGTGTTCCAGGCATAACGATACCCAAATATTTTGCAGCAAATTTTCTTCATTTAAGAAACTTTTCTTTAGGTTTCTCTTTCAAGATGAACCAGCTCAGATTCTTCCACATTATACCTTCAGTTCATGTCATAATTAGGCTATTTGACCCATCAAGTCTATTCCACCATTCAATCATGGCTCACCTATCTTTCACATTCAACCCCATACTCCTGACTTCTCCCCATACCCTTTGACACGCTTGTTAATCAAGAAATCAAATGTCTATTTGTCAACCTGTTGTTCATTCTCCAAATTTATCGATATCTTCCCCTAAATTGGAACCTTCTCACAGCTTGCCTACCCACCTATGTTTGTGTTGTACACAAATCTGGTTACTGTGCATTCTCTTCCTTTTATCCAAGTCATTAATAGTTAACAAGTAAACAGTTGCATTCCCAGAAAAGACATCCTTATCCCTATGGATTACTTCCTGTCTGTTAGCCAATCCTGTATCCATCCTATTAGGTCACCTTCAACACCATAGTCTTGTATCTTGTGTTTTGACCTTTTCTGAAGCACCTTGTCGAACACTTACTGTCACTCTAAATAAAAGTTCCTCCTGGTTTACCTCTGTTCACCCTGGTCCTCATTTCCACATAAAGTTGATATATATATTTTCAGACATGATTTCCCCTCATGTCAGATTATATCTTTCAAAACATGCTATTGCTTCCCAAATAATCAATTTTAACATTCGTCCAACAATATATGTTCCGCTACTAATTTATAACACTGCAGGTTTTTTTAAATATAACTCTCCCTTTTTCAGTATGATCATCAGTTTCCAATCCACTTCTCCAGAATCAAGGGTTTGCTAGAAGATTCTACCACCATCCATTTTCCTCGACTCTTGGCATACAGGCCATGTGGGCCAGGGGAGGTGGGGATGGTTATCAGTCTTTATCCCCATCATTTTGTCTGAATCTCAAGTGATGCCATTTTATTTTGAACCAATATTATTCAGTTTTACTGGAATATTTGTCATATCATTTTCAGTATAGATTGACCGAAAATATCTGTTTGTTTCCCATAACTGTTTCCCAAACCTCATATTCAAAGGGGCCTATGTTTAACTGAACCCCTCTCTTCTGTTCTATATATTTATTATTAACATACTCTTATTATCTATTTTGACATCCATCGTAAGTTTGCCATCATTGTTTACTTTTTCTCTCTTTATTACCTTTTCTGTTCTTCCATGCTGAATTTTGAATGTATCCATGTCTTCAGATTTACTTTGACTTTTGCCTTCTTTATACATTTTCTCTTTCAACTTCATATCCTCCTTAACCACTTTGGTTAACTATGGTGGGTTCAACCCCCACCCCCCCCCCCCCCCCCCCCCCCGCCACCAAGGTTTGTCCTTCCCATGTGGGATATGTTTTTGCCGAGTGTTGTGAATTTACATTTTAAATGGTTAAACTCCTTACGACTATTCTATCTTCCCCACTCCATTTTAGCCAGGTCGACATCATGCCATTGTAACTCCCTTTATTTAAGTCGAACACCATTGTTTTTGAATACAAAGTGCTGGTAGAACTCAGCGGGTCTACCAACATCCGTGAAATGAATGGATAAGTGACAGGTGCTGCCTGACTCGCTGAGTTCCTCCAACACTGTGTTTTCCTCAAGATTCCAGCATCCGCAGTTCCTTGCATCTTTACAGTTGTTTCTGATCCAAGTTACTCCCTTGCAAATGGAATACAATATTTTACCTTGTTCTGATCATAACTTATTGGGGGATTTTTCAACCATAGGTAATTTATCAAACCTGCCTCATTACCCATTACTGGATGCAAGAAAGCCAGTTCCTTGGTTGCTTTATAACATATTTATCTGGGAAATAATCCAAATGCACTCTACAAATTAATTCTCCTGGCTACCCTTTCCAAGTTGATTAACTCAATCTACATGAAGATTAGGGAGCAGCACAGTGGTAAAGTGCTGCTTTACAGTGCCAGAGACCGAGGTTTCTGACTACGGGTGCTGTCTTTACGGAGTTTGTTTGTTCATCCTGTAACCACATTGGTTTCCTCCGGTTGCTCCAGTTTCCTGCCACATTCCAAAGATGTACAGGTTAGTAGGTTAATTGGCTTCTGTAACATCGTAAATTATCCCTAGCATATAGGATAGTGCTAGTGCACATGGTGATCACTGGTCAGAATGGACTTGGTGGGCCAAAAGGCCTGTTTCCATGCTGTATCTCTAAAGCAATTAAAGTCCCCTATAATTATTGCACTGCTCTTTTTACACACCCTGTTATTTATAAAGTTACTGCCATATAACTTGTTAGCAGAGCTATCCCCATCACCCTTTCCTTCCTAAAAAGTCCTTGCTTTGAACCCCTTCCAACCATGTCTCCATAATATTTATTAGATTACTAGACTAAGTGGGACCCGTTGGGTCCCAGCATCATACGGGAGTAAGATGGCCAAATATCACAGCCGTAAGTGGCAGCGTTTTTTCTAAAATCAATGTAAAGAACAACAGGAAGTGGTCAAGATCAGACTTTTAGTAATATTGATATCTATTCACTGCTATTTTTGCCATTAGATCGTCTACCTTATTACAAAGTCTTTAGGGTTGTCTATTTTTATTTGTCTGACTTTTATTTTACTTTGTGCCTAACCGTTAAGTTACTCCAGCATCTTGAGTCTATCTACTGATTCTTCTACTCTGCTTCGTAATTTTCACTTCAAAGATTTTCATTGTATCTGTATCTCACTACACTTGGGCATGTGAAATACTACACTTGGGCATGTGAAAATAAATTTGATCAACTTGATTTGATTTGACTTGATGATCTTGGGAGCCAGAATTGGAAGAGCAAATATGTAAGGAGATAGCAGATATTAGTAGTAAGCACAAGGTAGTGATTGTGGGAGATTTCAATTTTCCAAAAATAGACTGGGAAACACATTCTGTAAATGGGCTGGATGGTTTGGAGTTTTGTAAAATGTGTGCAGGATAGTTTTTGTGCAGCAGTACATAGAGGTATCGACCAGAGAAGGGGCAGTGCTGGACCTCCTGTTAGGAAATGAGGCAGGTCAGGTGACGGAGGTATGCGTTGGTGAGCACTTCGGGACCAGTGATCACAATACCATTAGTTTCAATATAATTATGGAGAGAGTCAGAACTGGACCTAGGGTGGAGATTTTTGATTGGAGAAAGGCTAACTTTGAGGGAATACGTAAGGATTTTAAAGGAGTGAATTGGGAATTGGAAGGATGTAGAAGAGAAATGGAGGACATTTAAAGGGGAAATTGTAAGAGTACAGAATCTTTATGTCCCTGTTAGGTTGAAAGGAAATAGTAAAAATTGGAAAGAGCCATGGTTTTCAAGGGAAATTGGACAATTGTTTCGAAAAAAGAGAGATATCTACAATAATTATAGGAGGCATGGAGTAAATGAGGTGCTAGAGGAGTATAAAGAATATAAAAAGAATCTTAAGAAAGAAATTAGGAAGGCTAAAAGAAGATATGAGGTTGCTTTGGCAAGAAAGGTGAAAGTAAACCCAAAGGGTTTCTACAGCTATATTAATAGCAAAAGGATAACGAGGGATAAAATTGGACCATTAGAGAACCAGAATGGACAGCTATCTGCAGAGCCAAAAGAGATGGGGGAGATATTGAACAATTTCATTTCTTCGGTATTCACCAAGGAGAAGGATATTGAACTCTGTGAGTTAAGGGGAAAAAGTAGAGTAGCTATGGAAACTATGAGATTCAAAGAGGAGGAAGTACTGACACTTTTGAAAAATATAAAAGTGGATAAGTCTCCAGGTCCTGACAGGATATTCCCTAGGACATTGGGGGAAGTTAGTGTAGAAATAGCAGGAGCTATGACAGAAGTATTTCAAATGTCATTAGAAACGGGAATAGTGCCGGAGGATTGGCGTACTGCGCATGTTGTTCCATTGTTTAAAAAGGGTTCAAAGAACAAACCTAGCAATTATAGACCTATTAGTTTGACGTCAGTGGTGGGCAAATTAATGGAAAGGATACTTAGAGATAATATATATAAGCATCTGGATAAACAGGGTCTGATCAGGAACAGTCAACATGGATTTGTGCCTGGAAGGTCATGTTTGACAAACCTTCTTGAGTTTTTTGAAGCGGTAACTAGGGAAATTGATGAGGGTAAAGCAGTGGATGTTGTCTATATGGATTTCAGTAAGGCCTTTGACAAGGTTCCCCATGGAAGGTTGGTTAAGAAGGTTCAATCTTTGGGTGTTGATGGCGGAGTAGCAAGATGGATTCAACAGTGGCTGAATGGGAGATGTCAGAGAGTAATGGTGGATGGCTGTTTGTCAGGTTGGAAGCCGGTGACCAGTGGGGTGCCTCAGGGATCTGTGTTGGGTCCACTGTTGTTTGTCATGTACATCAATGATCTGGATGATGGGGTGGAAAATTGGATAAGTAAGTATGCAGATGATACTAAGATAGGTGGTGTTGTGGATAATGAAGTAGATTTTCAAAGTCTACAGAGAGATTTGGGCCATTTGGAAAAGTGGGCTGAAAGATGGCAGATGGAGTTTAATGCTGTTAAGTGTGAAGTGCTACATCTTGGCAGGACTAATCAAAATAGGAAGTACCTGGTAAATGGTAGGGAATTGAGGAATGCTGTGGAACAGAGGGATCTAGGAATAACTGTGCATAGTTCCCTGAAGGTGGAATCGCATGTAGATAGGGTGGTAAAGAAAGCCTTTGGTGTGCTGGCCTTTATAAATCAGAGCATTGAATATAGGAGTAGGGAAGTAATGTTAAAATTGTACAAGGCATTGGTAAGACCAATTCTGGAGTATGGTGTACAATTTTGGTCGCCTAGTTATAGGAAGGATGTCAACAAAATAGAGAGAGTACAGAGGAGATTTACTAGAATGTTGCCAGGGTTCCAGCAACTATGTTACAGAGAAAGGTTGAACAAGTTAGGTCTTTATTCTTTGGAGCGCAGAAGGTTAAGGGGGGACTTGATTGAGGTCTTTAAAATGATGAAAGGGATAGACAGAGTTGACGTGGATACGTTTTTCCCATTGAGGGTAGGGAAGATTCAAACACGAGGGAATGACATGAGAATTAAGGGACAGAAGTTTTGGGGTAACGTGAGGGGGAACTTCTTTACTCAGAGGATTGTTGGCTGTGTTGAATGAGCTTCCAGCAGAAGTGGTGGAGGCAGGATCGATTTTAACATTTAAGAGTAAAGTGGATAGGTATATGGACGTGAAGGGAATGGAGGGGTATGGTCTGAGTGCAGGTAGATGGGACTAGGGGAAAACAAATGGTCGGCACGGACTGGAAGGGCCGAGAGGGCCTGTTTCCGTGCTGTAATTGTTATATGGTTATATGGTTATCTTCCTGACTGTGTAATCTCTTATTGTGACCACAACAGTAAATGTTATCTATGTACATTTCAGCATTGCAGATGATCCAAGGCTGCAGCATTGTAATGAAGCAGAATGTCAAGACTTTTTCTGGTATTGGTAAATGCCAGTATTCAATAGCAAAATGTGGGAATAGCAATAGCAACATGGGGTAAGCATCCACCCACCAACTTGGTACAATGTTTTATAAATATTCACACAATGCATTAGAATGTTGACTGGTAGTGCAGAATAAAGGCAACTTTACTTTGTGTGAATCCATACATAGCCCAGGGACACAAATTGCTGCTGTAAGGTAACAAAAATAGTAACGGTTACCTTCACCACTGGCAACAGTAATTTTAATGAATACTAAAAGATAAGTATTTAATGCATTTGTAGCCATAAACATAAAATATACAACTACTTACTTATTGCCCTGACATGGGTCATTGGTTTGCTGGTCACAAAGTGTCCCAGTCCAACCTCCCTCGCACTCGCAGGTGAAGCTGGACTGCCCAATGGAGTGACAGGTGCCATGCTGGCACATCTTCTTCTGGCAGGGCTCACAGCCTGGCAGGATGCCTGTCTGCATCGGGACTTTCTTGAAATCTTGCAGCTCATTGTTGATGTACAAGTTGCGGATGCAGCCATGGAAACTGGTACTGTTCCGGCCTGGCCCTTGACGCAAAGCAGCAACGTTGGCCTTAGAGGGCATACCTAAACAAAACAGCCAAAGGCTCAGTGGATATTCCGACGAAGCAGACGTACTTCAGTGCCAGCACTGATGTTACACAGCAGTGCTAAAGCATGTTCAAACCTATAAGCCAAAATAAGTTCCATGGTTCATTTCCTTCAGCAATTAATTACTGAAATCATCCGGTTCCTGTTCTCGTTTTAATCCTACACTTCCCATGTATTGTTTATCCTGCACTAGAAACCCATTAGTCAACAGTCTGAGTATATAATACTCAAGTCATGACCTAAGGGGAGAATTCCCATTATGATAAATGCACCGCTAACTGGAAAATCACTCAGAAAACTGAAGTGTACCAGTCTAAGGAACTGGTGTAGGATCTACCGAATTCCACGACAGAAAGCAAAGAACAAACAACACTTAGCTGAGCCGTACACCTGTTTATTCCTGAAGCTCCTTTTACCTATATTCTCACCATTCATAACCCATGTGCACATAAGGCCAATTAGTGCATCTGACCTTGGAGTAGTTAGTCAGCTCTCGTGGCTGGACCTTTTTGTGAGGCTGCTGGCGAGTCACCAGAGGTGAAAGGCTGTATGCTAAACCAACGTGGGCATGAAGGTGCCACACAGATGTTCTGGAAGTACCAACAGGAATGATTACTTAAACAGAAAGTTTATTTTTAAAAGAGAGAGATCACAATCAATGCATGACTATTTCTGTGCAATTGTCTTGGTATGGTTGCCTCAGATTTAAATCTGTTGTGCATGTTACAATACTTACCTTCAGTGCAGTGCACGACTTTGGCGCCTTTGGGGGGGGGGGGGGGCGGGATTAAAATGCCGTTTTCTCCTGCTTGTCGGAGTCAAACTTCCTCAGGTTGTTAAGCTGCTGCAGAAAAATCGTTCCGACTTCCGTTCTCGGAAGTTTTAAAAAAAATCGCGGGACAATTTAATCCCTGGAGTAAAATAAAAAGCTACTTCTAACGCTGTTAACGCCGATATGAGGTTCAAATTCACTGCAACCGCAACGTTCCAATCGATCGCATTCCACAAAAACTCACTCGCAAGATGATTAAAATGCCCATTAATTTATGGGAATTAAACATTAAATTCCTTCCATTTGGCCTATAAATTCATGACAATGAGATTTAAAAATCATGTTATATTGTGAATTCTTGTGTGAATGTTATCTGGACACTTAGGCTATTTAAAAATGTTAACCTTTTCTTAAGAAATGGATAGATGTTTAGATCCAGTAATTGAATTTTGTAATTAGGTAACTAACTAATTATATGCTTTAATTTCAGGTTATCTAAGTAAGATTGTTTCATATTTGTTTCAGAATGCTTCAATCTATAATTAACTGAAATGTTCATTCAGTTCTCTTAATTTTTAAGAAAGTTATGGGCATTTGACTGTCCTCGATCACAGCTTTTGAGTTAAGTCAATGGAAAAGCAATGGGGAACAAGATGCTAATTTCAGAGTATGAAAATGGCCATAACTTTTTAAATACTGAAGATATGAAAGTGAATAAGGTGTCAAATTAAACTTCTTTTTTATGCTTTATCTGATGGGATAAATTGCAGACTTGACTTTTAAAATCTCAAAATTTTGTAACATTGCTATGATTGGTCTACAGCAAAATTACCCAGAAAATCATTCAAAAAGTGTATGGCAGACAGTTGTACTTTATTTTTCAAACACATCTCTGTAATCACTGATTTATAACATTTGATTTCTGTTTGCTTATATGTACATTTTAGTTCAATGAAACAACCCAATATCCTGTTCTTTTTTTTAAAATTGTGTATGGATTTTGCTCTTTGTGCTGAACTGTGAAAGATAACACAAAGCAATCACGCAGACGGAATTTCCTCATCGCTGCAATATTTAGGTTGGATGTTGGATCCAATCCATACCTCCAATGTAGAGAGGGGAGTCTATGTTAAGTGTGGATTGTCTGGCTAGATTGTTGATGCTCTTTGGGTTTCCTCCATCAATCACCAAGCTCAACATTTGATCAGCTGCCACCAGTTCCAGACTGTGAAAGTTGCCATCATTAATTGTTTCCACACTGCAGAAAAAAATAAGGGGAATTAGTTAACTGGAAAATGTATATTTTATTTTGTACCAAAAATCAGGTTGATTTACTTGAATAATGATCATATGTTTGTAGTTAATCACTCATTGAAAATATATTTGATTTAGTTTAACACCAAAAGAATTAAGGATCAGTCACTTGATCAATGAATGCAAGCATCCTTTATTTGTCCTTGTCTCCATCCACACTGCTACTGATGACAAATCCACGATGCACCAGACAGAACTGAAAATATATTCCAAACGAAATGCTATATATTCTCGCATGAAAAGTAAACAAGCTTGGCAGCTGTGTTAACACATCTAGACTTTTAAATTTAAATAATTCTTAAGCTGCAAATAAAAATGGACATAGTCATTAGGTCATTGGTGATAGGAATGAAGCCATCAAGTCTACACTGCCATTTAATCATGGATTATCTATCTCTTCCTCCGAACCCCATTCTCATGCCTTCTCCACATAACCTGACACCCAAACTAATCAAATAGTGAAATAACCCTTTGTTGCCAAAAGTTTCAACATAACTGAAAAAAGGAAACTGAAACAGCAATCCCAAAGTGGGACAGAAATTCCTCCTCTGTTGCATGTGCAAAATCTGGGATTTAATAATTACATTGAAGTACAATTCATAAAATCCATTCCTGAAAAGCCAATGGAACCAGCCTTCAGACACAGAGCTCAATCCATATTAATATCACACCACACATTGAGTATTCATATCAGAGGTTATCTCTACAGAATCTCAAAGAAAACATATGATAGCTGGACAGGAACCCAAAGGTAACAAAATAAAAAGCATAATTTTTATAGAAAACTAGACCAAGTGGGACCCATTGGGCCCTGTTCCCCCAATGCAATATCCCACCAAACTGCGCTGTGCGGCTGACGGGTTCCCATTGTGATGTCAGATTTCCCCGTTGTGACGCGAGTCACGGTAACCCTCACCCAACTGCGCAGGCGCGGCCGGCGTGGGATCACGACTGAAACGTTTTAAAGTTAAAAATGGCAATATTGTAAAATTTTAAATCAATGTGGACGCATCTCACGCTCCCTCTACAGTCCCTTATTCCCTCCTCCATTATCCTCCCTCTCCCCACCTTCCAGCAACCCTCCTCTGCTTCCTCCGATCACCCACTACCTCCCCTCCTCTCTCTTCCCCCTCCCCTCCTCCTTTACCTCATATACTCCCTCCCCATCCTCTTCACCCTCCTGCTTCTTTCCCCTCCCCTCCCTCACTCCCTCCTTCACCTCTCTCTCCTTTACCTTTCCCCTGCACTCACTCACTCCTTCCCTCCCTCGATAACCCCTCTCCCCTCCCTACCCCCTCCCTCTATCCCCCTCCTCACCTCCCCCCATCCCACTCTCCCTCCTCAGCTCCCCCACTGCCCTCCTCTCCCTCGATCCTCCACTACCCTCCTCCTCTCCCTCTATTGCCCCTCCTCCCCCACGCTCCCTCCTCACCCCCCTACTTTCTCCTCCCTCTCCCTCCCTCCATCCTCATCTCCCTCAATCCCCCCACTCTCTCTCCTCACCACCACCGGCCCCATTTTCTCCACGACTTTGGCGATGAAGTTGTACATGAGGCAGGGGCTGTCGGGTGGGACGGACGAAGGGCCTGGAGCTGGGGGAGGGAGAGGCTAAGGCTGTGGCCTAGTCCTTGCCCTGGGTCCTGCTCCTCTCCCTCCCTGCGGGCCCGGAGAGCAGTGCCGCCACCTCCAGACCTAGCCCTAGCCTCAGCCCTGCGGTCATTTCAAATCCCGTACTTGAGGCAGGGGCTGTCGGGGGGGGGGGGGGGGGGGGGGTGGGGGGGGGGGGGGGGAATGGTTATAATCAAGTTTTTTCTTTAACATAAGCTAAACACAATGTTAGCTGTTAATGAAAAGAGAAGAATTTGATTTTGAAAATCGCGATTTTTTAAAATGTAAATGAGATTCGGGATCCCATTGTGACCTCATTGTGACGTCGACTGACGGGTTGGGCAAGTGGAAAAGTAGTTTGAAAAGTTGTTTACAATTTTTTATCAATGCCAATAATTTGTAAATTATAAAATCAATCTGAACGAAACTTGGCTAACGGACACCCCAGGACAAAGGTGAGTAAGGTGGGCCAAAAACTGTAGCGCTATCATGTACTGCTTTGAAATCTCACGCACACGCATACAAACAAGCAAGATGAGAGTTTTATATATATATATATATACTTAGCTTTCTACATTTATCTGTAAAACTGAAATAATCTGAAACAAACCATAAAACGGCAAACTTCAGAAAGTGATGCAGCAACAGAATTGATGGAAATTCAATTCAAACCTTGAGTGTTGGTTCCCTCTCCACACATTTTTTAGTTTAGAGATACAGCATGGAAACAGGCCATTCAGCCCCACCGAATCCATGCCGACCACCGTTCGCCCGTTCACACCCATTCTATCATATCTCACTTTCTCATCCACTCCATACAAACTAGGGGGAATTTACATTACCCAATTAACTGATAAACCTGCACGTCTTTGGGATGTGGGAGGAAACCGGAGTACCCAAAGGAAACCCATGCAATCAGAGCAAACTGAAACAGACAGCACCCGAGAACAGAATGAACAAATGACCAGATGCATTGAAAAGAATACCAGTTCCAACAAAATCAACAAGGGAGAATATCTCAATTGTTTTTACTAACTCTTGATCAGTGAAATTATGAAACTGATTAAAATGGTGTATTTAATTACCCCGCTATGGTTTGGGAGATAGATGCTTTCACTTCACCCAGACTCAATGGAAGACCATTATTCACAGTAACAATTCACATTGTACTGACAAGCACTGTGCTAACTCAGTAGCCCACTGTCAACCCTGTTCTGAATTCCCTGATAAGAGGCACTGTTTTGTGATGTGCCATTTCTATTAGCATGCAGACAGCTTCATTTGCAAGATTGAAGTCTTTTCGGATCATTTAATCTGTCACCATTTTTAAAAGTAGAGTTTTACAAGGTTATTTAAGAAGAAAAGACTGTCTTGGCCTTGGGGATAATTTTAAATGTTGAGCAGCGTTAATACAAAGCAAGGAGAGCTCAGCACTTCAGGCAGTATATATAGAGAGAACAGGCTTATATTAATGTTTTCGGTGTGATCTCTTAATCAGAATGGGAAGTTTATGTCAATGTTTCAATCCTGTCCACGGATAATGATTAATATGCGGAGTATTTCTGTTCTTTACTTTTTTTTTGAATTTCAAGAATTTTGAGCACATTTTTTTATTTAAATAAAATTCAAATTCATTCTGCTTTTTTAATTACTTTGCCGTAATTATACATACAAGCATTTTATCATACTTCAGCAGAATGGCAATTATATTAAAAACTCACTGTAATCTTCTCAGCGACTGAAGGCACGCTGGTAAATGATAAATGTTAAGAATCACAGGCTTGTCAAAGTATTCTAATTGAGTTAATTATTAGCAGTATCTTTGTGTTATGCAAGCCAACATATTGCCAGAAGGACCTATCACAATTCTGTACATGAATGATGAATTGTCTAATTAATGCCTTATGGCAAAACATTTCTCTTCTCCCCTCTTTTGTGACTCTGCAATTAATCCTGACATTACCAGTCTTCTTTGGTTGGATGAGTTTGGATGAATTACTTGGAAGCAGCCAGCTTCATTCATTACTTGTAGCCTGTTCCTTCAGAAAGATCACTGCTGCAGATTAATTTCAAACTGAATTGTCAAAATTAGATGTTGCTCGTAAAAGAGTATTGAAATATTTAAGTTATATTTTTACTCATTTTACAAACTAGGAGCTATGCTCTATTTGTTTCCATTCCCCTGGTCTTATTGAGGTTTTGTACAAATCAAGAGTTGGCTAACAATACTTTGAACTGGCTACATTGGTGCATGTTTGCATTGATCCTGTTGCTGAATAGATATGGATGGGCAGATATCAATTAAACACATCACCTTCAACTGTGATGACATGTCCTCTTCTGAAAGATGAACTACTTCCTAAGCCCATGGGTGAACAATGACTGCTGAAGTATTGCCACCAATCATGAATACTGAAAGTGCAAACTACTAACTTTCAGGAGAAGAAGGCAGAGGGGAAAAATATATATTTTGTTTTCTTGCCACATGCACTAGCTCTCCTTGATAGACAGAAAATACTGGAGACTCAGCAGGTCTGGCAGCATCTCTGGAGTAAAGGAATAGGTGATGTTTCAGGTCAAGACCCTTCTTCAGACTGAGAGTCAGGGGAGAGAACTTCTTCAAAGTAGGCACACCTGGTGGAGATTTTACAGAGGAGCAGAAAAAATGTATAGGAAGGAACCTGACAGAATATGCATCATTGGAGCTACTGCTTTAGATGGAGACTCACCATCTAAATGTTAGACATTTAATTTGTAAACCCCCAAACCACAAATTGGATTGATTATTGCAAACCTCTTCTCTGCAATAGGCATCAATACAAATAGACTTAACTATTGAAATACTTTAACCAAGCACTAAAATGTGATTTCATGTAAAGTGAACTAATAGGTTCTAAGACAATTAAGAATCCTACATGTGTGTGTGCACCCACACTCATACACAAGATCCCAAGAAAACAGGAGCTGGGCTAAGCCAGCTGACCCGAGCTTGCCGCACTTTTCAATATAATCACGGCTATTCTGCCCGAGGGCACAACCTCTCTTCTGTGTCGGTTCCACACAGCCGTCCATGCCCTAATCATTCAACAACACATCCACCCCTTCTCTTTTAATAGCTCCATGATCATTTCTGACTTTATCTCCTGTTTCTCAATGTGTATAAAATAGTCCAATTGCAGTGTTTAACACCACTTGCTATAGCTACAAAATGAATACGTCATAAATACAGCAGAATAAATAATTAATCCGAGTATCACCAAATGTTATAAATCTTGGAACAAACTGATTTAGAGAAATTGCAACAATTAATTTAAGTTTCCAGAAAAACACAAATGGATTCCAGCTAGAAGAAGTCAGTAAATGAATATATGAATGATGTGACAAGCTATCCAAGCAAAAAACTACATTAGTCTACATCAAACATAGGCTGGATCCTTCTTGGTGAGGCATTTTGTTCTAAGGCTGATCTGACTGATATCACTCAGCATAAATGTTTCCATTTGTAATACTGGATTCAGAAGGAGTTGGGAAAACAGGAATGTTGTGTGGCCAAAGCCTGTCTCAGACCTGCTCTGATATTCCAGGCCATAGGAGGCGGGGGGCTGATAAGTATTAGGGTAGGTCCCACCTTGGATAATGTCAACTAAGAAACTAGGGAATTGGCTGCCTCCCAAGCACAACTATTATCTATTTTCTGCTGGATTCCACTGGACTGATGCCGGAGCTTTCAGTTGGAACACAGCTGAAGTTAAAGTACCAGTTAGTGCCTTACATTAATCAGGCAGCAGAAAACATCTGCAAAAATAAATGGAAGAATATCTGGGCATTGGCATTCCTGCCAGTGAAATATTGCTCTCACTTCTTGGAATGGGTTCAAATTGAGCCCCAGCTAATGCACTGAAGTCTCATGGGTAGATATGCATTCATGTTCATTCATGATAACGCTACGATATAGTTTGTTATGCTTCACCTGATACTGCACTCCCGAAGTTAGATTACATGGAAGTCAACACAACTTAATTTTGGAAGCAAAATAAAATTGAGTCAGTGCTTTATTACACATTGAGAGCTTGTGACCGAGGACAAGCCTCTATTTCTAAAGGGTCTCCTGTAGCAGATGTCTACTTGGATAGTTCATGACTCTCAAAGGGCATGAAGAAAACATCAAAAGTAATCCTAATCTGGTCCTTTACTCTCAGTGGTTAAGTGATAGCTGATCCAGGAAATGCAGCAGTGGTTCAGTGTGGAAAGGTGCAAGTACATTGTAAGGATGAAGTGGAGAGAAGGTTACAATGCTACTGTCATAGTTCATGTTTGATTGAGCTATTGGGTGCCTTAACTGGAAAGCAGTGCTTCACGTTAATGTCTTTTACTTCCATGAAGAAAGAAATAACAATATAAATGACAATGATAAACATCCTAATGTCTTTTACTTCCATGAAGAAAAAAGTTACAAAATAAACATCTTATTAAATATACCTTAAGTACATAAGATGATTATTTTCCTTGCTGCTTCTAACTTTATTATTTGCATACGTTAACTTACTTTCCCAATGGAACAGGTTACGCATATCACTCACTCACCTGTAAATGGCAGATGCTGGATATACACCTGTGTCATAGCTGACACGTACTCGCCCACGAAAGAGCTCCACTGCTATGTGATCATTGTCGCCTTTGTACAGCAAAATGCCATTGTCTTCATCAGTAGCAACCTAGGGATTGTCAATTGGAAATATCAGCTTGTTGGTGTTCATCGGTATCACATCATTTAGCGACAAAAATGTAAGAAATGAGATCTCATCTTCAATTACCTTAAAATGCATTGATAACTCTTATTCAAAAAGTACTTATCAAATATTTCATTGCTTGTTTGCCAAACACATGTGTAAATTTCAAGCACGTGTAAATGTCATTATCATGCTTCAAAACGACAAGCATTCTTCTTGGGTGAAGAGGTGACTTTTGTTCTGATTGAGACCACTTTCCATTGATTTTGTTCCACAATTATTTCAATGCCTTCATGCAAATAACTTGAAAAGCAGCAGAAAAACTTATCACTGCACTGTGCTGCAAGTTGCAGTTTTATTTGGAGGCATAGTCACTTTGTACACTTGAAATCTCTGAGCAATGGGAATTGCTGAACCACATCTAAGCACTGTTTAATAGGTACGGAGGAACGTCCAAACTGGAGAAAGCCACGTGGTTCCTCGAGTCTGTTCTGCCATTCAGTGAGATTGTGGTTGATCAGCATCACAGTTCTGCCCGCTGCCTCGGCTCCATATCTCTTCATTAACTTGGCTTAAATATGCCTCCCCTAGTGAGTTTGGTCAGCTTCCAAGAAGTGCACTCTTATTAAGGAGTATAAAAGTGCAACCCTGATCCACCTGCTGATCTTTCTTGTCTGACAGGCAAAACTAAACAATGCAGCATAGTGAACTGTGAGGTGAAAGTGGAGTATTCAGTTGGCCGCAGCTTGAGTCCAGTTCTGGGCATCACACATTTAGGGAAGATGTGAACTCCATAGTGAACCCCTCTGTCGGTCGATCACCAGCTTCCTGACAGACATGAAGCAGCATGTGAGGCTCGGACCCGCAAACCCTCAGCATAGGATCACCGCAAGGCTGGTACTCTCCCCTCTCCTCTACTCTCTCTACCCCAATGACTGCACCTCCACTGACTCCTCTGTCAAGCTTCTCAAGTTTGCGGATGACACAACCTTGATTGGACTGATCCAAGATGGGGAGGAGTCTGCAGACAGGAATCTACAGACAGGAAGTGACACAGCTGGCATCCTGGTGCCATTGCAACAACCTGGAGCTCAATGCTCTTAAGACAGTGGAATTGATAGTAGACTTGAGGAGAGCTCCCTCTCCCCTCACCCCACTCACCATCAACAACACAACAGTCACATCTGTGGAGTCTTTTAAGTTCCTGGGAACCATCATCTCCAAAGACCTTAAGTGGGGGCTACCATCGACTCCACAGTCAAAAAGGCACACAGAGGATGTACTTCCTGTGGCAGCTGAGGAAACACAATCTGCCACAGGCAATGATGGTCTAATTCTATACGGCTATCGTAGAGTCTGTCCTCACCTTCTCCATCATGGTCTGGTTTGGTTCAGCCACCAATTACGACACCCGGAAGATGCAGCGAATTGTCCGATCAGCTGAGAAGGTTATTGGCTGCAACCTTCGCTCCATTGACGAACTGTACACTGCTAGGGCCAGGAAGCGAGCGGGTAAGATCATCTCTGACCCCTCTCACCCTGGCCACAAACTCTTTGAATCACTTCCCTCTGGAAGGCGACTCCGGACTGTCAAAGCTGCCACAGCCAGACATAAAAACAGTTTTTTTCCACGAATAGTAGCTCTACTCAATAACCAAAAATCTGTAGCCTCCTTTTGCTCTGGTATTTTATTTAATACACATGTTCAATCAATAATGTTTTATTATTAATGTTTAATGTTTTATGTATCATTCTTAACTGTCACTGTATGTCAAGTTGTCACTTGTGGACGGAGCACCAAGGCAAATTCCTTGCATGTGAATACTTGGCCATAAAACCTATTCATTCATTCATACATTCATTCATTCATAGAGACAATATTGAAAGATATACTGGAATATTTCCAATTATTTCCAAAAATGCTGTTGGAAATCTGAATATGTCCATTTAATGGACTGAAGGAATGGCAACTTCTCATGACATAAATTTCACGTATTGTTTTGATACTTCATAAATATAATGCTCAAATATTGTTATTGTGAGAGGAATTATTTTTCTTACCTGGAGAGAGATATTGGGTTGCACGTGTACGTTTGGTGAAGGAATCTGTAGGTAAGAATCTCTGTTCACAAAGTTCACGCTGACCAATGTTTCACACTTGTCACCTTCATAACCATGTAGGCATTGACAAACAGGCTCATTACCAATCTCAATGCACTGCGCTCCATTCTGGCAGTCAAAGTGATCACAGGGACTGGTGCGAGGTAGAACCATCGGAGGGGACACTTCACAAAACAGACCACTGAAAGACACAGTATATTAATAAAAAACCTGACTTAGTGCTCCTGGAAGAGGATACAGTAATAAACAGTGCACGCATCTTATCAACCTCCTAAGATTGTAAGTTGTACCAACTAACAGGTATAACATTTAGAAAACCGGAGATAAAACAAGGCTAGAAAATTATTTGGCACCTGAAAGATCTGTTAAATGTATGGAGTGCCTGGTACCACTTGCTGAAAACATTTTACTGCACATTAGGATCAGCTAGTGCAGCACAGTGGCACAGCCGGTAGAGCCGCTGCCTCACAGTGTCAGAGGCCCAGGTTCGATCTTGACATCTGGTGCTATCTGGTTCTCCGGGAGTTTGTACGTTATCTCCGTGACCGTGTGGATCTCCTTTGGGTGCTCTGGTTTCCTACCACATCCCAAAGACGTGCTGGTCCGTCGAATAATTTGTCCTTTCTAAATTGCCCCAAATATGTGGGGAAAGTGTGATAACATAGAACTAGTATGAATGGGTGATCAATATTTGGCATGGACTCAGAAGCCCGAAGGGCCTGTTTCCATACTGTATCTTTAAACTAAACGATGCCTGTTATGCACAATGCCTTGGGGGAACTACAGTGCATTCAGAAAGTATTCAGACCTCTTCACTTTTTCCACATTTTGTTACGTTACAGCCTTATTTTAAAATGGATTAAATTATATTTTTATCATTAATCTACACACAAGACCCCAGAACAAAGAAGCAAAAACAGGTGTTTAGAAAAATTTGCAAAGTAATTGAAAAAAATTAACTGAAATATCACATTTACATAAGTATTCACACCCTTTGCTATGACACTCAAAATTGAGCTTAGTTCATCCTGTTTCCATTGATTATCGTTGGGATGTTTCTACAACTTATTTGGAGTCCACCAGTGGTAAATTAAATTGATTGGACATTATTTGGAAAAGCACACACCTGTCTATATAAGGTCCCACAGTTAACATTGCATGTCAGAGCAAAAACCAAGCCATGAAGAGAAAGGAATTGTCCGTAGACTTCCGAGACAGGATTGTATTGAGCCACAGATCTGGGGAAGGGTATAAAACAATTTCTGCAGCATTGCACGTCCCGAAGAACACAGTGGCCTCCGTCATTCTTAAATGGATGAACTTTGGAACCACCCGACTTCATAGAGCTGGCCACCCGGCCAAGCTGAGCAATCGGGGGAGAAGGGCGTTGGTCAGGGAGGTGACCTAGAACCCGATGGTCACTCTGACAGAGCTCCAGAGTTCCTCTATGGAGATGGGAGAACCTTCCAAAAGGACAACTATATCTACAGAACTCCACCAATCTTGTCTTTATGGTAGAGTGGCCAAACGGAAGCCACTCTTCAGTAAAAGGCACATGACAGCCCACTTGGAGTTTGCCAAAAGGCACCTAAAGGACTCAGACGATGAGAAACAAGATTATCTGGTCCGATGAAACCAAGATTGAAGTATTTGGCCTGAATGCCAAGCGTCACGTCTGGAGGAAACCAGGCACCGCTCATCACCTGGCCAATGCCATACCTACGGTGAAGCATGGTGGTGGCAGCATCATGCTGTGGGGATGTTTTTCAGCAGCAGGAACTGGGAGACTAGTCAGGATCGGGGGAAAGATGAACGGAGCAAAGTACAGAGAGAAATCCTTGATGAAAATCTGCTCCAGAGCGTTCTGGACCTCAGACTGGGGCAGAGGTTCACCTTCCAACAGGACAACGACCCTAAGCGCACAGCCAAGACAGGAGTGGCTTCGTTACAAGTCTGTGAATGTCCTTGAGTGGCCTAGGACTTGAACCCAATCGAACATCTCGGGAGGGACCTGAAAATAGTTGTGCATCGACGCTCCCCATCCAACCTGACAGAGCTTGAGAGGATTTGCAGAGAAGAATGGGAGAAATTACCCAAATACAGGTGTGCCAAACTTGTAGCGTCATACCTAAGAAGACTTGAGGCTGTAACCGCTGGCAAAAGTGCCTGAACAAAGTACTGAGTAAAGGGTCCGAATACTTATGTAAATGTGATATTTCAGTTATTTCTTTTTAATTAATTTGCAAAAATATCTAAACACCTGTTTTTGCTTTTTTATTATGGGGTATTGTGTATAGATTGATGACAAAAATAAAGAATTCAGTCCATTTTAGAATAAGGCTGTAACGTAACAAAATGTGGATAAAGTGAAGGGGTCTAAATACATTCTGAATGCACTGTATGTATCCAAATGCTTCTGTTCACACTCACTTTCACTTTTCAATGCACAGATTGGTGTGTGTCACATTTTCAATTATCTGTCATATCTCCTGTGTGACTCGCACCCAAGCCTACCTGTAGCCTTCTGGGCAAATGCAGGTATACCCATTGACTGCATCGATACACTCTGCACTGTTCTTACACTTGTTCTCCTGGCAGTCATCATAGTCAATGGCACAATGTTCACCAACATAGCCAGGTGTGCATTCACATCTGCAAAAGAGAAAGAAATCTCCAAAATTCCAAATGCAAGTAAAATATCCATGAAAAGTTTTCTTAGAAAATACAAGTCTCTGATGTTTCCCATGCACATGAGTTTATTTTCCTAAATAATCCAAATTACATAGCACTGGCATTCTGTAGAGTCAATAGTATCTTTTAAGATTCATAACGGACAGAATGGCTTTAATGATTCTCAGAAAACTGTCAATTTTCCCGAGGGAAAGAGAAGGGAAACCAGCAATAAGTTATTGCAAGATTAACACGTTTCAGTTATTGGGAAAAATGAAAAGGGTTGATACACTCTGTTTGTTTCATATGTTTGGGAATAGCTTCATCAAAGAGCACAAGAAATTGCAGAAGGTTGTAGATGTACCCAGACCATCACACGAACCAGCCTCCCTTTCACTGCCTCCATCTACACTTCACATTGCATCGGCAATGCTGCTGCCAGCACAATTAAGAACCAGTCTCACCCCAGTCACACCCTCTTCCCCCAGAAGACTTCAATGTTATATCTTTCCACCAAATGTTGTACCCTTTATCCTTTAGCTGTGCACTGTGAATGGCCTGATTGTATGGTCTGAAGAAGGGTGTCGACCCGAAACGTCACCCATTCCTTCTCTCCAGAGATGCTGCTGGCTGTCACGCTGAGTTACTCAGCTTTTTGTGTCTACCTTCCAATGGATAAGTTTTGTTTGACCGGATAGCATGCAAACCAAAGCTTTTCACTGTACCTCGGTTCATGTGACAATAATAAACTAAACATAAAGTTTTAAACTTTAAAACATTTTCTTTCCTTCATTGGAAGGTTAGCTGATCTGCTGCGAATACAGATCAGCCTTGATGCCTGTGGTAACACATGTAATGCTGCTGGCAGTGTGCACGGAGAGTACAGCACACAACAGGACTGCATGCATTGGCGTGCAGAAGTTATTATGTGGCTGCAGGCAGAAAGGAAATAGTATAGCGGCACCTGCCTAAAGCTGGATGTTTTCCAAACTGCTGTTTTATATCATCAGAACAATGGAAAAGATAGCCAACTTATTTAATAAGTATAGTTTTCAATAATAATAAAGCTGAGGGATGCAGACTACAACAAAAGATTCAAAAAACAATTTCAATGCAGGGTTCCATTTGATATGTTGTAATTAACATTAACATTTAGAGAAATTCATTCCTGGCTAATAGTGCGAAGCACATCACATTGTGGTCGTAGATGGTGAGGTCAAGAAATGGTAGGGAAATGTCGGAAATGGTCCAAGTGTATTTGAGTGCCGGATGGAAGTTGGTGTGGTGAGGTCAAGGAATGGTAGGGAAATGTCCACACGCCGAACCGACATCCACTACAAACCCACTGACTCCCACAGCTACCTGGACTACTCTTCCTCCCACCCTGCTTCCTGTAAGGACTCCATCCCCTATTCCCAATTCCTCCGTCTACGCCGCATCTGCTCCCAGGATGAGGTGTTCCACACCAGGTCATCACAAATGGCCTCATTCTTCAGAGAACAGGGATTCCCCTCCCCCACTATTGATGAGGCTCGCACCAGGGTCTCCTCCATACCCCGCAACACTGCCCTCGCTCCCCATTCCCCCACTTGCAAACAGGGCAGAGTCCCCCTGGTCCTCACCTTTCACCCCACCAGCCGGCAAATACAACATATAGTCCTCCGCCAGTTTCGCCACCTCCAACGTGACCCCTCCACCCGCCACATCTTCCCATCTCCCCCCCTGTCTGCCTTCCGCAAAGACCGCTCCCTCCGCAACTCCCTTGTCAATTCTTCCCTCCCCTCCCGCTCTACCCCTTCCCCGGGCACTTTCCCTTGCAACCGCAAGAAATGCAACACTTGTCCCTTCACCTCCCTCCTCCACTCCTTTCAGGGACCCAAGCAGTCCTTCCAGGTCCGACAGAGGTTCACCTGCACCTCCTCCAACCTCATCTACTGCATCCGCTGCTCCAGATGCCAGATGATCTATATTGGTGAGACCAAGCGGAGGCTTGGCGATCGTTTCGCCGAACACCTCCGCTCGGTCCGCTAAAACCAACCCGACCTCCCGGTGGCTCAGCACTTCAACTCCCCCTCCCATTCCGTATCCGACCTCTCGGTCCTGGGCCTCCTCCACGGCCAGAGTGAGCAACATCGCAAGTTGGAGGAACAGCACCTCATATTCCGCTTGGGGAGTCTGCATCCTTTGGGCTTGAACATTGAATTTTCTCAATTCTGTTAACCCTTGCTGTCTCCTCCCCTTCCCACCTCTCCCTCATCCCTCGGGCCCTGGCATTCCCTATATCTCTATCTCCCTCCCCCACCCTAGTCGCACTAGCTTCTCATTTTCACACCACAAACAGCTTACAATGGCTTGTTCCCTTTATCATCGATACTTTTTTGCATATCTTTCATTCATTGTTCTTTATCTCCACATCACCGTCTATATCTCTCGTTTCCCTGATCCCTGACCAGTCTGAAGAAGGGTCTTGACCCGAAACATTGCCTATCTCCTTGGCTCCTTAGATGCTGCTGCACCCGAAGAGTTTCTCCAGCTTTTTGTGTAACCCCCACATCACATTGTGGCATCTGTACATTGTACTGTCTCCAAAATGTATTCCATGGAATTATAAATATATATTTTGGAGGATGGATACATTATCTTCATTCCACAATGTAGTGATGTTTGCTCCACGTAGCCCAATATCCAATATAGCACCACTTGGGATGATTTTTTAGGCAATAATTTGTAATCCCATATTCTCTCCAACTCTCTTGCAATGCTGAATTACATAATTATTTCAAAGGTACCGGAAACCCGTGAGTGTCAACCTGCTCTGCAAAGGTTAAGTCCATCTTGTCCTCACCCAACTGATGAGTGTGAAATTTTCAGTGTCTGTCCCCATGTAATAATTACATTTGCTCTCCTTTTCAATCCCCTGCATACAAAGGTCAACCATATAATTTCGGACTACTGTTTCCGGAGAAATCAGCAAATTCGGAACAGATTAGATTTCAAAATATGTGAGTTCTGGGTTCTTGGTGCTATTACTAAGTGTATTTTTACATCAACAAACAAAGTTATCCACAAAGGATTATTGTTTAAGAAAGAACTGCAGATACTGGAAAAATCGGAAGTAGACAAAAATGCAGGAGAAACTCAGCGGGTGAGGCAGCATCTATGGAGCGAAGGAATAGGTAACATTTCGGGTTGAGACCGTTCTTCAGACTGAAGAAGGGTCTCGATCCGAAACATCACAAAGAATTATTATTATATCTATCATTGTAGTACCTCAGCTTTCCTCTCTTAAAACTACAGTTACATTGAAATGCACAGCAAAGTTTTCCTGGATACATTGCAATAACCTGCAATAATGGCTTTAAAAAGTTGTTCTTGCAGCACATATATCTTACTATATTACTTTATTTCACAACTATGATCAAAGCCATTTTAAGTGCCAATATTGCTAGAGTAAAAAAATTAAAGGTAGTCAATTAATTTGAGATCTATATTAAACCTTAATTAAACTACACTTGATTCCCTCTCGTGGCCTCTGTGTTACAAATAGGACATAGAGCAATGGAAAAAATGAAAAGTAAATGATTTACAAAGATGATTAAAACTCTAAGAGGACAAGATAATCAGGAAAGATTGAACAGGATGTGAATCTTTACTTTGGATATGAGAAAACTAAGAACTGGCCTGATAGAGGTTTTTAAAATTATGAAGGCCCTTGACAGGATTGACATAGGAATGATGTTTCTATTTATGTAGGTATTTGAAACAGGGCCGTACATGTCAGACAGACTAATAAATGATGAATTGCAGAAGAAAAAAAATTCACACAGAGACTGGTGAGAATGTGGGACTTTCCCCTTCATGGAGTAATTGAAGGACAAATGCAAGGGAAATCTGGATAAGTACATGAAAAAGTAAGAAACATTGATTGAATTAAATTATGGATTATGAACATTGAATGAGACATAGATTGAATTAAATTATGGAGGCCAAATTACTGGATGTTTTCAAGAGAGAGTTAGATTTAGCTCTTTGGGCTAACGGAATCAAGGGATATGGGGAGAAAGCAAGAACGGGGTACTGATTTTTGGATGATCAGCCATGATCATATTGAATGGCGGTGCTGGCTCGAAGGGCAGAATGGCCTACTCCTGCACCTATTTTCTATGTTTCTATGTACAATAAAAAGGAGATTTTTTTGTGGACACACATTGAAAGGCTGAAAACCCTGCATCTGTTCAGTAAATAGAAATTATAACAGACAACTAAAAGAGGGTATGGTTTCATAACTTGCTATGTTTTTGAAATGAGCAGAAACACAAAGGGGTGGAAATCAGTATGCATTGTATCCATTTTCAAGAACACAATACAATGATCAATATAAACTTGAGATTGCTCTTTGATACGCCAATGAATCTGTGAGGTATATTTTTAATGGTTGATTAAGATGGGTATACAACTACTCTCATGTTTGAAAAAGGGTCTATTGCTTCGAGGTGGCTCCTCTGTCTGTGCCAGGATCAGTTGTCAGTCAGCAGATCAGATGTCGGCTCTACTGTACTCTCAAACTTCACACTAAGGGTGGTGGGTGTATGGAACGAACGGCCAGAGGAGGTAGTTGAGGCAGGGGTATTGCAACATTTAAGAAAGAATTAGATAGCTACATGGATAGGACAGATTTGGAGGGAGATAGCCAAAACACAGGCAGGTGGGACTGGTGTAGATGGGACATGTTGGTCTGAGTGGCAGGTTGGCTCGAAGGGCCTATTTCCATGCTGTTTGACTCTATACTCAGGATCCTTCTTTGGCCGGGGTGCACAACATAACAATGACCAATCTCTACCCCAAATTGTCTCCTCCTTTATCCGAGCATGTAAAATGCCTGTACATTTTCTCGATCCTTCATTTTTGCTGAAGTCAACAGAAGAATTACAAGGTGACTAAAAACTGACAGGTCAGTCATCCGACAAATAATCCTTCCACGTACTTGAATCCCTTGACAGTCATGATGCATTTGGAGTCGTGCTGGCAAGTGTTCAGCTCCGGGGCACAGAAGTCCAATTTCTCTTCACATAGCTCACCTATGACAGAATGAGAAAAGGGCTACAAGTTTATCCCCCATTGTTGCAATGAGATTTAAAATAAATGATCGTGTAACAGAGGCGAGATCTAAATTACCGTGTGGAAACTATGAGCACTAAAGCTTAAGCAGAAAAAAGGTTGAGATATCCTCCATCTTTCTTAAAGCTGCTGATGGAGTTGGTGTGATGAATGGTTTCATTAGACAGAACAAAATACTGAAAGTTTTTCTTTGTTGATCTTCCCTAGGTGATTCCTGATACCAGTGTGTTATTCAATCGTGTGAAAAACGATGGATTGCACCAGAGCCAGACAACACCTGTACTCCCAATAGATGGGGCCGAGGCATTAGGCAGACTTGAGCCGCCAAATGTTTTCAATCTCTGCGTGCATGCCAATTTCCTTGCTTGTTTAAAACCGAATGGCTGATCAGCTTAATATTAAATGAAGGAAAACCATACAAGTGGCTCCATTCCTTGCATTGTTTACATCACCTTGTGAATTATCGCGGTATACAGATGAAGCCACCGATTCAATCAGAATAACACATGCAGAGGCATTCAGCACGCTCCCTTCCCTTCGCTGTTCTCTACACGCACACCAAGTGCCATTGAAGTTACTTCCTCGCAAACTCTTCCAAACTTATCAAACAGCACTTCATTCAATGCACTTGTTTAATCTATATTCTTTTCATGCAATTGAGTCTAACTGATCTATGAAGGTCACAGTAAGTAAAGAATTGCTGAGAGTGATTATTCCATGCACACCACTCCTAAACGGCACCGAGGGAACATTTCCCCTGAATCTGCATCTTAAAGTCTATCTCAGGTCTGACTGATGCTGACATTGAATTTAGACATAGGTGTAGTAAAGAAACGTTATTAAATAGTCCATTCCGCCCGCATCAAGGATGAACTGCTTCCATTCCAATTTTATGGATTCAATTGTGGTTGATGAGGCCAATTTGGGATCTGCTGGTTTGTCCGTGGGTGGGGTAGATGGTGATGCATGGCATGGGAGGAGGAGTTGTTTGTTTCTCTGCTCCATTTTTATTTGGCCTTCACGTACCCCTACTAAAGAGAAGCACCTTTACATTTGAGTGACCAGGGAACCCAAAGAGCTGAAGAAGATGTTATATTTTAAGGAAGTTCTGGCAATATTTCATGAAGTGTTTTCTTTACTTTTAGGCAAAATGTCAATACAGAGAGTCAGGTGTTGGGTCCAGGAATGATGAAGCTTGCCATCTGGGCGGGGTAAGTTGGATTAGATCCTCAATAACACAGATGTTGGCCTAGGAGAGAATGCTGACATCTATTCACAAGTCATGTTAAGGAAAGATTTTGAGGCAATAATATTGGTGAATGGACCAGTTTCACTTTCATGAATGTCAAATATGACTGGGGCATATACATTGGAATAACTCGGAAAGATAACAGACTGAGAATCCCCTCGTTAACATTTCTAGCATTGACATTTTTTTTTTTTGCTTAATCCCTTTTGTATTCTCGCCATGGATGTGGCTCTACCTTTCTGTTTCAATGTGTTTCCTTTTTTCCCTACTCCTCTCCATGTGCTGCTTTTTAAAAAAAGGTTATCTTGCCAAATTTGGTCCGCACACACTCATTGACATTTCCTCTGGATTGACTCTGCACCTTACTATAGGATGAGGGAATAGATGGGGTACATGCAGAACCTTTAACCCAGAGGAGGGGAATCAAGAACCTGAGGACATAGGTTTAAGGTGAGAAGGGTAAGTTTGCATCATTTTCACACAGAGGGTGGTAGGTATATGGAACAAGCTGCCAGACGAGGTATTTGAGGCAGGTACTATAGCAACATTTAAAATACATTTGGGCAGGAACATGGATAGGAAAGGTTTAGAGGGATATGTGCCAAACATGGGCAGGTGGGGCTCGTATATATGGGGCATCCTGGTTAGCATGGGCAAGTTGGGCTGAAGGGCAGGTTTCCGTGCAGTATGCCTCTAAGACTATAAACATAGCAACATAAAGCATTTTCTCAATTCTGTTAACCCTTGCTGTCTCCTCCCATTCCCACCTCTCCCTCAGCCCTCGGGCCGTGGCATTCCCTCTCTCTCTATCTCCCTCCCCACCATAGTCGCACCAGCTTCTCATTTTCACACCACAAACAGCTTACAATGGCTTGTTCCCTTTATCATCAATACTTTTTTGCATATCTTTCATTCATTGTTCTTTATCTCTCCACATCACTGTCTATATCTCTCGTTTCCCTGATCCCTGACCAGTCTGAAGAAGGGTCTCGACCCAAAACGTCGCCTATCTCCTTTGCTCCTTAGATGCTGCTGCACCCGCTGAGTTTCTCCAGCCTTTTGTGTACCCTCGATTCTCCAGCATCTGCAGTTCCTTCTTTAACACAACATAAAGCATGCCTGTTCTCTCACTTATTCTGAAAAGGGTACATCTCACAGAATGCTGATACTGTTTCCCAGTCCCTGATGCTGCCGGATGTGCTGAATGTTTCCAGCATGCTGGTGAGGTTGTTTTCTGTGTACTAATGTGCTCAGGCCAACTGGAAGTGTCTGTTTCCAGCAGGCAGCTAGCTAGAGTTCATTGAAAATGTATTCTCTCCTGGATGTGGCTGTAACAATTTGTTTCCTTTTTTTTTTCCTTTTTCCTCTCCAATTGTTTCTTTTTAAAGCAATTGTTTAGTTTAGTTGAGAGCAGGGGTCGGCAACTTTGTTCTGCATAGGGGCCTGGACGCATGTCTGTGAGTGGATGGCGGGCCACATCTATTACGTGTACACATGGATCCCGCCCCGGATGGCAGGCATCAAATCAGGACCCGGGAGGTACTGGAGATGTTGGAAGTCTGCGGGCCGGATAATTATGGGGAAAAAAATACGCCTGCGGGCCGGATGATTTTGGGTTATGGGCCGCATTCGGCCCGGGGGCCGTAAGTTGCCAACCACTGGTTTAGAGATACAGCGAGGAAACGGGCCCTTCGGCTCACCGAGTCCGCACCAACCAGCAATCCCCGCACATTAACACTACCCTACACACACTAGGGACAATTTACATTCATACCAAGCCAATTAACCTGCAAACCTGTACATCTTTGGAGTGTGGGAGGAAACCGAAGACCTCAGAGAAAAGCCATGCAGGTCACGGGCAGAACATCCAACCTCCGTACAGGCAGCACCCGTAGTCGGGGTCAAACCTGGGTCTCTGGCGCTGGAAGGCAGCAACTCTAGCGCTGTGCCACCCTAAAATGTTACCTTGGCAAATTTGGCATGCTCCTTAGAAAGCATCCTAGTGTTCCGTGGTCTGTTTGGGGAAGTGGTACATGGTGCCCTTGGCTCATGGAAGGGGATGGGAAGCTGTGGGAGGCAACAGCTGGCAGGGGTGCAGTGACTGCAGGTCTTGGTGGTCTTGGAGAGGGATGTCGCGGTGAGCGGTGGAGGCTATACAGCAGCCGGGTGAGCAAGCAAATGGAGCGCCACCTGCAACAGCAGCACAGCCAGGCCAGTCCGACCCCTACATCATCGATCCAGTGCCGCCAGGATACCAGGCCTTAAAGTGAGAAAATAAGAAATGCCTATCTCCGGCCAAAATCACACTTGATTTCACAGACTAGGGCTTGCAAGTTACAAGATTTAGCTCTTAGGCCTAAAGGAATCGAGGGATATGAGGAAAAGCCAGAACGGGGTACTGATTTTAGATGATCAGCCATGATCATATTGAATGGCGGTGCTGGCTCGAATGGCCGACTCCTGCACCTATGTTTCTAAGATGACACCAGAGCATGGCAACTCTATGCATGCTATCCTAGAAGAGGATCTACTATTATCCACTACAATCATTCCACTCTTATACATGTGCATGATTGCACACTTGGTATGATTTGACTGGATAGTAGTCAGAACAAAACCTTTCACTGTATCTCAGTACACTTGACAATAATAAACTAAACTAAACATTTCTAAAGTGGGATGGCATAGAGGCAATATTCATAATTTATGATTCCAATGAGAAAGTATGTGCATCAAAAGAAAAATCACACTTTGTACTCAGTTTGAGGTAAATTCATCGTGAAGGAGCAGCTTCACGATGACAAAAGCAATTTGTCAGTAGCTCAACACTATGTGAAAAAGCTCTACCTGATATCATCAGCACTGCCACCTGCTAATGCTGAATCCACAATGATCATTTAACAAGCCAGTGCTGATGTAAATTAAAGTTTTTTTTATGCTGGTGGCAACACTCGAAACAAATTCCATGTTGAAAGGTGTTGATGTGTAATCTCACACGTGCATTCCTCACCTATAATCCCCAATGAAATGTTATTACTAATAATTGCTTTAAGACCACCAACATCCTGCCGACAATTATATTTTGGCACTTCTCCCTCTCTAGTGACAACAAGAATCTTAAGTCGTGAGTTAAAGCATTTTTTCATCTCCCCCAATATCCAGAGCATAATATTCTCACTTCACAGACCCTGACTAAGACGTAGAAAGGCGAGGTAAAGCATTTTTTTTAAAATCCCCAATATCCAAGTTCAATATTTCTACTTCACAGATGTTATACCCTGATTAAAACAGAGACACCTACTCATAAAGCACTGGATGTCCTTCTGGCCTTTCACAGAGGTGCTGAGGAATCTATGAGGCTTGCTGACTGCTAATTTCCAAAAATATTAACAGCTGTTATGCACCAGATTGACAACATTCCTCAAAAAGTACAAAATGACCAAGGGGAAGGGATGGGAGGAAAGTAGTTTTTTGCGTACTTTGTATGACAAAACAAAGAATTTCACTGCACCTAGCTAGGTACAAGTTACAATAAAATATCATCATCATCGTCAAGTAACTTATATTATTAATAAATAAACAAACTATAATGGCTGATTTATTCAAATAGTTTGTAGGCTTGTGATTTAGGATCTTTCTCACAAAAAAACAATTGTATACAGTTCGTGAAAATCTCCTGAGAAACAGAACCTAACATGATATGTGAACACAGGGAGCACAGCTCTTTCTAGAGACACCAGCTGAACTTGAAGATAGAACAACTGGACTATTTAAAATAAGAAAAGGCATGTATGAAGCATGGGCAGGTGTGGAATGAAGCCTGTGATTCCATTCTACCCACATGGGATGACAGTTTGTTTGTTTAACAACATTGTATTGTTCAGACCATTATTTTTAGAAGTAGAAAAGATTAAACCCAACTCTGTCTGTCCTTGGTTAGATATATGCATAGTCTGAAGGAGGGTCTCGGCCCGAAACCTCACCCATTCCTTCTCTCCAGAGATGCTGCCTCTCCCGCTGAGTTACTCTAGCATTTTGTGTCTGCATAGATTATTATCTTGGCACAAATGTCATGACACATACACTGCAAAATATTTATTGCCCGTTTTGGATTTGGTTCCATTAAAGGAAAAATTGAGGATGGCAGTAATATTTCTTGAGTTCTGTGCTTTCTATTGGCATCTGATTTGTTAACATGCATCTTGGGATTAGTCATGTATCTTGATTGTTTGTTTTTGTTTCCATAGTTTCGACCGCCTCGATGGGAGAGTTTCGATCGCCCCGACGCAGGAGTTTCGATCGCCCCGACGGGGGCTTCAACTGCCCCGACCGGACTGATTGTGGATGATCAGCCATGATCCCATTGAATGGCGGTGTAGGCTCGATGGACCAAATGGCCTACTCCTGCACCTATTGTCTATTGACCGCAGGGGAATAAAGAGGTAGGAGATTGGACTTTAT
Source organism: Okamejei kenojei (assembly GCA_035221665.1). Lineage (NCBI taxonomy): Eukaryota > Metazoa > Chordata > Chondrichthyes > Rajiformes > Rajidae > Okamejei > Okamejei kenojei. The sequence goes on along the minus strand of CM069131.1, from coordinate 86,468,520 downwards.
TGCCTTCCATCACAGTGAGGAACGTGGGGGAGCCGCTGTGGTGGATGTTCATGTTAACTTTTATGTAGTTGTGAGTCTTGTTGCTTTTTTTAGTATGGCTGTATGGTAATTTGAATTGCACTGTACCTTAATTGGAATGTGTGACCTTGAAACCTTGATAATTACTTTATTGCACATTCCACCACATAACTGGATTATTTACTTTAGATGTTTTGCTAGAAATGTTGGCCAGCAGGTGACACAGACCAAGCCACACATTAAGCAGCATCACTCCTTTGTATTATGGCACAAGCAATGAAAGTTGCCATCTCGTTAATGAGGCCCACAGATCACTAAAGCAGACAGATCACAACTGCATCATATTCATCTAGTCAACCAATGTAATGCACAAGAAGTTGGAAAAAGCTAATTAATACTGAATTGATGCTGCTATAATAAAGAATAACTATGTTTCTGCATAAGATAGTTTTGGGAAGGAAGCTTGTAATTTAAAGAGTTTTTGCGGTGCATCATGAGGATGAGCTCCAGTCACCTCTCAAGGGTAATCAGCTGAGGTTCTACTGGGGAAGTATTGCTGGACCTGACATCCTCAGCTACCTCAAGGGAGGGGAAATGGCAGTAGCGCAGTGGCCAAGGACATGGGGTCGAAATCATGCACCTCGTTTGCAAGGAACAAGCAGGCGACAGGAAGAAAAAAAAAAGATCCAATTCTTAACAGCTCGTGGAAAAGAGAAAATGTGAGAAACAGACTGCGACTGACCTTTTTCCACCTCATTCAGATTAGCAGCTTGCAGTGACAAGAGACAGAGAAACATGAGATTTTCTGAGTTTATTCTTTTGCAATACACGAGAACAATATAATGCAGCAGAAAATATCAGCTTAGTAACTATTTAAAGTTTTCATTCATCCCTATCTCTTTCTAGTTTCCTCATTGAATTTTCTATCATTCTTTATCTAAAAAGCTTATGCTATTTTGAACAAAGTTCCCTCTGACAGGGGCACAGATCCCCATGTTGATCACAGGAACCTGATCCTCTCGCTGTAATTACTTGTTGTAATTTATCAATTAGTTTGCAATATCCTTTTTAAAAAATTAATTCCCAACCACATCCCCAATATCCATTCTTTTCCTGATAGCACTGAATGGCACTTGGGTATGGCTTTGTGGGCACGGGTAGCTACCTATTATCTTATCCAATTCATCGTTCTTTGAGGGTGTATCAAACCTTGGAGTACTGGCAGCATAACTAAGGTGACAGGGGTCATCATATTTTAGCTGAATTTTGTTATCCACTGATGTCCACACTGCTGCATTTCCCAGCATGGTTTCCCCGAGACAGCGATTTGAGGAGGCATTCTAATTAATTTCCCCTCACCCTCTTGCAGTGGAATAAAGTTAAACTGCAGATATACACACAAAGCTGGAGTAACTCAGCATGACAGGGAATATCTCTGGAGAGAAGGAATGGGTGAATTTCCAGGTCAAGACCATTCTTCAGACTGGTGTCGACCCAAAATGTCTGCTATTCCTTCTCTCCAGAGATGCTGCCTGTCCCGCTAAGTTACTCCAGCATTTTGTGTCTACCCGGTTTAAACCAGCATCTGCAGTTATTTCCTACACAAGTTAAATTGCAACCGATCAATGACAAATTGGTTGAGATTTGTTACGCAGAACCAACCAGACACCCAACTGAAGTCTGAAGAAGGGCCTTGACCCAAAACGTCACGCATTCCTTCTCTCCATAGATGCTGCCTGGCCCGCTGAGGTACTTCAGTTTTTTGTGTCTATGTTCAGAGACTTTTCTATGCAGAACTTGCCCACCAATCTATTGGATGAGCTGATTTCTGCTTATTCTAATGACTAATATCCAGCTCACTAACCATTCTTCATTTGACAAGTGGCCATGTCTAAAATTGTGACATAATAACATAAACCTATTCTTGCACAGTTTGTAATGATAAGTGTATTTAAATGGTGTTGACAAATTACAGTAATAGCTCAGTAAACACAATTAATTGATTTAGTTTATTGGCAGACATGGGTCATTATATTTTCTGGCTTCAATGCTCACCAGATGTCAGGACTTTCCACAACTAGTTATTATTTCTTGACTTGTTGACAAGACACCTAATGCCTCAAAATGATTTGGCAACACACATGTAATAGGCCCAAGCTTGTCACCAAGGTAGCAACACCATTAAGTACCCCCTTAGATCTGGTGTAAACAGCTGATGTTCCCTTCGCAATAACATCTGCATTGCATTATATTACACAGCTGCATTGTACTGAGTAGCAGACAGTTAATGGAACTGAAACTGAAATGGGTTCAACAACAATAGTACTTTATAGGATTGGACACAATTTGCCATGAGTTGACCAAAATCTTGGTGAAAGCTTTTAAAAAGAAGAGGAAATGTGGTAAAAATACAGAAATGCATGAGGAGGCATACCAAGGAAAGTGTCTAGATGGAAGGATAGGAGAGCAGAATTGGAATGGTGTAGATGCCTTTGTGGGTTGTATAGTGGGAGGAAGATGCAGAGGTAGGGACCGCTGGAGCAATGAGGAATTTGAATAGTAGGATGAGAATGCTTAACTCCTGTTGCTGCTGTATTAGGAGGCAATGTTAGGCAGTGATCGCAGAGGTGATATGAAAACAACACATGTTTAACAAAGAACTGCAGATGCTGGAAAAATTGAAGGTAGACAAAAATGCTGGAGGAACTCAGCGGGTGAGGCAGCATCTATGGAGCGAAGCAATAGGTGATGTTTCAGGTCAAAACCCTTCCTCAGACTGAAAACAGCACATAGTGTGAATTATGATATGAGCTGCAACTTTTGGATGAGCTGAAGTTTCCAGGGAATGAAAGATTGGAGGGGAGCCAGAACAGCACTTCAGTACTGAGTGTTAGAGGTCACAAAGGCATTCAAGGAGGATGCTGCCAGCAGATGAGCTGAGTAAGGACAGATGAACTGAAGCAGATATAGAGATAGGTGATATTATATATCTGGAAGAAAGTAGTTTTGACGATGGGATGAATAGGGGTTTGAAAGCATAGCTCAGGCTCAGATAAGATGCTAAGATTGCAAACAGTCTGGGTCACCATCAGAAAATGACAAGGGAATTGCTTCCTTCAGGAATGATGTTAACGGCATCTAACAACAGGAACCATGGAGGAGTCATCATGTTGAGCAATAGCGTAATTGAAATTTTAAATGAAAGTTAACCAAAATATAAAATAGATCAATGATCGAATGGCGGAGCAGACACAATGGGCTAAATGGCTTAATTCTGCTCCTATGACTTATGGTCTCAAATCGCTGAATTCACATGCAAAGTCAAAATTTCTCCTTTCTAGCAGAGAAAGAAACAATTGAGGTTCAAATGTGATATTCTAAAAGGAACATGAAAGGGGAGACACAAAATGTTGGAGTAACTCAGCAGGACAGGCAGCATCTCGGGAGAGAAGGAATGGGTTACGTTTCTGGTTGAGACCCCTCTTCGGTGACCCATTCCATCGTACACCATCCATTCCTTCTCTCCAGAGATGCTGCCTGTCCCGCTGAGTTACTCCAGCATTTTCTGTCTATCTTCGATGTAAATCAGCATCTGTTCTTTCCTACACTTAATGAAAGGGTGTTCGCCAAATGACTTTGCCTATTGACACATGCCAATACTGTATATGCTTCATTAGTCACTTTGAATTGCCTTTCTTCTCAATAGAGTAAATCTCTGGAAAAATGTCACCTTCATTTACCTTCAGGTGGGACAGGGAATGTTATGCTCTGATACAGAAACTGGACTGATCTCATTGGTTCACTGGAGCTCAACTCAGTTGCAAAATCTACTGGTGCTCGAGCTGCATTGCTTCTCCTTGCCTGGAAGTAGTTTAGTTTAGTTTAGAGAGACAGTGCGGAAACAGGCTCTTCTGCCCACCGATTCCGTGTTAACCAACGATCCCCGCACACTAGCACTATCATACACAGACTAGGGACGATTTACAATTGTGCCAAGCCAATGAGCCTACAACCTGTACATCTTTGGAATGAGTACTTGGCACAAAATATCATACATGCCAGGGAAATATATACTGTATGAAGGACAGGTTGAAAATTATGTAAGTTAGATTAAAGATTCTCAAAATACATGTGTGCTCTTGGTACATTTGAAGTGATCTTTTTAGTTTTGTAGTGCAAGTTGTACTATTAGGAAGCTGAACTAATTTATATGGTGAAAATAATGATGCTGTTCATCCTGGTATAATTACTGGGATATGCCCACACTCAGCACAAACCCTCCCAGCAAAGCACGTGAACTCCAAACAATGCTTACAATTTTTTGGGCATGGTGTTTATTTGTATCTTGGATGATTCTTAGAGTGACATGGATAAAATCCACTGTGAGAGGAGGAGAATTCAAGTTCGTCATAGAACAAAAAAAGATAGTTGTGACCCTTTTCGTAAGGAGTTAAAACTATTTCCAAATATTCCTTGGTATTTGGGGATTAGGCATGATCCAAATTAGGTGAAGGCTGTCAAGAAATCTGCAGATGCAATCTCAGGGGACCCACTCCTGAGATTTGCTTAAATATCATGTTAGTATAAAACGTGGTCCCATCATCATTGAGCCTATTTCCATCAGAGATCACTGTAACTACACGAGATCTGTATGAGAAAATATTTAAGCGGAATCTGAATATAGTGTAAACAAAATTGTAAGTTTCCCATTTTATTTTGTGAATTGTAAACAAGAAAGCATTTTTAATATTCCATTAGAGAGAATTCTTATTAAATACACCTGAAATGTGAAACTTTGCACAGATAATTACAGTTGGAAAAGGCCATGTTGTGAAATAAAACAGGCTGTAATCTGCATCATTCAAGCCTGTCTCAACCTACAACAAACTTTGTGGTGGTTATCGACTGCCTGCAGAAAACTGGAAAGGTATTCCAAACAATTACACACACAGAGAAGATGACACAGAGTCCCAACACTAATATCTTGTACTACTGCTATTTTATGTTTATAGTTACTGCATGCAACGCAACTACCTCAAGTTAGTTTTTTAGCACTATCCCCGAGTTTCACATTTATCTTCAATGGTAAAAGGCATCCAGGCGTCCACCTCTCCAGAAGGCTCTGATTCAATAATATATTGTTGGAAATGCAGCCGTAAATTCAATAGACTAAACTGTACTATTTATTTGCAAAAGGACTTTGTGTTAATATTAAGGCCAGCGATTACAAATCCCAATTCAACCAACAAATCAGACAAAAGACAAGTAGAAAAAAGAAAATAGGAACGAGCTTAGAAGATATTTTACATAAATTACAATAATAAGAAAATTATGCATAATGCGAAATTACCACCTACAGGTTTAATCACCTGTCAAATATCTCAACACTTGGGAATTTAACGCCTAGAGATTCAATTTGCAGTATCAGTGCTGAGCACTTAATTCATTTGTGTAAAATATGCATTTTTCTCCTATCTTAAAGGGGATTTTAAGCATTCAAATATTAACAACAAATAATAATTCTAGATTTAAGATTATTTTGCAAACTAGCACATCATTTTCTGTCATACATGTGTGTCCCACTGTGTATATTAGACACAGTGGGACACACTAGTGTACACTAGACACAGTCTAAGTAACTTCCAGGTTCAATTTCTGGTCTTTGCTAAATGAGCTGATCTTGGCTGGGGTGATGATAAACATGGATGCTATATCTGGCTTCACATGAAACACAGGCAGCGCTGATTTACTGGAAGGTTGCCACTACGTGGAACCATAATCCCAGCATGAGTCAGTGCCTTCAGGAAAGAAGAGATAAGGAGAATTAATCAATGAGAAAAAATAGGGGAGACAATGCTAATATCAGCTATTCAGTGATGTCCTATTTCAGGACAAGTGGTCCACATTCAAACACAGTAAGTGCTGTTTCGTTTTTATTATTTATTGCTGATGAGAAAAATAAATAATGTAACAGTTCTTCTGTTGTACTTTACATGCTAAAAACAGATAACCTCACACTTGTGCATAATATGCAACTGTTTGTTAATAATGAGATTGCTGTGAGTCCCTTACCCGTGTATTCAGGTGGACAAAGGCAGGTGTAGTTATTGATCCCATCAATGCAGGTGGAATTGTTCTCACAGTCATTGTCCTCACAGTCATCAATGTTCACCGCACAGTTCTCACCTTCAAATCCATCGGAACATGAGCACCTGTGGAAGCAGGAAAACCCCCATTTTAACACCAGAAAGTAAAGCCCCTGTCCCACTTGGCACGCTAATTACACAACCTCATCATTGCATTGAGGTGCGACGGTCCCGCGCATCATCATGCGACCGCACAGCCCTCTGGAGCGCGTGATGTCATTTGAAGATGGCCACAAAATGCAGGAGTAACTCAGCGTGACCAGCAGCATCTCTGGAGCAAAGCAATGGGTGATGTTTCGGGTCGAGACCCTTCTTCAGTCTGAAAGAAGGGTCTTGACCCAAAACGTCATCCATTCCTTCTCTCCAGAAATGCTGCCGCTCCCGCTGAGTTACTCCTGCATTTTCCGTCCATCTTCAATTTTCTTGGCCCCGCTCTGGGAGTAGAAGCGGATCCGCAACGGCTGTGAGCCCCAGGCTGAGTTCGACGATCGTTTGCCTGCTTCTGCTGCTGTTCGAGGTGAGATATTGCATCGCGCCAGGGTATCTTGGGCATGTCCCACTTTGGCCGTCAGTTATGCGACAGGCCGGTGACGCACGAAGATTTTGTTCGGTACAAAATCCCAGATGGCGCCGCGCGATACCGCACACAACTCCATACTCCTCCGCGCTTCTCAGTGGGACCGGTCCCGTGCGGCCACCCGATGCCCGTGCACCTCAACGCGAAGAAGAGGTCGCGTAATTTGCGTGCCAAGGACACGCAAGTGGGAGAGGGCCTTAAGTAACCTCAAGACACTCTCAAATTGTCTGAATGAACGGGAAGGTAGATTCTTATTAAGGCCTTCTGCCAAAACAACAAGAGCCATCAAGAATAATGGTCATTTAGTTAATGTAAACACAAATGTCAGGAAATTCAATTTCAACCATATATCCTGAGCTAAATGTGTGCCATATGGCAAGTTCTTGCTTGAAGAAATTATTACTATGGTTCAATTGATTTAAGAGGCCCTCCAGCAGCCGGGTGAGTAAACAAATTTGTGAGCAGCATACGACAGCTGTACAAAGTGGCAGTGGAAGGAGCTGATGGCATTGCGTTGGATCAGTCTGACCCCTACTTCATTCATCTAGTTCTGCCACTACGCCGGGTCTTAAAGTGAGATATATAAAAATTGCATATCACTTTTGGCTAAGATCAGGCGATTCAGAGGCTTGAAAGTTGCAAGATGGCGCCAGAACTTAGTGACTCTATATGTATTATTCCAAAAAGGATCTATTGTACTAATGTGTAGCATGACAGGATGGATAGCAGTAGAATAAGCATTTCACTATATCTTTCTGCAGAAACTATTGAGCCAACACCTCAGAAACTATTGAGCCAACACCTGACCTATGCTTTTCAAGCAATGCTAGGAAGGACACGTGTGTGCAAAACTATGGGAAATGGATCAAGATTGTGAGTGAGTGATCCCCACCAAGGGAGATGCAGGAACTGTCACTGGTCCAATTGTTCCTTGGAGGTGATTAGGTAGATCTACAACAGCAAACACTTCAACGCATGCACAAATTTGTATGACCTACTCATCAAAAATGTGTTCAGTTTCCCACCAAAGTTAAATGGCTTGACAGTAAGATTGAATCAGTGTTAACTCTTTCACTGCAATATAGATAATGACACATGCCAGCTCCCAGCAGAACAATCTCATCATTCCCATTCCCCCTCTCCTTATTTCCCTTGATGCTGCAATGATATCTCTCACATTTCCATCAACTCTCCTATGATTCATTTGTTTATTATTTATGTTGAATGTGACTACTTAGGCAAGGCTTATCTCTGTGATTGGGTCATTGCGGGTCAATGCGGATTCGGTGGGCTGAGGGGCCTGTCTCCACGCTGTATGTCGAAGCTAAAGTCTAAACTACAATTAAACTATTGAAAGCCCTAGATAGATTGGATGTTGAAAAGATGCTTCCAGTGATGGGAGAGTTTAGAACCAGAGACCACTGCCTCAGAATAAAAGGACGTAACTTCAGAACGGAGATGAGGAAGAATTTATTTAGCCAGAGTGGTGAATTTGTGGAATTCCTTGCCACAGATTGCTGTAGAGTCTTTGGGTATTTTCAAAGCAGAGAATAATAGGTTCTTGATTTGTAAAGCGGTCAAGGATTATAGGGAGAAGGCAGGAGAATGGGGTTGAGAGGGACAAATAGATCAGCCATGATTGAGTGGCATACACTTGATGGTCTGAATGACCTACTATGGTGCTCCTTGGTCTTATGGTCTTTAGCAGTGCAGCCGATAGGTAAGTGAGGCATTGCTGTCACTTCCCCTGGAAACGACAGCATAGTCATTTGGTTGCAATGTGGGAGCAGCAACAAGTAGCCTCTTATTCCATCAAGTGGTACCTGAGGAATATAGGCATGTACCTCATGATAGAAATACTCAGGCACCATAGGACTGCCAATCATGGAGATTTGCATATATTTTTTCTTAATGTGGGTAGGTTTTCTGTCCTGGTATAATTTAGAAAGGGTTCCATTAATATCTGCACAGCTGCAGATGAATTTCCTCACTTTTCAAAGCAAAAACTTCCTTTACACAAAAAGTGGTGAGCATGCTAATGCAAGCTTGTCAATAAAGGATGAAGTAAATCCCACGTAGTGCAGTTTGTTAGAGGTAATGGACAAAATTGAAAGAAGGTGCTTTTTAAAGTCATGGTCATACAGGGGTAAATATATGGTGTAATGTAGGGCACCATCTCTGCAGATAATGCAAAACCAGTAAATCCAATTAATCCAGTGCCGTCAAAAACAGCCTGATTATGACGAACCATGGTTTACGTTTCAGTGCCCAGCACCACCTCCGCACTCACTCTCTGCACCTCACAGGTGGACATTGAGAGGATGTTTCCACTAGTGGGAGAGTCTGGGACCAGAGGCCATGGCCTCAGAATAAAAGGATGTACCTTTAGAAAGGAGATGAGGAGGAATTTCTTCAGTTGAGGGTGGTGAATCTGGAATTTTACTTCGGAGTCACGTGAGTGACTACGTGAAGACCCCGCCTGGACGCATGCGCGACATATATCGTCGAACGCATTGCGGAAGCGACAGTCGGGAGGAGCGTCGCTCCTCCAGTGTAAGTTTAAAAGACAGAGGTAAGTCTTACCTTTCTGGTGAGCGTAGCGACTGCGCATGTTTTGTGTTTCAGGAAACACCATGGAGTCGCGCAAGTCCAGGAGAGGAGCGGCAAAAACAGCGGCTATGGAAAGCAGCCAGCAGCGTGCCGTTTCTCCAGAGCTGCAGGTGCTACCAGCAGTTCCCGACTTCCCGCCGCGAGAGACCGAAGGTACGCCGCGGCCCGGCAGCAAAGCCACCCGGAAGTCGGACAGGGCCGTTGACTCAGCTGGGTCCGGTCCTCAAGACACCACGTTTGCGGATAGCGACGGCGGGCGTCTTTCCCGCATGGAGCGGATGGTGGAGCAGTTGCTCCAGCGTGACCTGCTTATGCAGGGGCAGAGTCACTGTGGGTCTCCTTGCAGACGCACGGCAGCATCCTTACTAGGGCTGCCAAATGTCTCACCCTCTTCGCAGGGGAACATTAGGGGTCAGAGCTGGGCTGACCCTGAAGAAGGGGCAGTGGCTGAACAGTCATCTGTGTTAGGGGTGCCAGAAGAACTACTGGGCATGGCAAACAAACATGCTGTGCCAACACAGAAAGGACTGCCCATACATCCAAAGCTGGCAGCCAGCATAAATTATATGGCTACAAACGAGCTGCAGAAGCAAGCCATTAATTCCACAGCTCAGAAATACCTTGCTCCAGAGAATTGCAATTCTCTTAATGTTCCAGCAGTCAACAACCCCATCTGGGGCAATATGAGCCCATCCATAAGAAGCCAGGAGGTGAAGCTACAGAGGATCCTCAAACTGCTGGCTGCAGGGATCACAGCAGTGACCAGAACAGCTGATGGGGTGGAGTTGCCAGAAGAGCTACAGGATGCTCTAGTGTTACTGTGTAATACTCAGTTTGAAATCAACAGCTATAGGAAGAGCATCATTAAACCAGCACTTAATCCCAAATTTGCGGGATTATGCAGGACCAGTAGTGCTCAGCCACCAAATTTGCTGTTTGGGGACAACCTGTCGAAGCAGGTGAAAGAATTAGATGAAGAGGCCAAGGCCATAGGCCTGATCAAGGTGCCAAACACTTCAAAATCTCATTATCAACAGCGGCAGCACCCCTACACAACCACCAGACATCGATATAATGAAAGAACACCTGGTGGTGAAAGCTCGAGGGCCGGTCCACCTGCACAGCGGTCTTTTTTAGGCCATGGCCCAGCACGGCCTTCTTGGAAAATGCGCCTCCCCCGCAACGAAGCAAAGAAACAAGGACAGAGACACACACAACACCGGCGGTAACCATGGAGGTAGGTGGGTCTGGTTGTCTCAAAAACATTGCATGTTTAGGTGCATCAAAAATTGGTGGAAGGTTGCACTTGTTTCATCACGTGTGGAGCACTTTTACATCTGATACTTACATACTCAAATGTATTCAGGGTTACAAACTAGAATTTGTGAACGAACTCCCCATCCCAGTTCAGCATACGCCTAGCCGGAAGTTCATACTTTCGCAAAAAGAGAAAACAGCAGGCCATGCTGAACTGTTGAGATTAATCAATAAAGGGGTAATTGAGAAAACAAACAGGGAATCTCAAGAGTTCGTATCTAATATATTTACAAAAAACAAAAAAAGATGGCGGTTGCCGCATTATTATAGATTTGACCGAACTAAATAATTACATTCAGTATATCCATTTCAAAATGGACACGTTTGTCACAGCCACACAGTTGATTTCTGATAGGTACTACATGGCTTGCATCGATCTTAAAGATGCATACTATTCAGTACCAATACCCAAGGATTATCGAAAATACCTAAAATTTGTCTGGATGGGACAGCTATGGCAGTATAAGGCTTTACCCAATGGGTTATCATCAGCACCACGGCTGTTTTGCTAAATTATTAAAACCAGCTTTAGCATACTTACGAGAACATAACCATATAGTCATGGCTTACCTTGATGATATTCTCATTGTAGGTGAAAATTTGGAAATGGGCTACTTTGGCAGTATCAGCCACAAACATCTTTTTCAAAAGCTGGGATTTATCATACATCCAGATAAATCAAAATTGGAACCGTCCACTATAATGGATTATTTGGGCTTCACTATTGATTCAGTGCGAATGTCTATCACCTTGCCACTACACAAAGTAACAGACTTGGTGGATAGCATGCAAAAGCCTCACTGGCATCAGGGAACCATCTATTCGGCAAGTAGCCAGAGTGATTGGGAAGTTAGTGGCTGCGTTCCCAGCAGCACAATTTGGACCTCTCCATTATCAAAATCTGCAAAGAGCAAAAATTTCAGCTCTCAAAAAATCATGCAGGCCATTTCGATAGGCCCATGGAACTACCAGAGAAAACAAAATCGGAACTAAAATGGTGGATAGAAAATGTTCAGCATTGTTCTAACCCCATCACTATCATGAACCCCTCGGTTACATTACAAACTGATGCCAGTGCTAAAGGTTGGGGAGCAACTAATACCATCACAAGTTGTGGTGGCAGATGGAGTGCACAAGAATTAACCTTGTTCAAAGCAATAGGGATTAATTATTTAGAAATGCTGGGAGCATTTTATGGACTGAGGGCCTACTGCTCTGATATGCGGCAGTTGCATGTACGGTTACAAATTGATAATACCACAGTGGTGGCCTAAATTAATCATATGGGAGGAATAAAGTCGATATCATGTGATGAATTGGCTAATAATATCTGGCACTGGTGTCTGGAAAGAGAGATTTGGATTTCAGCCACTTACCTCCCAGGTAAACAAAATACAGTGGCAGACACCAGATCACGTAAAATTCAACGACAACATTGAATGGATGTTGGATCGGAAAGTGTTTACAGATATTATAGAACGGTATGGGACACCAGATATCGACCTTTTTGCATCCAGACTTAATCACCAACTTCCAACATATGTTGCTTGGGAACCAGACCCAGGGGCAGCAGCGATGGACGCTTTCTCGCTGTATTGGGGGGATTTGTTTTGCTATGTATTTCCCCCCTTCTGCCTCATCAGTCGGGTCTTACAAAAAATTAAACAAGACTCCGCAACGGGTATTTTGGTTGTTCCCGACTGGCCTACCCAACCATGGTTCCCAGCAGTACAAAAGATGGCCTCAGAACCCTGCATCCGGATCAACAAACGGCCGAGTTTGTTGGTAAACCCGTGACAGGGGAAAGTCATCCGTGCCATGACCGCATGAATTTATTGATTTGCAGATTCTGAACAGGCCATTCCTGGGGTACGGACTCTCCGATAGGACGATCAATGCCATCTCAGCATCGTGCAGGGAATCCACGAGGAAAACAGTACCTGACATATGTTAGGAAATGGGAAGTGTTCTGCACCAGGACAGACACTACATATGACTCAGCCACCATCACTGAAGTACTGGAGTTTCTGGCCACCCTTCATTTCGATGAAGGATTGAGTTACAGTGCCATTAATTGTGCAAGAAGTGCCCTTTCTAATTATCTGGGCAGAGGGAGTGATCACTTGGCTATAGGATCACACCCACTAGTATCTAAACTTATGAGGGGTATATTTTAATTCTAATCCCCCCAGGCCCAGATACACCCATACATGGGATATAGGCATCGTATTAACTATGTTACGAGGATGGACACCCATATCGGGGCTCACGCTGGACAAACTAACATACAAGATGGTAATGATAATGGCACTTGTAACGGCACAACGGGTCCAGTCCTTACACAAGCTAAATATGGGACGCCATGTATATCACAAGTGGCAAGATAAACTTTTCTAATACAGGGGTTACTCAAACAAGACAGACCTGGTTCTTCTGGCCAAAAATTAGAGTTTCTGGCCTATCCTGCAGATAGTCGGCTCTGCATTGTGACACATTATTTTACAATACATAGAAGTCACCAAGGACTCAAGGGGCACGGAGAGAGCTTTACTCGTAAGCCATAAACGCCCTCACCATAAGGTCACAGCGCAAACCATATCCAGATGGTTAAGGGTGGTATTAGATGCAGCGGAGCTGGATACTAATGTTTTCAAATCTCATTCCACCAGGGCAGCATCTACATCGGCAGCTAGGATGATGGAAGTTCCTTTGGACCACATCCTTGCCACAGCGGGTTGGAGCAATGAACAAACTTTTCAACGCTTTTATAATAAACCCGTAGCCGTTCCTGACACGTTTGCAGGGAAAATTTTGAGTTCTGTAAAATAAATTACCCAATGTGGGGCATACTGTTAGGTATGAATAAATACCTTTTTTCTTTGTGTTTCAGCACGGTGTCATGACTGAATTACGTTCATCCTCTTTTCTCCTAGCATGCAGGGTGTAAGCATGGACCCGTTCCAGGGCATGAAATCACAGAGCTTTGAAATCTTCACGTAGTCACTCACGTGACTCCGAAGTAAAATAGTAAGATTAAATGAGAACTTACCAGTTTGAAGTTTGATCTTTATTTTATGAGGAGTTACGATGAGGGATTACGTGCCCTCCGCTCCCAAAACCCTCTATTATAAAGATAAACTGGTATGGAGGTTCTCTCTTATCTTACTATATTAGTCACTCTGTTATCTGTGATTTCACACCACTGCTTTGAAGAATGTCGCGCATGCGTCCAGGCGGGGTCTTCACGTAATCCCTCATCGTAACTCCTCATAAAATAAAGATCAAACTTCAAACTGGTAAGTTCTCATTTAATCTTACTATTCTTTGCTACAGAAGACTGAAGAGGCCAAGTCAATGAATATTTTTAAGGCAGTGATAGATAGATTATTGATTAGTATGGGTGTCAGGGGTTATGGGGAATGGGGTAAGGAGGGAGAGATAAATCAGCCATGTTTGAATGGCGGAGTAAACTTGATGGGCTGAATTGGACAAATTCAACTCCTCTCACTTATGACCTATCCTGGGCTTCAGAGCTATGTTCAATGACTAGTTGAGAACTTCCTCCCCCATACGTCATCCATGCCTAAAGTGACAGAGGTGGGAATCACCAAGTTAAGGTCAGCCAGCTGAGATCAGCAGGACAGGGGCAAGGAAACACACACATTGCATTCCTTCCTCCCTTCTCGCCTGGTTAACTGGTAAATCAGTCGCTCAATAGCTGCCAGCCGTCTGCAGGTGACTGGATGGGGAAGTGGCTGCTACACAGTCTGTTACTATTTGTAATGGATATTTCAGCTTTTCCAAAGACCTTTTGAGTGCTTGCCAAATCTGTGATTGGCAGAAATATCCACGCAGGCAGGAAACCAAGGCTGCAGCCAGATTGGGAGCAGTTGAAAATTCTAATTCTCTGCACAAATTAGTATCTTTGTAATTAACACCATTTTGGAACCAATTTGGCACACCAATTGCAAGCTGCAGAGCCAGTTTTTGAGAGCAAGAACCAATGCGGATAAGTAGTCTGTATCATCTAGGCATGAACAAATTACTATCTTCTTGAACAGTTATGCCCAGTGGATGCACATTGTTCAAGTGTAAGCAGCCAAAGAGCTGATACCATTACTTTAGTGGAATCAAAGATAGGATCATTGTGTATCTCTATAATGAAGCAGGATCATTGTGTATCTCTACAATGAAGCATTACTTTAAAATCATGAAAAATAAGGCACGGACATTTCTCAGTCAGACAGGTCCTTAAATGTAAAATAAAAAATCATGATGTAAATTCTCACTCCTTTTGGCAGAACATCTCATTAAATAGTTCAGCATGTTTAGTAGCACTAATGGAACAACTGCACAGAAATCAATGGCTATATAAAAGCATCCTAATGCAAGGACTGTAGCCAGTTAATCTTTTCACAGGGAAAAAAAGAACTTTATTATCTTAATGATGCATGCAAGTATGAAACTGCACATACACTTAACAACCTTGATTAATTAATTGTCATTCTCATGTGGAATTATTAAACTACACTAATAGAGAGCACTGCTTCATAATTTATGAGCATGTAGCTGCACTCATTTTAAGCTCTTATTTAACATTCTGAGATCTGTGCTCCGAGGATGTTTATCTGCTCTGGTGCAGCAGTTAGAAATTGCTTTTTGTTTTTCTGTTAAATCACAAAAAATCTCTTGTCAATTCTTATTCAACCATGTTAGAAAACATTTCCTAAGGACTACTGCACATTAGTGTGCAAACTGTGGCTATATTTGTGTGCAGCCATATGTTGTGTGCAGAACTTAAAAGGTTATTTTGAATGCATTTTTTTTTTATCTTCTGTGCTCCTTACCCTGTTACTATCAAAGTTAACATTAGAATAGTTGAAACTTCCCATAATTATTGCCTTTCCACTCAGGTATCTGCCCTGCTATTTGCCCTTATAGTTATCTCCTAGCTGCTTGAAGCAAGGACAGGGTGGAAGTCGAGGAGCCAAGTTATAATTTATTTTGCTACTTTTACTTCTTACTGCCAAAATGTATACATTTGGTTTGAGGAAGGCGCCCATGGCTGTGCTTTTTTCTAATATTTTGATATGTTATTGGTATGCTGGTCTAAATATTGAAAGAGACACATTAAGCAGCACTGTTGCCTCTGGAAGAACATTGGAAGTGGGAGAAGCAGAAGGAGGCTTGGGAAGCAAACCTTAAAGCACTTTTGCAGTCCAAGACTGCAATTTACCATTAGAAACCTGGTCATAATCTACCACAGTGCATTTAAAGCTATTCCAAATTATACTTAAAAACATTATCCTTTACTTTAGAATTGGACTTTACTGTAGCGATACAGCTCAGAAACAGGCCCTTCGACCCACTGAGTCCACGCCGACCAGTGATCCCGTACACTAGTGCTACCCTACACAATAAGGACAATTTACTATTTTTACCAAAGCGAAATTAATCTATAAACCTGTACATCTTTGGAGTGTGGGAGGAAATCAAAGCACCCAGGGAAAACCAATGCAGTCACAAGGAGAACATACAAACTCTGTACAGACAACACCTGTAGTCAGGATTGAACCCGGTCTCTGGTGCTGTAAGGCAGCAACTTTACCACCACGCCACTGTGCCTCACTAGCTACGCCACCATGTCCTTAAAAAAAACCTGGTATTGCAGTTTTTTTCTATGAGAGATGAAGCAGATTAAATCTGCACTCTGTTGAGTTTGGAAGAATGAGGAGTGGCCTCCTTGAATCAGGCACGTGTCATCAGGGTAGGCAAGGTCTACCCTGCCTACCCTGCCTACCCTGACTAAAATTATAAAACGATAATTATTAAATATAAATAGTAAAGGCACGGGAGAATTATGCCTACCTAAGACATCAATCTGTAATACGTAAAAGTTTGTGCAGCTCACGTGCCGTCGACGCTGCTTCAAGCCGTCAATTTCAAGGGGAGCTGAGGCAGCTGAAATTCTGCCTTTGCAGCATGGACTATGTACTGTGCATGCGCAGTAGCCTACTGCGCAGGCGCAGCGCACGTTTCTTGGCAGGTTTTTCAAACATGGATTGTCATTATCTTAAGAGTATCTTAAGAAACAAAGAGAGAAGAATGGAGTTTACGTACAAATAATGTGGTAAGTAGATTTCTTTGAGCTATATGTTTTTAAATACTGTATTTCTCGGCAATGAGGACACTATTTTTTACCCAAAATAAGGCACGACAATGTACCTGCATTTTGGAGGCCGAAGGTTAGATTGTTAGCCAAGAAAGATAGACTTGGCTATCCCTCAGTACAGCAGCATCAAGAACGATGTTGCTGTACTGAGGTATAGCCAAGTCTATCCCTCATTGCTAGCAGCTGATGGGAAGCGGTTGTAAAGTGGGAAGCGCTCCCGCCCTCCCCGCAACTTTACCCTGGCCAGACTCCCCACACATTGTGAAAGGAACTCTCTCCCCAATTGGTCCCTTGAACGAGTATTGTCTTTCAATACGATCATAACTGATTCAACTTGTCCCGATGTACTCCCGTGTTTCCCACCATCTCTGCACCTGCCGTAACCCTCCACCCTCCACCCATTCAGTAATTCAGAATAAAGGAGATTTGGAAGCCTTGGGCAAATTGAATTGTTACTTTCTTTATTTTTATTTTTTATTTATACGGAGAGGAAATAATCTGCGCATGCGCAGTTTAAGATTTTTTTTAAAGCCGATTGACTGCCTACCCTGAGTAATTACTCATGGCACGTGCCTGCCTTGAATGGTAGAACATTATTTACAGGCATGACATGTTTGATGCATCTCGAACAAGGGGTCACCTGCCAAAATAAGACTTTGGTCATACTGGACAAAGATGAGAAGGAATTTCTTCATCTGAAAGTGTAGTAGATCCTTGAAATTATTTTGCCCAGATGGTTCAGTCGTTGAGTATATTCAAGATAGAGATCAATAGCTTCCCAGATGCTAAGGGAGCTAAGAGTAGGTATGCCATGATCTTATTGAATGCTGCAACAAGGAGGAAGAATTGAATGCCCGACTCCCGATTCAAATTCTTATATGATTGCAGCAAGTTAAATATAAATTGATAAAGGACACATTCAGTTTGTTAATGAAAGTTGCTAAAAACATTTCAAAATTAGAAGTTGTTTAACTTAGAAATATAGATACTAGGTGCAGGAGCAGGCCATTTGGCCCTTTGAGCCTTCACTGCCATTCATTGCGATCATGGCTGATCATCCACAATCAGTAACCCGTGCCTGCTTTCTCCCCGTACGCTTTGATTACGCTAGCCCCTGGAGCTCTAACTCTCTTTTAATTCATCTAGTGAATTGGTTTCTACTGCATTCTGTGGCAGAGAATTCCACAAATTCACAATAGACAATAGGTGCAGGAGTACGCCATTCGCCCCATTGAGCCAGCACCACCATTCACTGTGGTCTTGGCTGATCATCCACAATCAGTACCCTGTTCCTGCCTTCTCCCCATATCCCTTGACTCCGCTATCTTTAACAGCTCCATCTAACTCTCTCTTGAAAGCGTCCAGGCCTCCACTACCTTCTGAGGCAGAGAATTCCACAGATTCACAACTCAATGTTTTTCCTCATGTCAGTTCTAAATGGCTTACCCCTTATTCTTAAACTGTGGCCCCTGGTTCTGGACTCCCCAAACATCGGGAACATGTTTCTTGCCTCTAGCGTGTCCAATAATAATCTTATATGTTTCAGTAAGATCCCCTCTAATCCTTCTAAATTCCAGTGTATGCAGCCCAGTCGCTCCATTCGTTCAACATATAACAGTCCCGCCATCCCGGGAATTAACCTCGTGAATCTACGCTGCACTCCCTCAATACTCCGGGTGTGGTCTCACTAGGGCCCTGTACAAGTGGAGAAGGACCTACTTGCGCCTATACTCAACTCCTCTCGTTATGAAGGCCAACATGCCATTAGCTTTCTTCACTGCCTGCTGCACCTGCATGCTTACTTTCAGTGAATGATGAACAAGGACACCCAGATTTCGTTGTACTTCCCCTTTTCCTAACTTGACACCATTCAGATAATGGCTGTTCATCAATTCAATTTATTTTTTCTTCGGAAAGTTGGAAACTTCTTTTTCTAATTAAACCAAATCTTTAGGAACATTTAGAGGCAGTAATGTTCACTAGGTGATTATTGAGTCCAGAGCAATGGTCTGAAAAAGACTCTTTAATTTTCTGTCTCACTGCACTAATTTTTCATCAGTTTCAGTTCTCCTTCACATCTCTCTTGCAGATTAATAAAATCATCACTTTTATGGTTTTGAGTTGCTTTTTAATGAAGAGATAAAATATTTCTTTGCTCATCTATTTCGGCTGCATTTAAATTCCACCTGCATAGGAACTCTCCCAGGTATTTTTGCTGCAGCAATTACAAGACTAAGATGTGCGTGCACACATTTTGCATTGTTAGATCACAGCACTGCTAGAATGGGGGAGGGGGGGGGAACAGCATATTTTTAGTCTATTTAAATAATTTATTCATGCATAAAGCTTACGCTCGATTCCTCATTTGAAGTACGTGATTTACTCCTATAACATGCTTTCTTCATTTACAATGAAATAACCATAAAACAAACTATACGAACCAGAAGACATCTTTCTCCCCGTCTTTAAGATGGCATGTTCCACCATTTTTGCAAGGACTGTTAACACAGGCGTGAATGGGAACATCGCAATCTTGTCCCTGAAGATAAATAGAATATGGAGTTAATTACAAAGTCACTGGAGGATATAACAAACTGGTACCAACAATGTGTCAGGATAAAGCTCTAACTGGAATATCATTGCAGGAATGGGCATGGTAAAGCAGAGAGAAGTCTAACAGACCTAGGCATAACAAGAGTGGGAATGAAGTCTAACTTCAGAGGCACTGTCATGTTGCCGAGTGCACACAGGGCAGCTGTAACATCTGCTGTAGTAATGACTTCGAAAATATTTTTATTCAAAATACAATTAAAACTAATTAATGTCAACAGAGTGCCAATGCGACCAAGATTAAAAATGGTTTAATGTTTAAATAGTCCAGTAATGTGTTGATTATAAAGCATTTTATCTGGATATTAGATGCATAGTTTGGACAGTTGAAGACAACATTTTTCTGATATCATTTAGTGTAACTGCATAAATAAAAACTATTAGCATAATTCATCAATGGAATCTATCAGAAGCTGTTCAGCTGGTTATTATGCCCAGCAGTCAATTACAGAGCTCTCAAGCTTCATTTTCATCACAGTTGTCATTGCAAGGGGATTCATTTCCCACAAACTGCAGCTATTTGACTTCTTACTGACTTTTTATGACTGTGGGCAAGGTTACTGGGCAAAAGTCACAGTCTCCAGCCTGAGTAAGAAGGAAAAGTGGGACTGGTCATGTACGTTTTGCCACTTTTAAAAATTCCATTTGGAATATTTTGGAGGACCAAGAAACCAAGATCCAAGAACCCGATCATCGTTCAACTCGTACACAAGCATACACATCGTAGACCCACACCATCTGACACATACCATTGACTACACATCATATCAAGCTGCACAGTATTTCCCCTCACTCAATCGAGTTAAAGTCTTCATATTTTAAATGGGAAATTTTCTGATGTATACATTTACATTCGCCCTTATTCGTGTGCCAGAACGTCTGAAATTCCAGGAGGCCAACAAGCATGATATATATTGAAATATTAATATATATCATGCTTGTTGTGATTCATTATGAATCAGTTGGTTCTGAGATATATTAATAACAAGTCAAATGATGGTCTGGTCGCTCCTGCTTATTGGCCACCTGAAGTGTAATGTTAGTTATTTCATGAAGCCTCTGACTTAATGTAATCAGCAGAAGAGCAAAGATGCTAAACAGATTGGAAGAAATAAATTCTGGTACACCTAATGGGTGTGCGAGGGGACGGAATAATGAAACGTCAATGGTTATTTCTGGTGTTCTGGTTCAAGAAGTGTGCCATTTAACATCTCTTATTGGAGAACTAGACTGTGAGATATTTTTCAAGAAGTTTTGCAAAGAGGTTTCACATTCTGCACCCAATTAACCACAGAGGAAGGCTCGGAAGATATGGAGGAAATGCAACATCAATTAGCCAGCTCACAAGGAGGCCACTGAAATAGAAAAGGTGAAGTTGTAAAGAAACTCAGAGAGAATAGGAATGATTTAACCTCAGGGTGAACCAGAGTTGGCAGAGCGGAAGAAATAAGCCTGATACACTGATCATGAGGACAAGTAGTAGAGAGGACAAGGGAATAGAAAATAGGGATGACATTTTTGAAGAGGTGACCCTGACACCTTAAATCTATGAGATCTGCCTAGGATTAGGTTGATTCGAGAGCGGCTTGCTTTATGCGACTGAATATGATTAGTGGGCTTAAGCACGTTTATCTTGGATGAAATTATGGGGAGTTTTGAGCAGGTAAATACTAACTAAGGAGATACAAAGTTAGGCAAAGAGCTTAGACAAACAAGTGTGGACGAGGTAAGGAAGGAGTTGAGTGTTCCTTGGGATGTGGATCTAGGCATCCTTTTAATTTCCAGTCATTAACAGAATATTCCACTCAGAATTCAAAACCGCAGTAAAATGTAAAGCTGCCAAGGTTTTACTTTCTTTGTAAGTGGGTCCTTGGAGAAAAAACGGTAAAGCTCATTTGGATCCACAGACGAAGATCTTGAATGCAGACTGCCATCACTCTAAAGAACACTTCCAGCGCTAAGAGTCCCACAGGGTCACACTTTGAAGTGGAAGCCTTACAATTACTATCAACTGTCACTTTTCAGTTTTTAAATTATTATTAACTGCCATTCTTGAAATGTATTATTTCATATTCTGTCTGGAGGATCGACAAAGCCAGCCTCCAAGTTTCTGTCGGGTCAATTTGTCAAGTCCCCCTGACCTGACAGAGTAAATGAGATACCAAGGGATGATGCCTGTGTGACAACATTGAACTAGCAATTAACTGATGTTTAGAACTGTACACACATAGACTTCTTCCCTGCAATGAGCTGCTGAGCAATAGCAACAGCTGGCTGACAGGTTATCACATCCATAAGTAAGAGGCGGTATTGCATTCCCATTTCCCTCTGCAATGTCTGAATGTTATACCTACATATAAATTGTAACCAAGTTGGCCTTAAAATTCTATAGATAGAATCGGGAGGTGGGAGGGGGGAGGAGAGTGTGGTGGGGATGCCAGTGAAAATCACGTTCAGTGTAACCCAGCTGGAATGTGCAAGATGTATATGGGCAAATATTAGGATGGATCTGAGGGATGAATAAGCACTGCTTGCATGTGCATCTTAAAACACTTAGGTCAGGAAACAGGATCCTATAGACAGTGATGTTTCATTTACTAAAATTAATTCTCATAACATAAAAAAGATGAGGTGTATCTCTGTAGCATTCTGAAAACCATGGTTCAAACAGTATGACCACAGGTTACTGCCAAATGTAAGCTTAGCAAGGCTGCAGAGGGAATCTTGTTCACAGGAATTGCCAATACAGGCTCCAGGCAAAAGCACTGAATAAATATCTGGAGAAATACAGGTTTGAAGATCATTATCAACTGTCCCCTGTGTGTTTCCTCTAGTGACTGAGAGCTAAGGAGGTGGGAATGGTACTTTGCTGCCTTACAGTGAATGCAGCGCTGGAGACCCGGGTTCGATCCTGACTACGGGTGCTGTCTGTATGGAGTTTGTACTTTCTCCCCATGACCTGCATGGGTTTTCTCCAAGATCTTTGGTTTATAACCATATAACAACCATATAACAATTACAGCACGGAAACAGGCCCTCTCGGCCCTTCCAGTCCGTGCCGACCATTTGTTTTCCCCTAGTCCCATCTACCTGCACTCAGACCATACCCCTCCATTCCCTTCATGTCCATATACCTATCCACTTTACTTTTAAATGTTAAAATCGATCCTGCCTCCACCACTTCTGCTGGAAGCTCATTCCACACAGCCACCACCCTCTGAGTAAAGAAGTTCCCCCTCACGTTACCCCTAAACTTCTGTCCCTTAATTCTCATGTCATGCCCTCTTGTTTGAATCTTCCCTACCCTCAATGGGAAAAGCTTATCCACGTCAGCTCTGTCTATCCCTTTCATCATTTTAAAGACCTCAATCAAGTCCCCCCTTAACCTTCTGCGCTCCAAAGAATAAAGACCTAACTTGTTCAACCTTTCTCTGTAACATAGTTGCTGGAACCCTGGCAACATTCTAGTAAATCTCCTCTGTACTCTCTCTATTTTGTTGACATCCTTCCTATAATTAGGCGACCAAAATTGTACACCATACTCCAGAATTGGTCTTACCAATGTCTTGTACAACATTACTTCCCTACTCCTATATTCAATGCTCTGATTTATAAAGGCCAGCACACCAAAGGCTTTCTTTACCTTTTTTTGTGGTTTCCTCCCACACTCCAAAGACGTACATGTTTGTAGGTTAATTTGCTTGTTAAATGTAAAAATTGTCCCTAGTGGGTGTAGGATAGTGTTAATGTGCGGGGATCACTGGTCCTCGCGGACCCGGTGGGCCTGTTTCTGCACTGTAGCTCTAAACTAGACTAAACTAAAAATAATTTTCAATAGTTCTTTAAATAGTAGCGATTTTTTTGTTATTTAAAATCTGATTAAAGGAAAATAAATCATAAAAACATTTAGTAAAATAGCCATTAAAAGTACAGCAAATGGTGAATATTAAAATAAAAAACCTCAAAACCTTTTAAAAGTGACGCCTCCATAGCCTCCTAATCCTAGGACTTGTGATCTCTACTTGTATTGAGTAGGGTCTCTGGAACCAGATCAAAATGCTGGGCAGGATTATCCTTGTAAACAGCACAAACTTGGGAAAGACACAAAGTGCTTGAGTAACTCAGTGAGTCAGGCAGCATTTCTAGAGATAAAGGATAGGTGACGTTTTGGGTCAGGACCCTTCATCAGACTGAGGGTTCTGACCCAAAACATCACCTATCCTTTTTCTCCAGAGATGCTACCTGACTCACCGAGTTACTCCAGCACGTTGTGCCTATCTTTGGTATAAACCAGCATCTACAGTTCTTTGTTTCTACATGTTAGGACAAACCTGCGATCTGTTGCTGAACAGAGAGGACACATTGTTTCAGCCCCTGATATCTGACGCCATTTTACAATGGGTGAATTGAGATATGGAAGGGACTGTAACTTAAACTGGGAATATCCAGAAGTTCCAACTGTAACTCCTGGAAATTTCCAGTTATCAGTTTAGTTTAGTTTATTGTCAAGAGAACCGAGGTACAGTGAAAAGCTTTTGTTGCATGCTGACCAGCCAGCAGAAAGACAATACATGTTTAGTGGATTGTAATGTAATGTAATGTCGAGCTCATAACTGGATCATATATTCAGATACCTTCATTGACAAATGTAAGATGCCTTTCTATAGAAAAGTAGGAATAGGTGCAGGAGCAGGCCATTCAGGCTCTCAAGTCTGCTCTGCCATTCAATATGATCATGGCTGAGTCTTTATATTAGTACAATATTCATACTCTCTCACCACACTGCTTGAAACAGTTGTGCAGAGACACCAATCTACCTATTTCCAAATATATCCAGAGACATCTTCAAGACTGAGAATTCCCCAGGTCCACCACTCACTGAGTGAAGAAATTACTCCTCAACTCAACTCCAAACGTCTGACCCCATATCCTGAAACCGGAACTCCTGGTCCTGAACTCATCCAAGAAAAGTCTCCTCCCTGCATCTGGATTGTTAAGCCCCAGTCAGAATGTTGTACGTTGTAATGAGATCACCTCTTGTTCTTCAAAGCTTTATTAAATACTGCCCTTATGCGGCAGTCCTACAATCCCAGGAGTCAGCCTGGTAAACCTTCACTGCATGCCCGAGATGGAAAATATTTCCTTTCTTAGGTAACTGCACACATTACTCCAGATGTGGTCTCACCGTAGCTCCATGTAATGATGATAAGAGTTGAGCTAGAACAGAAAATACCTGCTTTCTCCTCACTAAAATAACAAATAACAAATATACTCAAAGGGTTGCATGCTCATAAACATCAGACATTCGTCATCCATTATTTTATGTGTGGCACACTCGTTGAGCAACTGATTCTGAAGTTTAAATTACGTTAGTTCGTTAAATTACTAGTACGTTAAATCTCAAACCACACATAGCAAATGTTAACTAACAGTAGGTCTGTAATTATGATAAAACTAGAGCAAATGAGCTGGAAATGTTTTCTTTGTTGCAAATTCTGAACATACCTTGAATCCATAAGGACAGGTACACCTGTAGAAATCCACTGGGTCGTTTTTGCAAGTGCCATCATTTTTACATGGGTTGGAAAGGCAAGGGTTACACTTGGCTAGTATGTTGATGTCAATCGGCCCTTGAAAAGTAAAGCATTGCATGTTAAGAAAATGATACATGCAAGGTACATATAAGAAATAACTCATTTCATTCACATCATTTTATGATTAATTGCTCATCCTTGTCATTTGTTTGCTTTATAACACCTTGAAAATGGAATACTCTACAATCATAAAAAGATGATTAAACTTGCAATCTTTCAAAATCAGAGAGATGAAACAGGATACAAATAAATTAAAATGAATGAATGAATTTCAGACTTTTATAGAACGTAGTAATTAGTGTGATACTAAAAATTGAATTTAAATCTAATTGCACTGAAATTAAACTAACTTGATCAAAACATTGCTGAGTACTGTATTCAATATTATTTTCCTAAGTCTGAAAGATGCAAGATTCTGTCCATGAAATAAACACAATATAACTTATATCACGAGTTTTTAATCACGATATAAAATTCTGAAAAATCCTTCAACATCAACTTAAATATATCAACAATAATACATCTAAAATGTCCAATAAAGCCAAATGACATACTGCATTTGTAAGACAAACATTTATTTCACAGTTATCTCTCAATTTAAGGACCAACTCATGCACTACGCACTTAAGGTCAGAATTTGTACAAACAGTTCAAAAACTATATGGACACATCAATTTGACATTGATGATTCGAGGGAAGCAAGTCTGTTTGAGGGGTCAGGTAACTTGTTTGGGTTCACATTTAGGGAGAGGCAGAAGGTCCGTGCTTCACACCATCCATATTGCCAGGGGTGGGGGGGGGGGGGGGGGGGGGGGGGGGGTATCTGCTGTCCTACCTTCTACCAGCAAACCGCAAGGCCCTGGGATCTCTATTGGCAGGGCACAGAATGTCAATTGTCACAAGTGAAAAATTGAAGAGTGTTAGATTATGTGCAAACAGAAAAATTCAGCGGGCAATTAAGCTGCAAAATCCTTTATTTGTCTAACATTACAACTCCTCATTATATGTGTATTAAGTCCATTCCACCAAAATAGCCATTAGTCAAGCAGTACATAAGGAATCAATCCGACAGAAAAGCTCTGTTAGAAATTTTTGACTTAATCGCTTGGCTCCAAGACAAATGCACTTTTAACGTATGCTCTTCCCACTGCTAATCTGTATTGGTGGCATTACCTTGACATTCAAACTTCTTCGACGGAGTGGTGAGCAGGAGCTTATCGACCATGTCACCAGGACCAGCACAGCGAGCTATGCCTGGTTCTTTGTAGCCTGACTTGACCCAGTCGGACAGCCACTGCATGTTACAGTCGCAGTACAGTGGGTTTGCACCAAGGGCCCTACACAGAGCAGGAAGTACGTTAGTTATTTTCTCTATGCAATCGCACAATATCATCAAAGATCAGAAAATCAATCGTTCCATCCAACATCCTTCCACTGAAATTTCTCCTGCCTCTCATTACATTCACTTGCCCCCAACAAATGTCTAACATTTTGACTCCCACCCAGAGGAGAATTACTAATGCGGGCAGCTTGGTGGTGCAGCGGTAGAGTTGCTGCCGTATAGCGCCAGAGACCCAGATTTGATCCTGACTACGGGCATTGTCTAAGGTCATAACGTCATAAGTGATAGGAGCAGAATTTGGCCATTTGGCTCATCAAGTCTACTCCACTATTCAATCATGGCTGATCGATCTCCCTCCTAACCCTATTCTCCTGACTTCTCCCCATAACCCCGTACACTCGTACTAAGCAAGAATTTATACAGTCTATACGGAGTTTGTACGTTCTCCTCGTGACCATGTGGGCATTCCCTGGGTGCTCTGGTTTCCACTCACATCTAAAGATTTGTGGGTTAACTGGGCTTTGGCAAAAATTGTAAATTATCCCTAGTGTGTGGGAGAGTGCTAGTGTACGGGGATCTCTGGTCGGTGAGCCAAAGGGCCTGTTTCCACGCCGTATCTTTAAACTAAATCTATACTGTAAATGAGTAGTTCATAGCACCAATATTAAATTTTTATTTTATTAAATTGCATCTATATTTCATGACTAATGGCACTACATTCCTTAAGAGAAAACATGGGTGACCAAATTCAGCTGAAATCAGTTGTATTACATATGACTGTAATGCCAGCCACTGCCATTATCTGCCGGTCATAATTTATCTTTTTTTTAAGTTAGAGAGCTGACTTTCTTTAATTCTCCTATTATTTCATTCTCCTGACATCTGTAAGAATTGGTCTCATAGATCTTTACAGCGTTGCATTTAGGTAGGGTTACGTCTCTGTGATTTATTTATACAACTGAACACAGTTTTTAGATTGTGCATCAATCAGTGTAATACACAACCTTAGAAGGGTTTCACAGCCTTAGATATTACATTACCGACGTTACATATTCTACAAATACCACTCATTCAGGACAATTTCTACAACAGCTAGAATGCTATGTGATTTAGGTTTTGTTATATGTTTAGACATATTTCAGCTCTCCTTCCACTTAAATTAAAACACATCCAGACTGAATGTGCAAAACATTGAAATGACAGCTTTCTAAAATTCAACCCAATTTTTAATTCCATGGAATAGTAGTTCAAGTGAAGTTTAAGACAGGTTGCTGATCTGCAGAGGGTTTTTTTTTTTTTAGAGATGAGTACTGCTTCCCATAGAGAAAAGCCCAGAGGCGGAGGTGACGGAGGAAGAGCTCTACATCATGGCAGGATCAGAAGTCTTAAGAGAGTGTAGGAAGCAACTGCAGATGCTGATTTACATCAAAGATAGAAATACAATGCTGAACTTAGCAGGACAGGCAGCATCTCTAGATAGAAGGAATGGGCGATGTTTTAAATTGAGATCCTTCTTCAGACTGAAGAAAGTTTCCTGATGCAAAACATCACCTATCCATGTTCTCCAGAGATGCTGCCTGACCCGTTGAATTACTCCAGCACTTAGAGGGTCCTTCTGCTGATCAGAACTTTCTATCTGTGACCAGCAATTATCTATTTCATCACCAGGATATTCCTCATGAAGAGATAACAAAATGTTTGAGGTTCTGCAGTAATGCATCTGGTTGCTCTCTGGCTCTCTGCATGATATACACTTAATTCCAAATGTTAACTGATTGATTTGATTCAGCAATATAAAGTTAACTTCAATGCCCAGAGATTCACTTCTGGTCAGAAGTACTGGACATGCATCATACTTTGCTTCCCAATCAAGTTCAAGCGGAGAGAAATTCTATCTGCTCAAAGTTCAGATCAAAGAATGCTGTTCCTATCCAAGAAATAGCTGGGGCATATTGAGTTTTTACTTACAAATGTGACAATGATGAGAGGTCATTGAAAGATCCCACAGGAATTGTTGATATTTCATTTCCATGCAATGACCTAAAGAAAGGGACATAATAAAAGTTGAACAAACTTCATTGAGGATCTGAGGATCCATGTTTTATGATTTTGTCTATTTTGACTATTTTCATATCTTTTTCTTTCAATTATTCACGTCATTTCAAATGGTGGTTAAATGTCTCTGAAAGTCATAGATATTTAAACGGCATTAGCGGGTCCTCGGACTTGTTACAGCTGGTGAAGCAGGGACAGGGTCTGCCAGCTGCGAAGAGTATTTTGTAGCAGTACACTACCTAGATAGATAGATAGATAGACAATAGGTGCAGGAGTAGGCCATTCGGCCCTTCGAGCCAGCACCGCCATTCAATGTGATCATGGCTGATCATCCCCAATTAGTACCCCGTTCCTGCCTTCTCCCCATATCCCCTGACTCTGCTATTTTTACGCACCCTATCTAGCTCTCTCTTGAAAATATCCAGAGAACCTGCTTCCACCACCCTCTGAGGCAGAGAATTCCACAGACTCATACCTGATATGTTGACACCTCTCCTGCTGGCGGATGGGAAGTTTCAGGACAGAAAAGTGGGCACTCCTTCCCTACCAACACCAAGATCACACACACACACAATCTCGCCCAGGCACATCCACCCTGATCTGGTAAGCTGGGCCACAGACTGGTTGTGTGGTATTCAAGGTGGCAGCTCTGAACCTGTAAGATTCTGCTCGTATGGCTTATGTCTGTGCAGCTGTCAAAGCCTCTAGTCCATCCTTTCAGAACATGGATAGGACAGGTTTAGAGGGATATGGGTCAAAGGCAGGCAGGTGGGACTAGTATAGATGGGGCATGTTGGTCGGCGTGGGCAAGTTGGACCGAAGTGGCTGTTTCCTGCTGCATGACTCTATGACTCTATCTCATTGAGTTGGGAGAAGCCGGAAACTAGATTGGCTGACTCACGAACACCAAAGTGAAGATTTTTCTCAATTTTGTTCCCTCAGCTCCAAACTTAATTGCAGCAACAAAAAAAAAATGCTGTTAATGCAGTTGGAAGTTGAGGCAGTGGTGTCAGAAGTGGAACAATTCTGAAGATAACTTTGAAACATATATTTGCAGCATCCAGGTAGCAGTGGAGCAGGGCTCCATGGTGGCACCTGTGTACACTGAACTACTACAAAGGCTGCTTCAGTTGCGGCTTTGAATGGAAACCATAATCCTTAGGAAAGAGCTGTTAATGATTATGAACATGCCAACAGGAAACACTTGATCTTTCCTGTACTTACAATAAACGCAGGGACTTCAAACCATCAAAAGCATGAACTGGGATACATCTGAGCCGGTTATAACTGAGAATCCTGTGAAAATAAAACATGTAACCCTGAGGATATGTAACAATGCATAACAATAAATAGGACATAGACAGCATAAGAATGGGTCCATTGGCCCACAATGTCTGTACCAAACATCATGCCACGATAAACTAATCTCATCTGCCTGTACATATTTCATATCCTTATATTCGCTGCACATTGCAGTGCCTATCCTAAAGCATTTTAAACACCACTGTCATCTCTGCCTCCACCATCACCGCTGGCAGCACATTCCAGGCACCCACCACTCCATGTAAAAGAAATGACCGTAGACATTTCCTTTAAACTTTGCCCCTCTCAACTTAAAGGTATGCCCTCTAGCCTTTAAAGGTTCTGACTGTCTACTCTCATAATTTTATCTACTTCATTCAGATTTCGGCTCAACCGCCCATGTTCCAGAGAAAACAATCTAGGTCCGTCCAACATCTCCTCATAGCTAATGCACATGATTCCAGGCAGCTTTGGAAGTCAAGTCGGACGTTGTGAAAACAAGCATTGGGGTTTATGCTAACCAATTTGATGAGCATATCTAAAGGCAATGCAAGAGCCCCCATTTGGTGCTAAATAAATATTGAGGGCAAATGCTTACAACGTTAGTAGTTCTGTCATGTTGCTGAAGCTCTGGTTGTACAATGTGCTGATTCTGTTGTTACTCAGATCGCTGAAAAACAGAACGTGAAAATAATTAGATCAGTTGGTTATAAAACAAAACATGTACCTGACGAGGATCATGCAATGAGTCACACAATGTGATAGCAAATGTCTGATACTCTGCAGCCTTACATTGTCAGGTGTAAAAACTTGAATCCCAGGACTTCTAAGTCATCTAATAAAATGCGAACAGCCTAACCAGTGTTTGAGAACAGTCTGAAGATGTTTCCTGACACAAAACATCACCTATTCATGTTCTCCAGGGATGCTGTCAGACCCGCTGAGTTACTCCAACTTCGTGTCTTTTTTTTTTTTTTTGAGAACTTGAACCCTGTGCACAAATTGCACGTGGCTTATTTCGGCCCAAACAATGGTTTTAATTCAAAGGCATTCCCATAATGTACCCAGTGTTTCACCACTGTTCCATTTCCTGGCAGTCATTTCTTCCTCTAAAAACACAGATGAAAACCTGTTAAAGTTTGGGTATCCAGAATTTTGATTGTTGCAATCATAGATCTTGCTGCCAACTTAAAGGCAAAAGCCTCCAAAAAATAAACAATCTTCCAAAAGATACAAACAAATCTTTCAGCTCTCACAAGCTCAAAGTTAAAGTTCCCTTTTAAAAATACAGCTGGTCCCTCTTTAAACAAAAGCTTTCAGACAACCTAGAATGTGCCTGACCACCCATTTCATGTACGAGATCAGACATCAGCTTCTCAGCAAGAAAATCAGGGAATCACATTGGCACTTTTTCCAACTTTCACTTATGGTTGCAATAGGGACATTAAAATCTTCCGTGTCTTACGGACAGTTTCACAATTTGATTATCATATCCATTACCGCTAGCCTATGGTCAGAAAATCATTTGTCCATCTGAATATATGGTCCCTAAGATTGACGTTACATACGCTGTTGAGAGCTAGTTTGTGGTTTGCAACCTCAATGTCTCAATGATTCCTGAACTTCAGAGATCAGCCAGGTACCTGGTTTGATTCCTTGCTTTTGCCAATTCAGGTGACCTCAACTACAAAACCTATTACTCCGTCGAGGTTCACAATTCAGTGTAATTCCAGGCTGCAAAGAGAAAAGTCTTTGCAGAAATTAGCCAAAGTTGCCAATTCTGATTCAAAACACAAAGTGCTGGAGTAACTCAAAGGTCAGACAGCATCTGCGGAGGGAATGGACAGACAACATTTCAAGTTTCAACGTTTCAAGTTGGAATCCTTCTGCACACCTGTCGAGTTATTCCAGCACTTTGTGTTTTAGTCAAGATTCCCGTATCTGCAGTTCCTTGTGTGTCCCTGTTCAGATTGTTACCCATAGGATCCTGTAACTCTGGATATCTTGCTCAATTATTTTAATCATTCACCAGCCATCACTGGCAAGGCTCCCATGTAAAGACTGGACACAAGGGTGACCAGAGAACATTTCTCGGAGGTCCCGTGTTGATTATGAAACAAGGATATATGTCATGACACACAAAACATATAATCCCGTCTCATCAGTGTGGGTGTGATGAGTTGGATTCACTATAGGCACAAGCCCCAGTAGGTTGAAATGTCATGAGCAATGGGAATGGGCTTGTAACATTCGTGTGTCACAGAACCAATGCAAGGGTGGATGGCACCAAAGCATGTTATGCATTTATAATTAATCTTTGGAAAGCCTGCATTCGGTAGCACTTAAGGCAATAGTAATCAACATGTCGAGGCACATTGGCAGCAAGGGGGGCACAGTGGCTCAGTGGAAGTGTTGCTGCCTCACAGGTCTAAAGACCTGGGTTCAATCCTGACCTCAAGTGCTGCCTGTGCAGAGTTTGAATATTCTCCCTGTGACCACATGGGTTTTTTCCAGGTACTCCGGTTTCCTGCCACATCCCCAAAACATGCAGGTTTGCAGGTTAATTGGCTTATGTAAATTGGCCCTGGTGTGTAGGGTGTGAAAGTGGAATAACATAGAACTAGTGTGAACAGGTGATTGATGGTTGGTGTGGACGCAGTGGGCCAAAGGGCTTGTTTTCACACTGTATCTCTAAATTTTACTTCGGAGTCACGTGAGTGACTTCGTGAAGACCCCGCCAGCACGCATGCACGGCATATCGTCGCGCGCATTTGCATCGGCAGGCTGGGGGGGTGGTAGTGCGCTCTCTCCTCCGGCTCCTTCATAAGGCCGGCAGGTAAGTGCTTACCTTCACTCCACAGGATGGACAAGGGCAAAAGGAAGGAGGCGCTGTCGAGGAGCCGAGCTGCATCGACCAGCCAACGGCCCTTGTCCCCGGAGCTGCAAGCAACACCGGCAGCTTCGAGGCATGTGGGGGCAGGAATGCGGAAGTCGGGCACTCCCGCTACTTTAGCGCCCGACTCACCCGAGTGGTTTACCGCCCCGGAGATGGATGCAACGGATCCAGACTTTGAGCCCCCTTCCCCCAAGAAAAGAGGGGGGAAACAGGTACGTGCTAAGGGGCCTCGCTCTTCACAAGTGACCTCTCCCCGCGTTCCAGAAGACCCGAGGGGGCTGGGCCAGGGGACAGCTGCACGACAGGGGAGCCCTGTAAAAGTGCACCAACACATACCACTGCCAGGGAGATCTGCCGTAGTGCAGTCTGGCAGCTGCACTGCTGCGTCTAGTAGGCCTGCTGAAGCAGATACCGCCGACAAAACACCCCGTCAGGCTGCGGTCAAGGGCGGAGGTGGCAGCAGGAAGCGGTCGGTCAGCTCAGCTCTGGGAGCGGCCGACCATGCGCCTCCACGCCAAAAGATGGGCAAGTGTGGAGGTAAGCCTGCACGGACTCCGGGGAGCCAGGTTCCGGGGGCCGGCGCCGATTCAACTCACCTGCCTTCATATCAGACAGGTGGGCCGCCACAGTCTGGGAGAAGACAGACTAGCGGAGAGTCCGTGCGGGAGTCGGATGATCCTACTTGGGCGGTAGGTCACGACAACCTGCCATTGGACCCTAGACAGCACCCTAAGGGGGTGTGGTCCGATGGTGGAAGCCCCAGTGAGTTCGCAGGGCCTGGGGAAGTCGGCTTGTCCGCTGCACATAGCAGGGACGGTCGCATAGAGCGGTTGGAGCTCTTAGTGGAGCAACTCCTCCAGCGGGACCGGGAACGGGAAGAGCGGGACTCACGAACTGGACGAGGTGGCCAAAACAGCTGGCCTCATGAAACCTCCGACGGCCAGACTTCACCCATACCACCGGCAACAGCCAAACACAACCTGGAATCCGCGACTGCCGGACAGGACACAAAGGTCCTACCTCTACTTCCGCAAACACAACAACCTTTTTTAGGGCAAGGCCAACAGCGGCCTGCATGGAAGATGCGGCCGCCGCCCCGTCAACCTCCACAACGTCCACCCAAAACACCGTATGTACGGAACCGCCGTTAACCATGGAGGTAAGGGGGTCTGGTTCCTCTCACGCCGTAGCATCCCCTCCTGCACGAATAGGTGGGCGATTGCGGGCTTTTTTGGACATATGGAAAACTGTCACCACAGATGAGTTTATTTTACAAAGTGTTCAAGGGTATGTTATAGAATTTATTGGAGGTATAAATCCCCCTACCCAGCATTCGCCTCATAGGAATTTTACTCTATCCCAAAAAGAGGTGGAGGCAGGACATGCTGAAATTATACGGCTAGCAGCAAAAGGGGTAATTGGCAAAACCAACCATGAACCTATTGAGTTTGTGTCCAACATCTTCACCAGAATTAAAAAAGATGGGGGATGTCGGATTATAATAGACTTAACTGAGCTGAACACTTTCGTACAATATACACATTTCAAAATGGATACTTTTGAAACAGCCAAGCAGATGCTTTACCCAGGGTACTTTATGGCATGCATCGATTTGAAAGATGCATACTATATGGTGCCCATCTCTGAGGCTCACTGAAAATTCCTGAAGTTTGTCTGGAAGGGTCAATTATGGGAATACAAGGCATTGCCCAATGGAATCACCACAGCCCCTAGGCTGTTTACAAAATTGGTAAAACCTATATTGGCTCTTCTCCGACAACAAAATTATATAGTAATGGCATATTTGGATGATATCCTGAAAGTGGGTCAGACCCTCCAATTTGCAATTCAAGGAGAGGGTGCAACTAAGGCTCTTTTCGAGAAGCTGGGGTTTGTAATCCATCCAGACAAATCAAAATTGCACCCGGTACGGGTTATGGATTATTTGGGGTTCACCCTAGACACCAATTTAATGAAGATTACCATCCCAACCAATAAAGCTACTGCTATAATAGAAGGGTGCCACAGTCTTACTTGCGCCAGGGTACCAACCATTCGGCAAACAGCAAAAGTTATAGGGAAGTTGGTAGCTACATTCCCAGTTGCACAATTCGGACCACTACACTACCGAAATTTACAAAGAACAAAGATCACAGCATTAAAACAAATGCTGGGCACTTTGATCAGCCAATTCGGTTACCACCGAAAGCTAGAAACGAGCTACAATGGTGGGTTGACAATATTAGAGAGTGTCATAGACCCATCATAGTAAGCAACCCTGACGTTGTGCTACAAACTGACACAAGCGCACGAGGCTGGGGAGCAACTGATACGATGTCCAGTTGTGGTGGCAGATGGAACTCTCACGAGTCCACATTCCTGGAGTCACACGGGATAAACTATATAGAAATGCTGGGGGCATTTCATGGACTGCGGGCTTACTGTACTAATTCACGGGATTTACATGTCCGCCTTCAAATAGATAATACTACAGTGGTGGCTTACATCAATCATATAACCATATAACCATATAACATATAACCATATAACAATTACAGCACGGAAACAGGCCCTCTCGGCCCTTCCAGTCCGTGCCGACCATTTGTTTTCCCCTAGTCCCATCTACCTGCACTCAGACCATACCCCTCCATTCCCTTCACGTCCATATACCTATCCACTTTACTCTTAAATGCTAAAATCGATCCTGCCTCCACCACTTCTGCTGGAAGCTCATTCCACACAGCCACCACCCTCTGAGTAAAGAAGTTCCCCCTCACGTTACCCCGAAACTTCTGTCCCTTAATTCTCATGTCATGCCCTCTTGTTTGAATCTTCCCTACCCTCAATGGGAAAAACGTATCCACGTCAACTCTGTCTATCCCTTTCATCATTTTAAAGACCTCAATCAAGTCCCCCCTTAACCTTCTGTGCTCCAAAGAAATAAGACCTAACTTGTTCAACCTTTCTCTGTAACATAGTTGCTGGAACCCTGGCAACATTCTAGTAAATCTCCTCTGTACTCTCTCTATTTTGTTGACATCCTTCCTATAACTAGGCGACCAAAATTGTACACCATACTCCAGAATTGGTCTTACCAATGCCTTGTACAATTTTAACATTACTTCCCTACTCCTATATTCAATGCTCTTATTTATAAAGGCCAGCACACCAAAGGCTTTCTTTACCACCCTATCTACATGCGATTCCACCTTCAGGGAACTATGCACAGTTATTCCTAGATCCCTCTATTCCACAGCATTCCTCAATTCCCTACCATTTACCATGTACGTCCTATTTTGATTTGTCCTGCCAAGATGTAGCACTTCACACTTATCAGCATTAAACTCCATCTGCCATCTTTCAGCCCACTTTTCCAAATGGCCCAAATCTCTCTGTAGACTTTGAAAATCTACTTCATTATCCACAACACCACCTATCTTAGTATCATCTGCATACTTACTTATCCAATTTTCCACCCCATCATCCAGATCATTGATGTACATGACAAACAACAGTGGACCCAACACAGATCCCTGAGGCACCCCACTGGTCACCGGCTTCCAACCTGACAAACAGCCATCCACCATTACACTCTGGCATCTCCCATTTAGCCACTGTTGAATCCATCTTGCTACTCCGCCATTAACACCCAAAGATTGAACCTTCTTAACCAACCTTCCATGGGGAACCTTGTCAAAGGCCTTACTGAAATCCATATAGACAACATCCACTGCTTTACCCTCATCAATTTCCCTAGTTACCGCTTCAAAAAATTCAAGAAGGTTTGTCAAACATGACCTTCCAGGCACAAATCCATGTTGACTGTTCCTGATCAGACCCTGTTTATCCAGATGCTTATATATATTATCTCTAAGTATCCTTTCCATTAATTTGCCCACCACTGACGTCAAACTAATAGGTCTATAATTGCTAGGTTTATTCTTTGAACCCTTTTTTAAACAATGGAACAACATGCGCAGTACGCCAATCCTCCGGCACTATTCCCGTTTGTAATGACATTTGAAATATTTCTGTCATAGCTCCTGCTATTTCTACACTAACTTCCCTCAATGTCCTAGGGAATATCCTGTCAGGACCTGGAGACTTATCCACTTTTATATTTTTCAAAAGTGTCAGTACTTCCTCCTCTTTGAATCTCATAGTTTCCATAGCTACTCTACTTTTTCCCCTTAACTCACCGAGTTCAATATCCTTCTCCTTGGTGAATACCGAAGAAAAGAAATTGTTCAATATCTCCCCCATCTCTTTTGGCTCTGCAGATAGCTGTCCATTCTGGTTCTCTAATGGTCCAATTTTATCCCTCGTTATCCTTTTGCTATTAATATAGCTGTAGAAACCCTTTGGGTTTACTTTCACCTTTCTTGCCAAAGCAATCTCATATCTTCATATCTCTCATATCATATGGGTGGTATCAGGTCGCTATCTTGTGATGAATTGGCTAACATTATTTGGCACTGTTGCATTGAAAGGAATATTTGGATTACTGCGACCTATTTGCCTGGGAAGCTTAATACAGTGGCGGACACCAGGTCACGAGTCTTTAATGACAACAAATTTTGGAGACATTATAGCTCACTATGGGACACCAGATATTGACCTATTTGCGTCCAGGCTGAACCATCAGATACCCAACGTATGTGTCGTGGGTACCAGACCCTGGGGCAATAGCAATGGATGCATTTTCTATCCATTGGGGGAAATGGTTTTGCTACGCATTTCCCCCCTTCTGCCTCATCAGTCGGGTATTGCAGAAAATTAAACTAGACTCTGCAACTGGCATATTGATCATTCCCGACTGGCCTACACAACCATGGTACCCGATGGTCGTTAAAATTTTAAAACAACCATGGATGGCGACTGGGCAACCTCCCAAATTGATTACTCACCCCATTACGGGGGTTAGTCATCCTTGCCATGGTCACTTAAACTTGTTGGCCTGCAGGTTCTGAAAAGACCACTCATCCAGGCGGGCATCTCATCACGAGCCATAGAATTATCGCCGCATCATGCCGAGAATCAACTCGGAAACAGTACCTCACCCAAATCAGGAAGTTGGAGGCATTCTGTGCCCGGACTAACAAGACTTCCAACTCGGCAACGATACCTGATGTCCTGGAGTTTCTAGCGGGCCTCCATTTCGATGCTGGCCTCAGCTACAGTGCCATCAACAGCGCCAGGAGTGCGCTGTCCTCATACCTGGATATAGGTATCAGCTCCAACCACCTGGTGTCTAAACTAATGAGGGGAGTGTTCAACACCAACCCTCCGCAACCCAGATATACAGTAACGTGGGATGTGGGGATCGTGCTGACCCTACTGAGGAGCTGGGCTCCAATGAATGAGCTACCACTGAAACAGCTCACCCTCAAGGTGGTGATGCTGATGGCACTGACTACAGCCCAACGTGTCCAGACGTTACAAAAACTGCGACTGGACAGCATGGTGGCCACCCCTGGTCAAATAAATTTATTTGTCCAAGAATTATTGAAGCAGCACAGGCCAGGGGCGCATGGGCTGCAGTTGGAATTTCGGGCATACCCTGTAGATGCCACTCTCTGCATAGTCACCCATCTCCACCACTACATCTGAGTTACAGGAGTTATCTGGATGAAGGAACAGGGGCTCCTCATCAGCCACAAACCTCCGCATCATCGGGTGACTGTACAGACTATCGCCAGGTGGCTCAGGGTGGTGCTGGATGCAGCAGGAGTTGCTACTAACATTTTTAAAGTCTCATTCCACCAGGGCTGCATCCACATCAGCGGCGAGGGCCATGGAGGTGCCCATGGACCACATCCTCGCCACCGCGGGCTGGGCCAGTGAAGAAACCTTTCAACGGTTCTACAACAAGCCACTGGTCGCCCCTGCGACAT
The DNA here is from genome assembly GCA_035221665.1 of Okamejei kenojei. Lineage (NCBI taxonomy): Eukaryota > Metazoa > Chordata > Chondrichthyes > Rajiformes > Rajidae > Okamejei > Okamejei kenojei. Next base: position 86,429,987 of record CM069131.1, on the reverse strand, counting down.
TCGCAGAAGCTATCCTGGGAACCGCTCAGTGAATGTCTGTCCCCGAATTAGGGGTTATTTGTTGTTTATTTGATTCATAAATTGTGTTGATTTTTCAGCCAGTTTCGACTGAACTGCATTAACAGCCTTCCTCCATCAGACTGGCGGCAGTGTGATAAGCATGGACGTTGTCCAGGGCATGAAATCACGGTGCTTTGAAATCTTCACGAAGTCACTCACATGACTCCGAAGTAAAATAGTAAGATTAAACGAGAACTTACCAAGTTTGAAGGTTGATCTGTATTTTACGAGGAGTCGCGGTGAGGGATTTCGTGCCCACTGCTCCCACCCTCTATCATAAGGTCAACTAGGAAGTTCTACATTCTTCATCTTACTATTTTTAGTCATGATGTGTTTCTGTGATTCCACAGCGCTGCTTTGAAGGATGCCGCGCATGCGTGCTGGCGGGGTCTTCACGAAATCCCTCACAGCGACTCCTCGTAAAATACAGATCAACCTTCAAACTTGGTAAGTTCTCGTTTAATCTTACTATTAAACTAGACTAAATATAGACAAAGTAGATATCCATTACTCAACCACTTTGCGATCAACACAAAATTAGTACTTTGATGCATTTGAAAGGTGCCTAGCCTCGTGTAGACAGCCTCAGTGTCAAAGCAAACTTTCAAATTACTAGAGAACAGTATTCTGGATGAGATCTATTGGGTAAATAGAGAGAGATTAGTCATGTTCATGAGGCATAAGCTTAAAGTCATATGCTGGTGTTTTGGGAAGAAAATGAATGAACTCTTTCACCCAGAGGATGGTAGCAGAAATGTGCTACTCTCTTCCATAATAAGCAGTGGACATCTGCATAATAAATTTCAATCTGAGATCATTTAACTTCAGCCAAGAATTGAATGAGTGTGGTGCCAAGATGGGGGTGTGGTGGGCTGTGGATGAAGTGCAGTGATGGTGAAATAAATGAGAGGCTCTAAATGGTTGGTGCTTGTGTTCCCTTTAAAGAGTAATATTGTAAATGAGTAATAATGGAAGTACTTACATAAGTAATAAATGCTTGTAGTTGGTGAGTTCTTTGGGCACCATCACAAATTGATTTCCATCCAGGTACCTGAAACAGATAAAAACTGCATGAGATCGAAGATCAAACTCTAACAACACATTATTTTTACAATCACCCATTCACCTTTTAAAGTTAAACAAAGTACCTCAAAGAAAACATCCATTATTGATGAACTAAGTCAGTGGTCAAAGCTTATGGTACACAACACTCCGGCCAAACATGGTCCTGTGGTCCACAACAGCCAATTTGGCATACGTTGTGGAATTGACAGTACAATGGGACAATGGTGTTGAAGAAGCTTATGAGAGGAAAAAGACCAAGTACTCTGAACTGGCAACTGAAGCTGCCCAGAATGGCTGGAAGACCAAGATTTTCCCTGTAGAAGTGGGATGCAGGGGATTTGTTGCTACATCTATGACCAGTCTATTAAAGAAAATGGGGGTGAGGGGTCGCACCCTCCAACAAGCAATCAAGTAATTGTCAAATTCTGCAGAAAAAAATCCGCACTTGGCTTTGGATCAAAAGGAAATATAACAATTGGGCTGCAAGTTGAAGAGCGTATGGAATTGAGTAGGGTATACCTGGGACGCCAAGTATCACCGTTGAGCCCTCTGCAGACATTGTGGGGTTATCAATAAAATGTCAAGGAAGGAGGGTGCCCACCTGATGACCCCGATGATGTACCTACCCTACCTTTCACCACTCCAATCCCACTGCAAATAACAACAGTGCCGACTTACTACAGGAATTGAAACATCAAGTCCTATTAGCTTTACTATTGGCAAAGAGGAGAGAAATGTAGAGTCAAACAGAAGTTTCACAGTTAGGTGACATAAAGCTCAGTGTATTGTAGAAAGCAGGTTACGTTAATGGAGCACATTCCACAGGTTTGACCAACTGGAAGAGAATGAGTTTGAATTGGAGACAACAAAGTTGTGTTTTTTTAACGTGTACTCTGCAGCAAGACTGGATTTCAAATTTGGTTCAGTGGCCAAAGTCCACCACGGCAAATTATAATGAAAAAAAAAAACGCAATAAGAGTTGCACGTGCATTCCTGCCCGTCTCTTTTTGTATCTTCTCATGGTAGACTCAAGGCCAAATTACATTATTTGCCAGCAACATATTCTCAAATTCTGGAAATTGAGCAGATCAGAGTATCCTTCAGGCATGTACTGTAGGGGAAATTTACACAATTTACGATGTGTCCTGTGGGACCTAATAGAAAGTAACAGAATAAAAAAACACAAAGCCATTTAGTTTTCCTCCTGCAAAGGAAGAGTTTTATTTGACCGTTTTAAGCTCCAATCATCATTGCCTTTGGGAAATTGCTAATTGTTATTGTTGCTATAAAATATTTATTGATGTTGATTATAGGGGCCTGCTAATGGCCATTGACGCATTAAAAATTAATGCTGTGTGTTTGTGAAGTTGCAAATCATTATTTTAAATATTAATTTCATTCACATGTGCAAACTGCTCATCGACAATTGAAAAGTTGTCATGCCTATTTGCTATAAAAATTGATTCTCCTTTTTCCAAAATTGTGGAGACAGTGTAAAATAATAATTGTTCATCAAAGACCTTGGTGAAACTAATGGGGAGAAAAATTAAAAGTGGCAAAGGAAATATCACTCATTTTACTTTGAACAAAGCCAAGGTTGGCTTGGTATCCAACATTTTCATCATTTCCACAAAAACAATATCTCCTACATTTTATTGTGTACTGTGCAATAGGAATGGGTATGTAGAAAGTCTGGATGAAGCAAAATTAAAACATAGCATTCAAAGGTTAACATTTCACAAGAACTGCTAGAAGGAAAGAACATATCTGCACATAAAAGTTGAATGGCAGATGAGACATGACAGTTGCAAAAAAAGGCTCAAAGTGCTGGAGTAACTCAGCGAGTTGTGCATCATCGCTGGAGAACATGGATAGGTGATGTTTTGCGTCAGAAGACTTCTTCAGACTGATTTTGTGTGTGTGGGGGGGGGGGGGTGGGGGGGTAGGGAAAGCTGGAAGAGCTGAGGGGCAGGACACAGTCTGGCAGGTAATAGGTTAATACAGGTGAATGGGGGGTGGGGGGTTGATCAAGAACTGTGATACTTTGAGGAGATTTTGCAGTGGAGCAGTAAATGTAGGAACGGATCTGCAAACACAGTTGGTAATGGAGTGTAAATGATAATGAGAAAAAAATGTATAAAAGGAGATGGAAAAATTATGTGAAAAGGTTGGTGTGATGGTGTGTGGAAGCAGTGTGTGGGTGCTTGGAAGATGATTTGATAGCACTCGAAAGGCAGAGATAGTGTGTAAAAATCTGTAAAGAGACCGTGAGTGAAAAGATGGGGAAATGGTGTGTAAAGGAGGTAGAGAAATAGTTCAGACAAATATATGCTGAGATGACATGCAAAAGTTTGTGTGGAATTGATGCGTTTAAGGTGATGTGGAGTGGTGAGGAAAATGAAGCATAGAGATGAGGATTTGTTGTGTAAAAAGAGGTGAGATGGTATAAAAGCAGTATAGAGACAGTGTACCATAGGTAATGAGTAAAAGGAAGTATAACAGTGATGCGTAAATGGAAGTATGTTGGTGTGCTAGACAGTGTGGAGAACGTGCTTATAAAATAGTGGAGAGCTACTTATAAAAGCTAGTATGTAAATGGTATGTAGCCAATGTGAGGCAAAAGATGTGGAAGTCATGTATAAAAGTCAGTGTGAAGGTGGTATGTAAAATAAAATGGGGAAAGGGTGGCAATGGTAATGAAAAGAGGGAGAGGGTGTGTGTGTGAAAGGCAGTGGAGATGGTGTAAATAGAGTGTCATGCAGGTGATGTACATGCAATGGGGGGTGAGAATGGAAGCTGCCAAGCTTCAGTTCTGCCGCCTCAGCTTACCATTGATTTTGAGTTGTAAATGTAAATTCCCTGCTTCTGCGATTGAGAAAAACAGCCATACTACTTCAGAGATCAAAACTGGAAGAATGTGACTACATAATATAAGTTGACCATTGTTTAATAGACAATAGGTGCAGGAGTAGGCCATTCGGCCCTTCGAGCCAGCACCGCCATTCAATGTGATCATGGCTGATCATCCCCAATCAGTACCCTGTTCTTGCCTTCTCCCAATATTCCCTGACTCCGCTATCTTTAAGAGCCCTATCTAGCTCTCTCTTGAAAGTATCCAGAGAACCGGCCTCCACCGCTCTCTGAGGCAGAGAATTCCACAGACTCACAACTCTCTGTGTGAAAAAGTTAATCTTTGCAATTTGTTTTCATGTTAGTTGTCTGCTAAGATAACTGCTACTGAAAGAGTAGTTAAAAGATGACAGGGTTCATCAGAACCTTCTGATGCCATTTACATTATAAGAGCTGCACTTGCATTCATGACTGTCTCTTTGTATCTTCTCATGGTAGACTCAAGGCCCAATGTCATTACTTGCCAGCATCTCATATTCTCTATCTTTGGAAATTGAGCAAAGCAGAGTATCAGGAATCAACAAAACCCTGAAATCCCCTTAACTTCACCAAAACAGCTCCTTCTGGCATTTTGGGGGGAAATCTACACAATTTATAATGTGTCTTGAGGAACCTAGTAGAATGTAACAGAGACGCTCCCTTCTAATTATCTCCCAAATCTGAAACTGTCTCAAAGAAACACTTGAATGTAAGAAGCAAGAAGGGTCACTCACAGTTCTGTAACATCCTTGGGGAGCCCCTTGGGTAAGGCCTTGAGACCCTTGTTACTGCAACGAACCACAGTGTCCAGACAAGTACATTCCGCTGGGCAGCGGGCAAGTGTTGAACAGCTATTGTCATCGTTTCCTGGATCGTGGGAGAGAAAACAATTACCATGAGGTAAACAGTTGTTTCCCTTAAATTTTAAGGATGGTTTAAAAAAAACAGAGCAACATTTCATGTTTAACAGGTTCAAGCTGCACACAATAATTCATGTTGGAGAGTGGTAGCAATGTGAAAATTGCGCCAAGATTTAAAGAATTATACATGGAATAAAAAATATCTGGCAGTGATTACAGGCAACAATTTAATTGAGAAGTTCAGATAATTTATATAGAGCATGCTGGCTACCTGGCAGTGATTATTAAGCACCACTTTAATCTAGAAGACATAAGGAAACTGACCCCCGGATCAGATTTCTTTTATTCCTTGGAGCCAGACAGTTACCAGCTTCAGGTGATCATTAAGGAATGCCACTTCAGATTAAGTCACATTACCCAGAACACTTGTGAATTTTTGTCTTTATTTGAAGAAAACTAAGCACTTGAAAAAAAAGTGTGACTTCAGAAAGAGGAAGCCGGGAGCCATGTGCCAGTTTTCATGGTGGCTCTATGGTAGGTGTGTTACAAAACTTACCTTGAGCGGCGCTGCAGTTCTGCCACTCTCCGTGTGCGCGACTTTGGCGCCTTTCGGTGGGGGGCGGGTTTAAAATGCTGTTTTTCTCCAGACAGCGCAAATCGATCCATCTCAGGGGATTTCGTTGCTAAAGAGAAATCGCTCCGACATTTGTTTTATGATGGTATTTTTAAACTACGCTAGATCATTTATTAGCTAGAGTAATTTAAAACTCATCTTCAAAAGCCGTGAGCGCCGACTACGGGAAGGATTTTACGTAGAGGATAAAATAAGGTGCTCAGTTTATCTTTACATAAAAATGTGCTTCTAAGGAAGCCTTTAATCAAATTTTCATGTTGCAAAAAGGGGACAAAAAAAATATACGAACCGGCAGTGTTTTTCCTGCCGACTGTGGGTTAAATTCACCGCAAACCGCAAGGTTCCAATCCACCACGTTCCACTAAAACCCACTCGCAAGTTGATTTAAATGGCCATTAATTTATGGGAATTAAACACTAAATTCCTTCCATTTGGCCTATAAATTCATGAAAATGAGATTTAAAAATCATGTTATATTGTGAATTACTGTGTGACTGTTATTTGGACACTTAGGCAATTTAAAAATGTTTATCTTTTCTTAAGAAATGGATAGATGTTTAGATCTAATAATTGAATTTTGTAATTAGCTACAATTAGGTAACTAACTAATTATATGCTTTAATTTCAGGTCATCCAAGTAAGATTGTTTCATATTTGTTTCAGAATGCTTCAATCTATAATAACTGAAAATTTCATTGAGTTCTCTTAATTTTAAAGAAAGTTATGGGCTTTTGACAGTCCTAGATCACAGCTTTTGAGTTAAGTCAATGGAAAGGCAATGGGGAACAAGATGCTAATTTCCGAGTATGAAAATGGCCATAACTTTTTTAATACTGAAGATATGAAAGTGAATTAGGTATCAAATTAAACTTATTTGTATGCTTTATCTGATGGGATAAATTGCAGACTTGATTTTTAAAATCTTAAAATTTTGTAACATTGCTATATACGGTGGACAGAAGTAGCAGGTTCTAACATTAATCTACTCTGGGTCCAGTTCATAAATCCGATTAATTTAGTTTATTTATTGTCACGTGTATCGAGGTACAGTAAAAATCTTTTGTTACGTGCCAACCAGTCAGCGGAAAGACAATACATGAATGCAATCGAGATACCCACAGTGTACAGATACTGTACATAATAAAGGGAATAATGTGAGTAACATTTAGTGCAAGGTGAAACCAGTAAAGTCTGATCAAAGATAGTCGAAGGGTCTCCATTGAGGTAGATAGTAGTTCAAGACTGCTCTCTAGTTGTTGGTAGGATGGTTCTGTTGTCTGATAACAGCTGGAAAGAAACTGTCCCTGAATCTAGAAGTGTGCGTTTTCACACAGGATGTAATCATGAACAAGGTGTATCAGCACCTCTATTTTCTTGGAAGTTTAAAGAAATCCAGAATGTCACCAATACTCAAACAAATGTCCACAGATGGACTGTAGAAAGTATCCTGGCTGATTACATCGTGGCCTGGTATGGTTATTCTAACACACAGGAATGCAAGAATGCAGAGTGGTGGACACAGCCCAATCCATCAAGGGCCATTGAAAGCATCAATGAGGTGTTGCATCAATAAAACAGCATCTATCATCAAGGATACCCAACATCCAGACCATGCCATTTTTGCACTGTATTAGGTACAGAAGCCTTAAATCCCACACAACCAGATTCCAGATCAGCTACTTTCCTACAGATTCTTGAACTGACCTGCTCAACCCCAATCCAACCTCACCGACCAAAAACTATGGACGACCCCTACCACTGCTATAAACTTGTTTTTTACTTGTGTATTTTTGCATTAATATCTTGTTTTTTGCAATCCTGTCTTTTTTGGTGTTTTGTACAATTTCTGTATAATTTATGTTTTGTGTGTGCCTGTGATGCTGCTGAAAACAATATTGTTTATTGTACCTTTACCTCACTGTACTGGTGCATGTGATAATTAACTTGCCTGGACTTGGGGTAGTGGGAGCACCCATGTATTCACAGGTATAGTACACAAACTGCACAAAGACGGCACTGGAGGTTGGGTTCATACCTGGATCTCTGGCTGGGTGATCAGACTGGGACTTTCACATAGAAACCTGAAGATTCGCAGGTGGGGAGACCACAGTCTGACAAATGTTCAGGGCCAGTAGCAAACCCTTTGTTACCATGGTCAACATATATGTCTGAACATCCTCAAAACAGTGTGTGTAGGAAGGAACTGCAGATGCTGGTTTAAACCGAAGAAAGACACAAAAAGCTGGAGTAACTCAGCGGGTCAGGTAGCATCTTTGGAGAAAAGGAATAGGTGACGTTTCAGATCGAGAAGAGTCATGACCTGAAAGGTCACCTATTCTTTTTCACCAGAGACGCTGTTTGTCCCGCTGAGTTACTCCAGCTTTTTGCATCTATCCTCAAAACAGTGTTAAATACAGTCGTCCAGGTTTTCAGGGGCGATGAATGAGTGGAGACATTACCAAGGGTCAGTACGAGACAACTCTACCTGACTGATTACACCCACCGGTCAATGCACTACCACTGATTTCTGGTAGTATTGATAAACCTTCCCAGCAACAGCCAAGATTTAGGTCATCCAGAAAATAGCAGTGCAAAGCAGTGTCACCTGCTGCAAAGACATTATGCTGGATGTAATAGGTCTCCTGCTGTATTCTGAACCCTAGCTCTGGCTTAATGACCAGCATGCTGTAATACATACAGGTTAGATTAGTTGATTGTTTATTGTCACGAGTACTGAGGTACAGTGAAAACCTTCGTACAGATACACGATAAACGAAATAACGTGAATAACGTTTAGTGTAAGGTAAAGTCCATTAAAGTCCGATCAAGTCTGCGGGTGTCCACTGAGGTAGATATTAGTTCAGCACTGCTCTCTCATTGTTGGTAGGATGGTTCTGATGCCTAATAACAGTTGTGAAGAAACTGTAAGTGTGAGGTTCTTCTGCACCTTTTGTATCCTCTGTACCTTTTGCCTGATGGGAAAGGGGAGAAGAGGGAGTGGCCAGCATGCGACTGGTCCTTGATTATGCTGGCAGCCTTGCCGAGACAGCGTGAGGTGTAAATGGAGTCAATGGAAGGGAGGTTAGCGGATCATGCCTTGATAGATCGGCAGTTATAAAAGTAAGAACCATCGATAGGGGGGGTTGCACGCACGGTCATCAGGTCAAAGGGTGTGATGCACAGAGCAGCTCAATCTTTCTGGAGGACGGCAGCCTCCCGCATACATTGTTAACACACGAAACGCGTACTTTCTTACTTGTTAAAAAACGCTGAAATGGTCAATTTCTGCGCTGTTAATAATTGTGGAGGGTGACTGAGCGCTCTGAACCAAATGCTCTAGTATCTTTGTTCCCCTGACCCCTGAACAAAGGACGAGGACTGGCTAACCTTTGTGGTGTGGTGGATGTTTGTGTTAAATGTTATTGTGTATTGTGTGTTCTTTTTAAGTGTATCGCTGCTGACAAATTCATTTCACTGCATGTGATGTGCATGTGACGAATACAATTGACTTTGACTTTGGCTCTGACCCTGAGCACCAAGGTGTAAGCGGCCGAAGGAGCACATCCCTCGGGACCGCCCCCACTCACCACCCGGGGTCAGCGCTGTCCGGCCACGACCGCCCTCCGCACCATCGCCCCCTGTCATGGGCTGTGGGTTGACAGCGCCCACACATGGGGCCGGGTGGAGTGGGGCCGCGGCTCCGGGCAGCGGACACACAGCGACGAAAACCCGGCAACGTCCCTGTCAGCTGCAGCAGAGCTGGGGACAATCTGGTCCCTCCGCTCACCCAGAACACTGACCGCGCTGCACCAGCACCAGCCCCCCCCACCAAACCCCCTCCCTCCCCCACCAAACCCCCCCCCCCCCCCCCCCCCCCCCCCCCCCCCCCGAACTGACCACCTGGCAACGTCCCCGTCAGTTGCAGCAGAGTTGGGGACAATCTGGTCCCTCCGCTCACCCAGAGTCACTGACCGTGCTGCACCGGCATTGCCACAGGCACCCCCCACCCCGGCCACCCCCCCTTGACCTCGACCCCTGACCCCGACCTCTGACTCCCCCCAGCCGCGGGGACAGACGGCCCTGGGTCCGCGAGTGTGGAACCAATCAGCGTGGAGTCCGGATGCTGGGACAGAAGACGGGCCCACCGCGTGTACTCCAGAAGGCATTGCTTGGCAACAGTACGGGCCACGGGTCGTGACCTTGACTGCCGTGCAACCTCCCTACAGAGCACATCTTTCATGCAATCACTGCGTGCAGCCAAGTCCCTCACTTCAGCTACCACAATAAAGAGTGTTTGACTCCAAACTGACCCACAGCTTGCCATCATTTTAATGGTTGCACTTTGAGTCTCCTTGCTCCAAGTGTTTCCTTCATTATTTCTAAGTCATCTCATGCTTAACCCGTGACAATGCAGAGCAATGGTTTTACATTCCTTTGCAGTCTCACCAGAAGCTTTTAAAGCTTTTCCAACCCTTTGATACATACTTTACTGGCCGCATGTTAAAATCCACATATACAATTTTCCACTTTTACCCCATCGGAGCCCAATCACAGAATGATTGCAGGATGGAAGAAAACTGCGTATCTGGACTATTGAGTGAATCTAGATCCATTGAAGGCATGAAAGAGTCAGCTTCCGCTACTAATCTTGGCAAGGTGTTCCAGACGTGCATTGCGCTTGCAGTATAAATTGTGCGGCTGTCTAAAATCAGATGTATGGAAAAGCTCATCATCAACCATTTTATATAATCAGGTAAATAGCTCCACCAGTACTTGTGTTCTCAACCCGCTTGACTGAACCTGCTCTCATCACAAACTGATCTGATGAGCCGACCACAAAGATTTCAACACTTCCGCCAATCAATCTGAATCAGTCTAAATACTTTTCTGACCAAATATATGGCATGGCTAGAACATAAAACGGTACAACACAGGAACAGGCTTTTCAACCCACAATATCTCTGCCAACATGATGCCAATTCCCATCTGCCTGTTTGAAGAAGGGTCTCTACCCAAAAGGTCGCATATCCATGTTCTCCAGAGAAGCTGCCTGACCTGCTGAGTTACCCCAGCACTTTGTGTCATTTTGTCCATTAATCAGCATCTGCACCACTTCCCCTGGCAATGTTTCATGGAATCTACCACTTCCTTGAGTAACAAAAACATACCTTAGAAATCGAAGATAGACACAAACTGCTGGAGTAAATCAATGGCTCAGGCAGAATCTCTAGAGAAAAGGAATAGGTGTTGTTTTGGGTCTGAACCCTTCCTCAGAATTGCCTTGTAAATCTCCTATAAACTTTCCCCCTCTCTCATTAAGCCCATGACCTCTAATATTAGGCTGTACACCCTGGGAAAAGGAGACTGACCATCTATCTATCTTAATATCTATCTTAATAAAAGCCTCTCATAATTTTATATACTTCTATCAACCTCCTCTCCAAAAAACAATCCTAGTTTGTCCAACCTCTCCTTACAGCTAATAATATCTTATCCAGAAATCATGGACAAAATATTTTTGCAGTAAGTATAAAGTAGACACAAGGAACCATGGATGCAAATCCCCTCCAGAGATTTTGCTGGAACCGCTGAGTTACTCCAGCACTTTGTGTTATTTTTGGCAGTAAATATAACAACACTTACATTTAATCAACTGGACAACAACAAAATTGATGTTCATTGAGGCAGAGTTTGAAACCTGTTGACATATTGGTGGTTCTGCCTCAACATGAGTAGAAAACGTTTTCTTTCCGTGAAGAAAGACACAAAAAGCTGGAGTAACTCAGCGGGACAGGCAGCATCTCTGGAGAGAAGGAATGGGTGATGTTTCGGGTTGAGAGAAAGTGAAATTTTATGTGATATCACTCAGAGCCTAATTTTCAACCATAATTGTGGGCTATGCAAGTTCATATTTCAGACTGAAGAAGGGTCTTGACGTGAAACGTCACCCATTCCTTCTCCCCAGAGATGCTGTCTGTCCCGTTGAGGTACTCCAGCTTTTTGTGTTTATCTTCGGTTTAAACCAGCATCTGCAGTTCATTCCTACCCACTTCTTTCCCAGTGATGTGTGGTTGGAGATTCATCCTTTCCCAGGAGCGATGGAGTTTTCATGTGTGTGAGGGAACAGCTTCCATGCAGTCAATTCTGGAGCTCAGTTTATGGCACACATGGAATAGGTCTCCACCCATCCCTCCTCCCCACTACTAGTGTACTGGGCAATAATGGATACTCCATCACTGAGTGCAAGTCTGCGAGACTCAGCCGGCAGATTAAATTAGAATTGGCCCAGATCCAGCTGCATTAGCAAGTAATGTAAATACAGCAGAAGGAGTGACTGCTCGAAAACCGTTTCCTGACAGAAATTCCACTCTTCCCAGCTGGAGAAAGCAACGTCTTCAAACATTTGTCATTTCAAAGTGAAAATGGTACAGCTGCAGTTGGCAAAAGAATGCAAAAAGGAATTTGTAAATACATCGGTTTCCAAGAAGCAATACAAATATGGTCTGAGGCAGGAAAGTGAAATTTATGTGATATCAGTCAGAGCCTTATTTCCAACCATAATTGTGGGCTATACAAGTTCATATTTCTAAAAAGCATGCCGTGCATGAGACCCCCAGACAGAAATGCAATGCCAGCAAACAACTTCAATTATAAACATAAATGTGAGAGAAACAAAGAAAATCATTTGAGGCATAGACAGGATTGATTGTCATAATAATTTTCCCATGGTGGAGGTGTCAAGGATAGATAGATAAGGTAAGAGGGGGATAGTTTTTTTAAAACACAGAATGTTGACTGCTTGTAACTGCGCTGCCAGGGCTGGTGATGGAGCAGATACACTTGTGGCTTTTAAGAGGCCTTTGGATAGGGTCATGGATATGCGGGGAAAGGAAGGATATGGATCACATGCGGGTAGAGATTAGTTTAATTAGTTTGCATGGACATTGTGGTCTGAAGGGCCTGTTCCTGTGCTGTGCGGTGCTATTCTATGTTCTAAAAAAAATATGAAAGGATTGATTAACTTGAAGTGTGGATGCTCAAGATGAAGATCCTATACCCAAAATCTCCAGGATGACAAACACTTTAACCCCCCCCCCCCCTTCCCTCCCTGACCTCTCTGTCCTTGGCTTCCTCCATTGTCAGAGTGAGGCCAAATGCAAATTGGAGGAACAGCACCTCATATTTCACTTGGGCAGCTTACAACCCAGTGGTATGAATATTGATTTATCTAACTTTTTCAAGTAACCCTTGCAAGTAACCCCTCTCTCTCCATCCCTCCCCCACTCTCATCATAGTAGTTTCACTGTCATCCTGGTGAGCCTCATTACCTGTACAACTCATTATCATCTAGCCCACAGCTAACAATGGACCGTTTCCTTTATCATCGTCACTTTTTTGCACATCTTTCATTCGTTTGTTCGATATTTCTCTCTATCACATTTATATCTCTCGTTTCCCTTTCCCCTGACAGTCTGAAGAAGGGTCTCGAACTGAAACATCACCTATTCCTTTTCTCTTGAGATGCAGCCTGACCCGCTGAGTTACTCCAGCAATTTGTGTCTATCCACTAAATGTTAAGGATGGATTCTCAGTTATTGTCCTCTGGCCAGTGGGTGCATGCACAGGACGTTTGAAGAGGGTAGCAGCATTGACCTGTGATTTTCTGCTTGGAATTCTCGCAAGCACTGAACACTGTGCTATATTGAGCAACCAGCTCACTTGTTAGCCTAAATATTTAAGAAGGAATTGTAGATGCTGGAAATTCGAAGGTAGACAAAAATGCTGGAGAAACTCAGCGGGTGAGGCAGCATCTATGGAGCGAAGGAAATAGGCAACGTTTTGGGTCGAGACCCTTCTTCAGACTGATATGAGGGTGGGGGGTGGGGGGAAGAAGAAAGGAAGAGGTGGAGACAGTGTGCTGAGGGAGAGCTGAGAAGGGGAGGAACCCCTTGTTTCAAACCCCAGTTTGGCAGAGATATTATGGGCTGAGAAGGGATGTAAACTGCCCAAGTGAAATATGAGGTGCTGCTCCTCCAGTTTACGGTGGGCCTCACTCTGGCCATGGAGGCAGCCCAGGACAGAAAGGTCGGATTTGGAATGGGAGGGGGAGTTGATTTTCTGAGCCACCAGGAGATCAGGTTGGTTATTGCGAACCGAGCGGAGGTGTTGGGCGAAGCGATCGCCAAGCCTATGCTTGGTCTCACCGATGTAGAGCAACTGAGACCTAGAGCAGCGAATGCAATAGATGAGGTTGGAGGAGGTGCAGGTAAACCTCTGCCGCACCTGGAAAGACTGCTTGAATCCTTGAATGGAGTCCTTGAAGGGAGGAAGTTAGACCAAGCATAGGTGAGACCAAGCATAGGTGAGACCAAGATCGGTGAGACCAAGTGTAGGCTTGGCGATCGCTTCACCCAACACCTCCGAAAATGATCACAGAATCAGCTTCTACCATCCTTTCAGGGAGTGCATTTCAAATCATAACAGCTTCCTGATGAAACAAAACAACTCACTTTGCCCTTCAGTCTTTACTCAATTATTTTAAATCTGTGTCCTCTAGTTATCAACCCTCTGGCCAGTGTAAACAGCTCCAGCATGTTTAGCATTTGAAGTACTTTGAGCATTTGAAGTACTTTCTGCATTTGTTTCACTTAAAACCATTCAGACCTCCTTCTTACCATCTTTAATATAAACTCTCTATTAGTCCCACATTTAGGTTGCATGCATTACAGGAAAGGATATTACATGAAAGGAGCTTTGGCTGCAAGACATGTTTGCATTATTTTTGCTCTGGACCTCTCGAATTATTACTGATGTAATAATCATAATATGCTGGAAACTTTTGCTCTGCAGCAGAAGGATTATGTATAGGTATCTTCAAGTCACTGCCAAACTTTTCTCACCCAAGTGGTCTGCTGTGATATCTTTCCAAACAGGGGACTTGACAAAATAGTTCCTCTGGTAAGTGAGGTTTAAGTAAAGAAAGAGCTGTGGTTAGGCAGAGCAAGTTTTAAACTTAGGGGCAGCCTAAAGGTATGACAGCAGTACGGGTGGGGAGATTGGAGCGAAGAATGACTATTGGAGTTAAGTAATTATTTTGACCCTTGCTATTTAAAATGATTGTTGATTTAGAATCATTAGAGCTGATGGAAGCACTGAAGGCAATAAGACCAATCAAACTTTGCAGGTGCAGGGCTCTTGCTTAACTTTTTTTCCCTGTTGCCAGTCGGTCAAACTCGGCAGCTTTTTAGGTTGCCAAATGACAGTTTAGGTGGTCATTTAAGACGGCTTGCATGACGCGTGCGATAATGTGCTCGGACGAAGTGGGTAGTTACCAGTTGGAATTATGCTCAATGAAGCATTCACATATTATTTCTGCTTCAAATAAAGTCACAAACTAAACATATTCACCAATCAAGACATGATATATACCACAATGACATGCAGCAAAATTACAATACAGTATCTCATCTCGTTTTTACACTTTGCAATGAATGCAATTTCTATTATCCCTTTCCACTTCCAAACAAAAATATGGTTATTCAGCGTATAATCAACCTCGGTGAGACCAAGCGCAGGCTTGGCAATCGTTTCGCACAACACCTCCACCCAGTTCGCAATAACCAACCTGATCTCCCGGTGGCTCAGCACTTCAACTCCCCTTCCCATTCCGAATCCGACCTTTCTGTCCTGGGCCTCCTCCATGGCCAGAGTGAGGCCCACTGCAAATTGGAGGAATAGCACCTCATATTTTGCTTGGGTAATTTACACCCCAGCGGTATGAACATTGTCTTCTCCAATTTCAGGTAGTCCTTGCTTTCTCCCTCCTTCCCCTCCCATTCCCAGCTCTCCCGCAGCCTACTGTCTCCACCTCTTCCTTTCTTTTTCCAGCCCCCCACCCCTCCCGACATCAGTCTGAAGAAGGGTCTCAACCCGAAATGTCGCCTATTTCTTTCACTCCATAGATGCTGCCTCACCTGCTGAGTTTCTCCAGCATTTTTGTCTACCCATTCACACAAGTTCTGTGATCCCACTTTCCTCACCCACTCCCTGCACATTAGGGGTAATTTTACAGAGACAAGTTAACCTACAAAGCCAATGCGTCTTTGGGATGTGGGAGGAAACCCACATGCTTGCAGGGAGAATGTGCAAATTCAACACAGACAGTGCACGAGAACAGGATCGAACATAAATCTCTGGAATGTGAGGCAGCAAGTCCGCCAGCTGTGCCACTATATTTTATTTTCGAACACACAAAAAATTATACGTTGATAACTTTGGTTGCTAACAAAAAAGAAACAATCCATTTTCAGTTTTAAATCTCTAAGTGATGCTATGTCCCCCTTTACAGCTACTGTATGTTTTAATTCAGTTCAAGGCTATTGGGGCAATACATTGGCCATAAATCAGCTGCCTAAAATTGCCAGAGACCCGGAATTAATCCTGAATATGGGTGCTGTCTGTATGGAGTTTTGTTTTCTCGTTTATAACATTGTTTACAGAGTACTATGTTTACATATTCTGTTGTGCTGCTGCAAGTAAGGATTTCATTGTTCTAACTGGGACATGAGAGAATGAAACACTCTTGACCTACGTCGCTGATGTGTGGGATAGTACTAGTGTACAGGTGATCGATGGTTGGCGTGGACTCAGCGGGCCGAAGGGCCTGTTTCCACGCTGTATCTTTAAATTAAACTAAAAACACTAAAACCAAAGGAAATGTAAAGAAGGGTTTCTACACGAAACGCCACCCATTTTTTTCTATCCAATGATGCTGGCTGCTCCATGGAGTTCCCCCGCACAATTAAAGCATGGAATAGTCTTCACCCTACCATAGTTACCAACCAGACGCAACTACATTTAAGGTCGCTTTATTTTCCCCAAGAACCCTTTTTTGCTTAAGTCCAAGTCAAGAGTCAAGAGAGTTTTATTGTCATGTGTCCCAGATAGGGCAATGAAATTCTTGCTTGCTGCTGCACAACAGAATATGTTAACATAATACAGAACAGGAGATAAAAGTTCAGTGTGTCTATATACCATTGACCATATATATACACCATAAATAAACAAATAAAATGGACTCGGTGGGCCAAAGGGCCTGTTTCCATGATGTTTCTCTGAACTACAGGCATCTAATCAAAAGGATCAATGATGATTTTATAAGCAATTGAAAGCACAGTAGTAAAGTGTAGAGATACGTCTGAAGAAAGGACTCGACCCGAAACATCACCTTTCCATGTTCTCCAGAGATGCTGTCTGATCTGCTGAGTTTCTCCAGCACTTTGTGTCTTTTGTGAGTAAGTGTAAAAGGCAGTGTTACAGTTCACAATGTGAATGTGCAAGCAAAATGTATATTTGTACAGTTCAGCACCTTTCAGCAATGGGTAGCATTTGATTCTGAGAAAGACGGTGGGGCGATTAGATCCAGTGGTCTGTGCCAGTCTGGCTGGTACTCCCTGGTTGAGTCAGCTCGGCCTGCTCCCAGATGGTCAGTTATGTAGAGCAGAGTTTGCTCGAGCAAAAGAAAATTGGAAAAGAGAACAAATAATTGCAAATGAATCTCTGTGGTTGAATCAAGCGTCAAGCTGGCTGGTGTAGTACAAACCAGCAAACTCAAGGGCAAACAGCAATTAGGAATGTGTTGAAGGGAAAACCAGCTAAAATACCTAATTAAGCAGTGACTACTGGCAAAGGTGTGTCAAAGAAACAGATGGTCTATGATGGTCTCCAGCCTCCCTTGATGAAGTCATGCGTTTCTGCCCATCTCACATCAGTGCTCCTAAAAATACATGCCCAGTAATGGAAACAAGCACTTTGGAATTAGTCATCCGCGTCCCAGATGCGTTTTAGTCACATGTACTTTGTGCAAATCGATTCACTCTTGCCCTCGTTGCAAACACCATTATCATGTTATCCCTAGGGAAGGCTGTGGCACACTGTCAAAGCATAGTCACAAGCTGCACCTAATGTTTTATTCACGGCACTAAATTAATGCGGGTCGATGTCTAAGGTAAGCGTTGCAGGAAATCACAACACTAAAAATGCATATCGACATGCACGGGCAGCATGTGTTGGGAAGCATGGGCACGAATAAATAATAATAAGCTCCACAGCTTGCCAACAGACATTGCACTCCACATGAGGCGCTCATATGCACTACGAGCTACCTGCAGCAGCACTAAACTCTCAGTTCTTAGTGTTGTTGACATATACACGGAGAGAGGGACTTCGCTCACCTCAAATGGTAATTCCACCAGTTGCACAGTTTATCTTTTCACACTATGAATCAGTGTTCACACTTCAAAAGGATTTATGTGCAAGCTGCAAGAAGTAACTACATTTCCAAAAAAAACAGCTGAGCTATGCGCAGCTCGGAGTATGAACTGTACTTTAAAAAGTTGTTGTGCACTAAATTTTGAAGTCTGGTGTTGTCTCAACATCTAGCGAACCACAGAGGGGTTCACTGCATTGCTGTCAGCTCGAAGGAAGTCCCCATTGTCAAGCAGAGTTCCATTACCATAAACCATTCAGGTCAGACTGGATTGTGGGATCTGCTGTTCGACAGCAGTTTGCTCAGCATTGAGAACAGCAATGCCTGTCTTTTACTTTCCCCACGTTTCTGTTGCTGATCTCCCAATGGAGATCAGCAGTCAGCCTACCTGGTGAACTGCACAGAGCACCACAGCACAGGTACAGGTCCTTCGGCCCACAATATATGTGCCGAACATGATGCCAAGTTAAACTGAGTTCCAGGCCTCCACCACTCTGCATGAAGAAACTTGCCCCGCAAATCTCCATTAAACTTTACCCCTCTCACCTGATAGCTATGCCCTTTAGTGTTGGGCATTTCCCTCCTGGGAACAAGGTTCTGACTGTCTACGCTACCAACGCCTTTCATAATTTAATATACCGTCTCCCCTCAACTTCCAACGGCAAGAAAGTCATCCAATCTATCCAAACTTCCCTGCATTTGAAACTCTCTAATCTAGGCAGCATTCTAATAAACCTCCTCTACACCTTCTCCAAAGCCTCCACATTCTTACTGTAATGGGGGCAACCAGAACTGCGCACAACATGCAGGGAATGTCAGAGCATGCTGAAGACCATATCACCATACATTTTTGGACTGGGTGCTGTTATGTACAGACAGCTGAGAGGGAGACACATTGAGAGGTTTGGAGTTTCTATTAACATTGTTTTCATTTCACAAGGAAAAATTATCTTGTCGCTCAAACGTTTTCCCGAGGATTATGGCTAAATCCAATCTGGGAAAATAAAACTAAAAGCATCCTAAAATAGTCTGCAAAATATCAATTGTCAAGTGAATTTTCAGCTGAAGGTTTTCCAAACAACCGATTGAACACAAACTGGCATTTCCTTCCTTGCGTTCCTCCTTTTGTTTAGTTTAGTTTATGGTGGTTTGCGGCGCAGCGGTAGAGTTGCTGCCTTACAGAAGCAGAGACCGAAGTTCGATCTTGACTACGGGTGCTTGTATGTTCTCGCTGTGACCTCCATGGGTTTTCTCCAGGATCTCCGGTTTTCTCACACCAAAGACGTACAGGTTTGTAGGTTTTAATTGGCTTGATATAGTTTCTAAACTTTTCCTAGTGTGTTAGTGTGTGGAGATCGCTGGTCGACGCAGACTCGGTGGGCTGAAAGGCCTGTTTCCACGCTCTAACTCTAAACTAAACTGAACACAAAATGGCATTTCCTTTCTTCTGTTCCTCCTTTGGTGCTTTCACATTGTACTACGCAAGTTAGCTACGGGAAAGTTGCTAATCTGACCATGACCATGTACTGATAACCATAACAGAGACACTTAATTTTCTGACCCGAAACCCCGTTAATTATCAGCTTCCATGGCCGTGACTGCTGGCCTGTGGGTCAAATGAACCGGACAATTGTGATCAGCTTCTGGGATGTTACTCGTCACCTCTTGATCCACATGCTGTCAAACATTTCGATAGATTAAACAAGGTCAAAGAAAAAGAGTAGGTCCAAGATGCTTACCATCATCGCATGTGAAGTCCTGGATTGCTACATCTTGTATAGGAATTTCCTTCAAGAAATAGGGCTTTTGGCAGCGAGGGTTGCCAGTCACAATGCGCCTCTTTCTCAACCACTCTCCCAACCAGGCCAGGTAACAGTTGCAGGTAAAAGGATTCGCCAGAAGGTTTCTAGACAGAACAGGAAGGATTATTAATTGAGAAAATGTTAAGTTGCAAAACACCATAAATTCAACAACATAAGAAATACTTAATTGTAAAAGTTGGTCTTCATCATATCCCATGCTTCAGTTTAAAATATCATTTACATTTCAGCGGAAGCTGTCAGTATGTTTATTTGAAAGAGTATTCATGGCATAGATGACCCAAAGTCACCGAGGATAGATCAATACAACTATCTGAAGTACCGTCAAATATCAGCGGGCATGTGAATATTGAATGATTTGAATGACCAGAATAATTGAATGACCAGAATAATACTTACATATCCACACTGTCATGACACCAAAAATAAGCATTGTTTGGTGTCATGAAAGTGTGGACATGTAAGATAATACTGTCCAAACACACCATGGATTACGACACAAATGGATATATCTCGATGAGTGGGACTGCTTACATTAACTTCCACGGCACCACAGATAATGAGATCCATACTTGTCCTTTTGCATTAAGAAATCAAGGCACACAGATCAAGATGAGACTAGTGATGCTGAAAACTGTTGAAGGAATGATCAATTAGAAACCAGTGATTAAGTGACACTAAACTGGGGTTTAAAGGCTTGCAGACTGCTGACAGAACAGAAAATTAATGGGAGCAGGATTTCCTTTTTTATGTAGTGTAGGAAAGAATGGATCGGCTAAGTTGAAAAAGAAGCATGGTTTCTTGGATCAGTACAGTGATCATCCAGAGGGCCTGAAGCAGATGTCCAATACTGTCTTCAGAGTTCAGAAGAAACAAGACATGAACATTAACTTAACAGAAATTAGATCAACAAAACAGACAGCAACAAGAAAGCTGAAGGACAGAAAGGAAAGCTAAAAGTTGGAGACCAAAGAACGGGTTCAGTTTTGTTGTTATTTTTGAGCCAAATGCAACGTTATCGCAGAACACCACAAGAACTGAGGCAGAGATTCACATGCCTGGGATGGGATGAATTGACCATTTGTTCCTCAAGGTTTTTTAATGGGTAGAATTGCTGCCATACAGTGTTTGCAGTGCTGGGGACCTGGGTTCGATCCCGACTACGGATGCTGTCTGTATGGAGTTTGTACATTCTCCCTGTGACCGCATGGGTTTTCTCCAAGATCTTCAGTTTCCTCCCACACTCCAAAGATGTACAAGTTCGTAGGTTAATTGGCTTGGTATAAGTGTAAAATTGTCCCCAGTGTGTGCAAGTAAGATAGTGTTAATGTGCGGGGATCGCTGGTCGTTGCGGACTCGGTGGGCTGATGGGCCAGTTTCCGCACTGTATTTCTAAACTAAATTAAGAACTAAACATTTCTGATGCTTCTTTGACACATCAGTTATTTAAAAGAAGGCAGACTATGAGTGAATTCATAAAGGCTATACAAATAATGAAACAATACTGAAGTTCTGTATGAACTTGGACTAATTCATCACAATTTAGAAACTAAATCGGAATTACGAGGAAATTTATGTCATAAAGGGGGAATTCTCACAAGACTAATTTTTCTAATTTTTTTCTGTAATTAGGACAGGACACATTGTGTAAGTGGCATAAATGGAACGTCACTCTACATGACCAAAGTAGTGGATGGTCAATAATCTGAAATGGTAACCCTGTTTCTCTATGGATTGTGACTGACCTGCTGAGTATTTCTAGCATTTTCCATTTTTACTTTATCCTGCATGTGGGTTCTTAAAGTGCTCAATACTAATATTACGTGCCCAAAATAAAAATTTGCTCCATTCTCCAGTCTACTCTCACATTTACAAATCCAAAAAATGAGAGCTGCAAAGGAAGAGCCCAGAGCATTAATGAAGGGAGAGACTTGTATCCAAACTGAGCAGAGAGCTAAAAACAAGACACTTACGCAGTGATACTGCTGTGGAAGGGGTGAACTTTGCAGGTGTGAATGGCTTTTCTAGACCCAAACATTATTTGCACTCCAATGGCAAATACAAAGTTTTAAAGAGGTCATTCAATCCAGAATATAATGCATTATTGGTTACAGTTCATTTAGCTGTAATTCAAATTGTCGATGAGCTTCAACATATTGTCAAACAGAGCTGATCTAATAAAGGTAATTCAAGCTGAAGATGAAAAGGGGACGATGCAGTGACTTTTCGCAAAGTGAAGTTTTATTTTACAAGGGTCATTTCATTAACATGTCAATTTTCAGACCTCCATCACTTATTTGCACAAGCAAATAGTTTTTCCATCGCCACTGACAGCCACGCCGATTATACTGATTACATGTCACTTTCAAAAAATGAATTTCCTTCTGAAAATTCCATTCCCCTCTGCAACTAATCAGCCCTCAGTCAGAAAATCTATAGACATGAATAAACATAAAGAATGCTTGTTTTATTATGTTAAACCAGATTACAGGTTAAATTGCTTTGACCTACATACAAATAACACAAGTCATCAGTCCTGAAAATGAAATCCCAGTTTGTTGAAATGTTCCCCCCTTTTGTTTCCCAGCATTATTCCCAACTACTTACAGTGTGGACAGAGAGTGAAGGGTATCGAATGCTCCTGGAGAAATGGTAGTGATTTGATTGTCGTAGAGTGATAGCAGACGTACAGAGCTCAGGCCTGTGAATGTGTTGTTGCTGACGCAGCTAATTTTGTTGCTTCTCAACATCCTGCAGGATAGAGAACATGAGTGTTACAACACAGTCGAGAGTAACTTTGTGCACGGAACTGGCTACGAACCTACCTGGAGGCAGAAAGGAACAAACTAGAATCCAATATGTGAGAAAGAACTGCAGATGCTGGATAAAATCGAAGGTAGACACAAAATGCTGGAGAAACTCAGCGGGTGAGGCAGCATCTATGAAGAGAAGGAATGGGTGACATTTCGGGTCGAGACCCTTCTTCAGACTGGTGTCGGTGGGTGGGGGGGCAGAAAAAAGAAGACGTAGGAGAACTGGGAAGGGGAAGGAGGGAGAAAGCAAGGGCTATCTGAAATTAGAGAAATCAATGTTCACACATTGACCTCTAATTTCAGATAGCCCTTGCTTTCTCCCCCCTTCCCCTCCCCTTCCCAGTTCTGCTAAAAATTCTACTGTCACCGCCCACTTTCTATTTTTTCCTGCCTTGCCCCCACCCCCCTCACCCCCTCGGCATCAGTCTGAAGAAGGGTCTCGACCCGAAATGTCATCCATTCCTTCTATCTATAGATGCTGCCTCATCCGCTGAGTTTCTCCAGTATTTTATGTCCAAACTTAAATCCAAGTCTGATACCACAGTGCTTCACGTCGAATAACAGGCATATCTAAATAAAATACACTTCCTTCCAAAATATCTTGCAGAGGAGAGCATTAACCTCCATTTGTAAAGGATTTTTAGGTATATTGATCAAATGCAGACAGATGAGATCAGTCTGCATTTGATCAATATATTTGATAATGGCATCATGTTTGGCAGACATTGCAGACCTAAGGGTCTGTTCCTGTTCTATACTGCATTCCATTTGAGTCTTTCCAGCAGATAATAAAATGAAAGTTTTCCACGGAATTATATACAGCTTGTACCAAGGGGGCTGATTCTTTTATGCTTTCTCCTTCCATTCTGCAGCTGTAATAATAAGTCAAATGTTCATCTTACACTGGGAATATCCAGCTTTTCATCTACATGCAGATTCCTATTTTAAAAAATAAGATGACCTTTAGCTTGCTAGGTTTAGGCTAAACTGAATATTGTTTGGTTTGCAGGCAGCCAACAGTGGGGGAGACGTTTGTAAATTAACCATTCGTTTTTTTTTTTCAGATTAATCATTTCAATAACTCACCATCTGCACAGTATAAGCAAGAATCGTTCAGCAATTATCTATGTTCTACTGTCATGACATATTCTGCAATTTTGTTCATATGTTCTAGAAGCAGAATAAGGCCATTCAGCCCATCAAGTCTACTCTGCCATTCAATCATGGCTGATCTATCTCTCCCTCTCAACCCCATTCTCCTGCCTTCACCCCACTATCTGTAGCAATGAATTCCTCAGATTCTTCCTTACAACCATTCAGCTATTAAACACTATAACCTCAAATAAGCTCTGAACCACATAGACTATTATTGTTATTATTGCACTATTATTGTTTGTTTGTTATATGTACGTGTGTGTGTGTGTGTGTGTGTGTGTGTGTGTGTGTGTGTGTGTGTGTGTGTGTGTGTGTGTGTGTGTGTGTGTGTGTGTATGCACACAATACTTTTTTTATTCTCGTTTATTATATTGTTTACAGTGTAGTATGTTTACATATTCTGTTGCGCTGCTGCAAGTAAGAATTTCATAGTTCTAAAGGGGCTGTCCCACTGTGGCTGCCTAATCTGCGAGTTTAGACGAGTTTGCCCTCGACTCAAACTTGCAGCATGGTCGACACGAGGTCCTAGGAGGTCCTATGAGGTCGCTGGAGCTCTCCTTCATGCTCGAGGGAAATTCCCGAATACTCGTGGCCTCAGCTAGGTCGCGGAACGATTTCCAGCATGTTGAAAAATGTTCCGCAAGCAAATTTTTGATCGTAGTGCAGCGGAGTGGGGTCGCTATACAGCTGCCCTTGACAGGTAGTCGAGGGCACCTGTAGGCAACCTCCTTCGCTAACCAGTTATTTTTGATTGGCTCATTGGAGTTTTCAGGACCAGGGAAAACCGACCGGTAAGTAAAATGCTCGCTAAACTTTATTATACTTCTTAAAAGTGGCTCCGCTACTTCTTCTGCCCTTTTCTCCACTTCTCTCTCCTTCTCTCGCCCTCTCTCCGCTTCTCTTCCCCCCACCTCCCCCCACGCTCTCTAAAGGACTTACTGTACACTGTGGCAGCTGTTTACCTTCCTCTTCATCGTGCTTGTGAATTTCAGACAGCGCTCCCTCACTTTCCCTGGCCCCCGCCTATGTGATGTGTTTGTGTGTGTGTGTGTATTTGCGGTCGGTCGATCCAGCTCGTGGTTTGAACGCGGACAGCCGATCCAGCTCGAGGTTTTCCAGACGAGTGCCCTAGAGCTTGAAGGTCGAAGACACTCTCCTGGACTCACGGATTAGGTCGCCGCAGTGGAACAGCCCCTTTACAGTGACATATGACAATAAAACACTCTTGACTTGAGATTCACCACCCTCTGACTGAAGAAATTCCTTTAGATGGTAATTGGAGTCTGTCATCGATGTTTGTCTCTGCTTATTTGCTTTCAGTTTTCTCTATATTCTGGTTTGTGCAGAGAGACTATTTCTATCAATAGCCCTATGATAAAACTCAAGGGAAAAGGCATAAGGTGCAGGCACTTCACTTCCAATTCATCCTCCAAAAGACACACCAGTCTGCCTTGGATACATATCACCAGCAATGGTGGTGGAGACAGAAATGATAGTGGTGTGCAGGAAGTATTCTATTTAGGCACATGGATATGCATGGAATAGAGGCATATGGATCATATATAGGCAGATGAGATTAGCCTAACTTGGCATCATGTTTGGCACAGATATTGAGGGCCGGAGGCCCTTCTCCTGTGTTGTACTGTTCTGAGGATGTTCTTAGCTTTCATTGTTTCTGGTTCAATATCCAAGCTCCAAATGGAATTGTGGGAGCACCTTCCCTTGTGCATTCCAGCAGTTCAAGAAGGAACTTTTGCCTGTGTCTTCTCAAGAGAAATAAAGCATGGATGATATTTGTTGGCCCTGAAAGCAGTTATGAATATGAATAAGAAAACAAACCCCATGACAGTTATTATGCATAAAGCTCACCCGTGTGTATCGTGTGTGACATTAGGTTTAAATAAATCGTGTCATCTTCTATATACACACCTGCATTTGCTACTAAAAGTCAACGCATGGTAATTCGGTCAGTTATTCAGGTTGAATTTCTCTCTCCTTAGCTCCTCATGAATCAAAATACTGAATACATTTCAAGCCCCAGAAGCAGGAACCAAATTTTCTTATAATAATGTAATAAAAATGAACTGCAGATGCTGGTTTGCATAAAAGGTGGACATAAAATGCTGGAGCAACTCAGCAGGTCAGGCAGCATCTCTGGAGAAAAATTGTAGACAGCCAGGTTCTTTCAAATTAACAATTCTATGAAAAGGGTGAATCTACATTGATACATTCCTTCACGATTTTCTTAACATTGTAACCTACAAATTACTTTTGAAATATTGTCATATGCCAACTGTGCAATCAATTTTACACACGGTGCATTTCAAACAATGAGAGCTCGATTGTCCATTGAAACATGATTTGGTTTGTTATTATTGACCAAATTGAATACACTATAAAATGGAGGATCCCTGCATTTGTAAGATTTGCTTCACCTTTGTCTGTGGAAAATTACAAGCTGTGAATGGCACCAGCCAGTCCAAGCCCTAGATTGATATGCAGGATGGAGGAAGATCATCCCAATTGATAAAATGTATGAGGACTCTGCAGAGAAACTCTAAGGTGTTGTAGGTGCATTGTTTTGATTGGATTGCTGCAAAGGGATTGTAGATAATGTTAATAATGTTGCAGGACAGTTATCCTGCTGTTTGATGATTGGCTGAAGTCCTGACTGAATTGTTTGTACCGCCAGGGTAAATGTTGCATTAGTCAGTTAAGATGACTACTTTTCAGAAGCTTCTGTAGAAACATTGTATTGAGGAACTGTCAATAATACGTTAATGTAATCAATATGTGTGATTGGCTTATAAAGGGAGCCACCCCTATGTAGTTCGGCCCTTCAGGGTTCGTTGACCTATAAAAGGTAGCCCCCATTTGGATCGGTGTCGATCTTCTGGAAGGGTGCTTGGGACTGCACAAAGGGTGCTTGACCTTTGGGTAGAGTCGTTGGTGGTTTAGGTATCGTATAGGGCATTTGTTGTTCGTTCAAAAATAAAATTTAGTTGGTCCTGTGCTTGACTCAGTGTTTTAATGAACTAGACTAAGAGGGGTAAGCTTTAGGAGCATATTTACAGGTTGATCACCAACTTACCTAAAATATTGCAACCTGAAATTTTGTGACAATTGAATATTGGGACTTGTTTAAGAGGGTCTTACTTTTAATAATACCAAAGTGCAATGCCACCTCATTTTAGCATCTCCTGAATCAGACGTGAGTTTGCAATCAATTGAGCCACAAAATGCTCCTATAATTTATTCCTTTAACATTTTGTTTCGCAATCACAGAGTACCAGAATATATACCATGTACAATGGCTACATTCCTAAACGCACCACATTTACTGCAAGCAAATGACAGAATTCATAGAAACATAGAAAATAGGTGTAGGAGTAGGCATTCGGCCCTTCGAGCCAATATGATCATGGCTGATCATCCAAAATCAATAACCATTCCTGCATTCTCCCCATACCCCTTGATTCCGTTAGCCCTAGGAGCTATACCTAACTCTCTCATAAATGCCCCTTTCTCAAAGGTCACTTAGATGAACAAAATGTTAAATCACAAGCCAATATATGTAAAACTATAAAGTTTACTTGTGTTCAATGTCTTGAATCTAGAGAAGAAACGGGAATGTGTTTTAATGGGTGCTTTATAAAAGGATGCTGTAATGCCATGATACATTCTTGTGACTTTACATATTCTTATTCAGTTGTTCACACTGGAGCAGAAGGACAGTGGATTTTTAATGTATAAACAAAAGGCTGATTACTTGAATTTAAGTAAATGTGTCCATAACCTGCTGTGAATTGAGTACTGTATCTACACTGGATGCACACAATAGAAATAAAAAGCGGGACAAGGCCTCGGAGGTGATGTGATAGGATGGAAAAATGGGGTGAGGAGGAGGAATAACAGAATCCAAAATGAGAAAGCTTCCAAAGGAATAAAGAAATGTTTGGAAGCCAAATGTTCTGAACTTTACCGTGCACAAATGGAGAAGTATCTTACTTACAATGTTTTAAGGCTATCCAGTCCTTTGAACATTTTACGATGCACAGATTCCAGGCGATTGCTGGTTAGAAGAACTTCGTTCACACCTGAAGCACCCGCAAATGCACCCTCCTCAATATCTGTAATCTTATTATTGCTCAAGTTTCTAAAAGGGCAATAAAAGAAAGTACAATTACAAAGTTAATCAGTAACACTTTTCTGAACTGGGCTTTGGTGTCAAGTTTGTGCAGGCAACTTGGCTTTTTTTTACAAAGAGCAAACATTAAAAGGATAGACATTACTGGGTTAGTATCCCAAAGGGGAGACATGAATATTAATCCCAATGATAAAATTGATAACTTAAATGAATGTGGACTTCCAGATAGGTTTAAAAAAATTATAATCCAGTTGTTTTATGGAATGAAAAGACTCTCAACGTTCTCTGAAAAGAAGGAACTGCAGATGCTGGAGAATCGAGGGTTACACAAAAGGCTGGAGAAACTCAGCGGGTGCAGCAGCATCTAAGGAACGAAGGAGATAGGTGACGTTTCGGGTCGAGACCCTTCTTCAGACTGCTGATTAGGTTCAGGTTTGCAATTGAATTCAATAATAATTGAACGTCTAAGTTTTGCTTGTTCTTTCACTTCATATTTTCCCTCATTCTATTGGTTTACCCATTCAGTCAACCCTATCCACATCCTCTTGATGACTATTACTACCTACCTCACTCTTTGCCACGCTTCCCAACTTTGGAGTCATCTGCAAATTTGGCAATTCTACTCTACACATCTGTGTCCATGTCATTAATATCTATTACTCAACAATTCTAAATGCCTTTCTTATGCTAAAAAAAATATTGCCCCAACCAGGAAATGAACCATAACTTTCAAACTTTAATACCACCCTCATTGAACATTTTAAAGTCGGTTCTCACCACTTAAACAGTAGCCAAGCCCAGCAGATAAAGCCAGTATCTAAAGTTGTTCTCTATTCATAAATGTGTGCTAAATTAACCCAACATAGAGACTTGAGTGTGTACTGGAAGGGCAGTCACAAAATTGCTGAACTTGCTTTTGGCTTGCAGTCACTCATAATTCCCACTGTGACAGCTAAGAAGCCAAAGGACTGAGAGATGCCAGCTGCCTGCCTGATAAACAGAAGTGCAAGTGACCAGTATGCTTCAATAACTCTGCTGCAGCAACTACAGGTCACTGGTGTGACTGCCTTCGATAATGTTTCTCACAGAGTAAAACGGATCAGAGTGGGAACTACTATCAATGGGAACTACTATCGATAGATACAAGGAGGGAAATAAAGCAAAAATTCAACTCACATTTTGCGGAGCTGAGGGAGTTTCTTGAAGATCCCTGTAGCTTCCAGCACTGTAAATTCATTGTTGTTAAGACGCCTAAAGTGTTCAATTGGAAAACAAATAAGTTAGAAAAAAAATTGCCAAAATAAAATTTCTAAAACGAATATCCTACAAACTTGAATCATAGATCAAATCCTTCATTTGTAGTAAATCGATCTGGTTAATATTAAAAGACATCCCCTCAAATATTCCCAGTAGAAATTGGACATTTAAGAGTGATTCACATTTCGAATTTCATTGAGCTTTTTTGGAAACAATTGATTTTACACCATGTCAAGATTTGATTGCTGCATCATCTTCACTTTCAAATAGAAAACAGAATTGCATCACTTTCCTTCTGACACGCTGATGCAAGATTGAAATCTTACTTAGAACCATGGAACTAAATAACCCAGTCTCAGAGCATGATCATGAGATTGATTTGTGCCTCTGCATTGAGACCAGGTAACACGATCGATCCATTTTGCTCCCTGAGCAAAGAATGAATTACATTAAAATGTATTCATTATTTCCCTCCCCCACTCCAGGTTTCTTTCCACTTCTCCGGACAGTGCTGATGTACTGTATATTGGTTTTTGGGAAAACAGGTAGATTTGAACACTCTTTCAATTGCTTATTTATGTCTATTTAGCCAGGAGGCAAAGAAAAGGTGATTCTTTCCTTAACCAATACCTGTGTAAATGCCTTTTTTCCCCCAGAATAAATTGTATGAAACAAACTGAATGGTAAACACTGACTAAAGTTCAAATTTTGTTGAGAATTGGTGAGGATGTTGCAACACCTAATTGTTGATCTAAATAAAATGAGCCATCTCTAATGATATGTCGTAAAACCTTTGTGACGTGAGATTAAACCCATGTCTAAATAAATAAATGAGGCAATATTATCAATTTAATATTGTGGGAGAGAAATTCCAACCCCCATTAACTACAATAACTTGGATGTGCATATTCAACACTCCCTACATATATCCTGATTGGTGGAGATTCGGATCTGGAGGCTAGCCCTATTGATTCATGTTCATCAATGCCCCACCTATTATTTCTGAATGTTTCAGAAAGGTTTTCTGATCCTCTGCTTGAGTTTTTACCTCATTGCTTTGTATTCCTCAAAGGATTGGGCTGATTGCATCCTCTTCGACCTTGCATGTGGTTCATTTGTCTTTTTGACCTATTTAAAACATCTTTGGACATCCAAGGTTCCTCTACTTTGCCATCCTCATCCCTCCTCCTTACTGGAACATACTGGCAATGAACATCAATGAACTGGCCTTTAAACGACTCCCACATCTCAGCTGTGTACCCAAAAACAACTGCTCCCAGCGTTCCCTCCCGAGCTCCTGCCTGATTACACGGTAGGTTGCTTTACTCCAATTTAGCACCGTCCCGCAGGTCCAGCCTTCTCCCTGCTCAAATCAATCTTAACCTGTTCATTGCCACCCCTGAGTATACTTGTGTCATGGTCAATAGTGAAAAAAAAACTTGGCAGTGAGCAGGTTAAAATTTATGGAGTAGCACATACATCTTATTGAGTGTTAATGTTTCAAGTTGGGGGTTGTTCCTCAGAAAGGTGCACATTATAAACTGTGATACAAGATAACCATGCTACTTGGTGTGACTGTAGGTATGTTATTGCCTGTGGTGTGCTAGCTCCCAGTAATTAGAATTAAACATGCTTACACCTGTGGATCAGGAAGTGCCCAGCGGCTATGCTGTCACCATGTCTGATGTGAAAACCTCATGGGAAGTGCTTAGCCTGAAGCACCAATCTTTAAAAATTGACCACGCACAGACTTGTGTTTCCTTCACTCCTCAGACACAACACAAATGTGGTTCCTTGCTTAATAAATTGCTTGCAGTGTATGGAGAACAATAATTCATGAAAAACAAAGATACTTCTGTCACGCAAGAATCGGATACATAATATCCTTTTGAAAGAATATTACTAAATGTAATAATAAAAAAAAATTATACTATTAAACTTAATATCAAACAGTGAACAGCTCTAGTTCCCTCATACCTCTAGTATCCCGCTCCCTGGCTCCCAGTCTGAAGAAGGGTCTTGACCTGAAACCACCCATTCCTTTCCTCCAGAGATGCTGTCTGACCTGCTGAGTTACTCCAGCATTTTGTTTCTATCTTTGGTGTAAACCAGCATCTGCAGTTCCTTCGCACAGCACAACACAGGAACAAGCCCTTCGGCCCACAATGTGCTGAACATGATCATAAGATCATAGGTGATTGGAGCAGAATTAGGTCATTTGGCCAATCAACTCCTCTCCGCCGTTCAATTATGGCTGATCTATCTCTCCCTCCTAACCCCAATCTTCACTGGGCGGCGCCAGCAATGACTGCCTCGCCAACAGTCTGCTTGTCCCTTCCTTAGCTGTGTTTTTATAGTATGTGTTAAATTAATGTTTTTAGTGTTCTTTAGCTTGTTTTATGTGGGGGGTGGGAGTAGGGCTGGTTGGGGAAAACTTTTTTTAATATCTTATCTCGATGGAGACGCGATTTTTATTTCCATATCGTATCTCCGTCCGCACTGCAACCCAACATCGAGGAGTTGGCAGCCTTCGCTGGAGTCCGACGAGAGCTCCACCGTGGGGCGCCTACGGGACTTTAACAACGCGGAGTCCGCGATCCCTTTGTCAGGGATCAACCTTGGAGCTAAAAACCGTGGGACCTTACGGACTTAACATCACAGAGCTCGCAGTCTTTGGTCGGAGACCAACTTCAGGAACTCCAAGCCGCAGGAACTTCGACCACCCCAACGCGGGAGTTTCAATTGCCCCGATGCGGGAGTTTTGATCGCCCTGATGTGGGAGCTTTGATCGCCCCGATGTGGGAGCTTTGATCGCCCCGATTGATGGTTCGACTGACCCGACCGCAGGAGAATAAAGAGGAAGAAGATTGGATATTTTGGCCTTTCAACAGTGAGGAATGTGGGGAATCCGCTGTGGTGGATGTTTATGTTAACTTTTATGTATTTGTGTGTCTTGTTGCTTTTTTTTCTTCATATGGCTCTATGCATGTCACTGTACCTTAATTGGTACACGTGACAATAAAATACCTTTGAAACCATTCTGCCTTCTCCCCGTAGTCCTCTGACTCCTGTATTAATCAAGAATCTATCTATCTCTGCCTTAAATATATCCACTGACTTTGCTTCCACAGCCTTCTGTGGCAAAGAATTTCACAGATTCACCAGCGTCTGACTAAATAAATTCTTCCTTATCTCCTTCCTAAAAGAACATCCTTTAATTCTGAGGCTATGATCTCTAGTCCTAAACTCTCCCACTAGTGGAAACATCTCTCCATGTCCACTCTATCTAAATCTTTCACTATTCTGTATGTTTTAATGAGGTCCCCTCTCATTCTTCTAAACCCCAGTGAGTACAGGCCCAGTGCTGTCAAATGCTCATCATTTGTTAACCTACTCATCCCTGGGATCATTCTTGTAAACCACCTCTGGACCCCTCCTGAGCCCAGCACATCTTTCCTCAGATATGGTGCCCAAAATTGCTCACAATATTCCAAATGCAGCCTGACCAGCACCTTATAGAGCCTCAGCAGTACATCCCTGTATTTGTATACAAGCCCTCTTAAAATAAATGCTAGCATTGCGTTTGCTTTTTTTAGCACCGCTTTGACTTGCAGATTTTGGGAATCCTGCTTAATATCATACACTGCTTCTTGATGCCAAGATAAACTAACCTGCTCTGCCTGCATGTGATTCATATCCCTCCACTCCCTGCATATCCATGTGTCTATCTAAAAGCCTCTTAAAAGCCACTATCATAGCTATCTCCAACACACTCCCTGACAGCACATTCCAGGTACTCACCCCACTTCTGTGTGAAAGAAAATGTACCCCCCTACACATCTCCTTTACACTTGGCCCCTCTCACTTCAATGCTCTGCCCTGACGTACAACTCGAATGTCATTTTTGTTCTCCCTTGTTACCCCGATTATAAATATGGGCATAATTCCCAGTGGTTGTTACAGTGCTCATATTGAAAAGCCTGGATTATTGACCTGCAAACATGAGGTTGAATTCCACCAGGGCAATTTAACCTGAAATTAAGTCAGGAAATAAAATGAAATATATTGTTTGTAATGGTAAACTTGAAACTACTGCCTTAAAAACATTTATCTCACAGTCATAACTTACAGAAAGTAATCTGCCATTCACATTATAGCAGGCCTCTATATACAATGGTTATGTGGCGTCAGCCTATACACAAACCACTTATGGTCGAACCCTCGTCAGTAGGTACGAGGGCTGGCACGTGACGTCATGGGCTAGAGGGAGTGTCCTGCTACTTAAGGTTATCTCACCTCGAGACCTTGGCAGTCAACAGGTAGCTGTGCCCGAGAGAACACCCTCACTCAGCTACAGCAGCAATGATAGTATAGTTAGCGGACCAACCTAACGTGTAGAACCTGAATAAACTACTGATTGAACCTGCCTGACGTCTGGCTTTATTCACCACGTCTGGTGCCGCTACAGTTATCTAGTTATGTTCACTGCTCTCTGAAATGACTGTTCAGGCATGGACAATTGAGACTGGTAATAAATGTTAGCCTTGGCAGGGTTGTCCACAATTATATAAAAATAATATGCAACCAAATCCTTTCTGCTCTAAGAATAACTGTGCAATCAGCTCAAAGTTCATTTTATAAACAAATTCTAGGTTTCATAATGTCATCAGGAATAGGAGTAGAATTAGGCCATTTGGCCCAACAAGTCTACCCCGCCATTCAATCATGGCTGATCTATCTCTCCCTGCTAACCCCATTCGCCAACCTCTGACACTTGTGCTAATAAAGAATCTATCTATCTCTGCCTTAAAAATCTCCACTGACTTGGCCTCCACAGCCTTCTGTAGCAAAGAATTCCACAGATTCACCTCCCTCTGACTAAATAAATGTCTCCTCATCTCCTTCCCAAAAGAAAGTCCTTTAATTCTGAGGCTATGACCTCTAGTCCTAGACCCTCCCACTAGCCTTTCACCATTCTGTATGTTTCAATGAGGTCCCCCCTTATTTCCTTCTAAATTCCAGGCTGTGCTAACAAATGTTCATCATATGTTAACCTACTAATTTCTGGGATAATTGTTGTAAACCTCCTCTGGACCCTCTCCTTCCTCAGATATGGTGCACAAAACTGTTCACAATATTCCAAAAAGCAGCCTCACCAACGCCTTATAGAGCCTCAACATTACATCGCTGTTTTTGTATGCAAGCTCGCTTGAAACAAATGTTAGCATTGAGTTTGCTTTCTTCACTACCGATTTCACTTGCAGTTTAACTTTTGGGGAATCCTGCACCAGCACTCCCAAGTCTCTTTGCACCTCCGATTTCTGGATTCTCACCCCATTTAGAAAATATTCTACGCCATTATTCCTACTACCAAAATAGATGACTCCACACTTTGCTGGACTATATTCCATTTGCCTCTTCTTTAACCACTCTCCCAACCTGTCCAAGTCCTTCTGCAGAGTCCCTGTTTTCGCTACACTACCTGCCCCTCCACCTATTTTCGTATCATCTGCAAACTTTGCCACAAAGCCTTCAATCCCCTCATCCAAATCATGAATATACAATTTTCCTTAGAAATTTTTTATATCTCTTGTAAAGAAAGCAAAGATAAGAGAAAGTAAGG
Organism: Okamejei kenojei; assembly: GCA_035221665.1. Classification (NCBI taxonomy): domain Eukaryota; kingdom Metazoa; phylum Chordata; class Chondrichthyes; order Rajiformes; family Rajidae; genus Okamejei; species Okamejei kenojei. The sequence goes on along the minus strand of CM069131.1, from coordinate 86,395,396 downwards.
AAGGATGGGAAAAAAAGGCTTGGTGCGGCGACTTACAACTCTGCTGTATACTGAGGGATGTGATCAGGAATTTTAGTTAGTCTTTGATTGGAGCAGTCCACAGTGGTTCCTTCGCATCGGCACTTTTCTGGGCAAGCAAGATCCATGAAGCAGTCTCCACTGAGTTTGTTTCTGTAATCCTCTGTGCCTGCAGATTATTTGAGTAAAAAAATTCACATTATTCAAATCAGCAACTGGAGAAAGCAGGTGTTTCACATTGGAGATATTTGCAAAGAGGATTAATTAACAACACGGGGAAAAAAATCTTGGGTAAGATTTTTACAGAAAGCAAAACTTCAAGAGGTAAAATATTACATGTAGATCTTGAACTTAATATTCAGCTAAAGTTAAGATCCAGAAAAGTAAAGGTAACATTTACAAGCTGACCTTTCAATGCAGAATATTTCTATTGCTATTTTTACTGCTTTTCTAATAATCCTCGTCAGCTCATGGTATTGATATAACTTACTCAATTCAATTTACTGCTCCCACCTCATCCATTTGTTGGAAAGAGTGAGTAGAATTCCAACAAGGACTGAAAAAGATCTACACCTGGAGAACTACGTCTATTTCAGTAATTCTTTCTGTTCCTTCACCTGCTTTTTCTAACATCAAATTGCAATTATACTTTTATCCATTATTTTTTATTTGAGAAGTTCAATCAGCTATGATCACTATAAATATCATTAAATTGATCTCTAGCTCAAAGGATCCCTGTCTGCTGAACATTTTTTGAACTCTCTCTCCTCTCTTCTTCTCTCTCTCTCTCTCTCTCTCTCTCTCTCTCTCTCTCTCTCTCTCTCTCTCTCTCTCTCTCTCTCTATAATGTTTGTAGCTTGGCATGCTGTGGAAGGTTTACGTGACGCTCCATGGTGCTTGACAGACCCATGTTTTATTCGTACCTTTCAACCACATGGTTAGATCAAGCACAACGGAAAATCCCGTTGAATTTCAGAACCGCATCAGCTAGGCCAGGTAAAAGTGTGAGGGAAGGTAGTATAGGAAGGAAGGCAGAGCATTCTACTGTCAGAGGTACAGAACGAGGCAGCAGGAAGCTGGGGTACAAAAGCATTAGTATTCACAAAGGACTAATATCCACATTCAGTTAATATATAGCAAAACAACTATTGCGAATTATACACTGAACGCAAGCAATATACATGCCTCCATGAAAGAATAGCTCTTTCCAATTGAATATTGCTCCAATTCAGTACTTAATGTCGCTGGCAAACTAAGCACTAGCAAAAACTTGATACATTGGGCAACATAACGGTATGGAGAAATGGGACAGGGGCAGTTTTGACTGTGAGCTGTTGGTTTCTTGTCAACAGGGTGGCTGTGTAGCAACAAGCTAGGAACATAAAGGGAAATATAATAGCTTGGGAGAGTTCGGATCTGAAAGAACAGGAGGTGAAGGTGAATAGAGGTAAAGTATCAGTAGCACACATAGTTGTACTTACAGCCAAAATGGTGAATTCCTGTAAAAAGGAAAGAAGCATAGAAGGAAAAGAGAGACAGAGCGATTGCATTTATATTCCGGAAAGCAAAGAAAGCAGCCAATCCATTTATGATAAGAGATCTGCACTTCATCGTTTGTTAATTACGTTGAACGAGAAATAGACTTGACCAGCAGACCGTACCCGGGTGGAGTACATGTCAATGGTAACGAGCCACACTAGAGGTCCAACAACACTCACTTTAGAATTGTATAATGCCGGTTTAAGGCATGGCACAAAGTTACAATAAATCAATTTTAAATTATTCAATCAATATTATCGGACAATAACAGTGGCATCATTTCAAAATACTGCTATTTATAATAAATATTGGGAAATATGTCGTGGAGGTGGGTGTCAAATCATAGTTAAGATTTATTACTGTCACGTATATAGAGGTACAATGACAAGCTTTGTTTACCAAGCTATCCAATCACAAGAGATAATTCTACACTACGGATTGCCTCAAAAAGGCATGAACTTTCCTAATGCAAGAAGTTGGCTTTAAAACAAAATATTAGCACTTAATTTAATTCATGGATCCATTTCTCAACAAAATGGTCTTGGTGAAAACCAGTTTTGCATTCAATATGTTTCTGTATTTATACTTATGCTGTTGCAATTTGGTCTGATTCAGACATGTACGTGGCATTCAGCCTGTTAGTGCAACTATACATTCACACTCTCTATCAAATTACATATATAGAGGCAAAACAGCGGAAATGTGCAACACAAAGTATTGTCTGGAATCAATCTAACCTTTAGAAATTAAGCGGTTGCTAAACAATGTTTAAAATGCACAGCCATGCAGTTGCCAAAGACAGGGGAAAAAAATGGAAGTAGCGATTCTACCACACAGCACTTGTAGATTAAGATGGAGGCCAAATATTGCAGGCTGTTCACTTCCTGCAATACTCTGCAGCAAAGTTCCATTAGTACTGATTATTTTTGGGGACTTCACACCCTGGAATCTCCCCAACACTCTTACATATCTGCTCACTGTACCCGTGTTTGCTTCAAAATATCATAAAGTCTTATTATCATATCTTATTCACATTTTAGACGTATATTTGTCTGAACCTTATAAATGCACAGTGAATCGAAGCTCAGTAGAGGCACCCATGAATCAAAAGATGCGGATTCATGCCATATTCAACAAAGCTGAGCACATAGTCCAGGCTGACACTCCGCACAATACTGCCACTGTTGGTGGTTCTGAAATAGTACAGAAAATGTTTGAAACAACAGCATCAATGCAAAGAGAAACAGACTTAAGGAGCTGCCCCACGTGGGCGACCTTATCTGCGAGTTTAGAAGAGTGTCTTCGACCTTCAAACTCGCATCATGGTCGACATGGCCGACCTAGGAGGTCCTATGAGGTCGCTGGAGCTCTCCTTCATGCTCGAGGGAAGTTCCCGAATACTCGTGGCCTCAGCTAGGTCGCGGAAAAATGTTTCAAGCAAATGACGTAGTGGAAATGCTGCCCTTGCAGTTAGTCAAGGGCAGCTGTAAACCTAAAATTTGGTTGGCGCAAATAAAATTTGGTTGGCATGGTTCTTTTGAACTCGTAGTGCAGTGGAGTGGGGTCACTATTTAGTTACAGGCAGTCGAGGGCAGCTGTAGGCAATCTCCTTCGCTGACCAGGCATTTTAATTGGTTCATTGGAGTTTTCAGGACCAAGGAAAACCTACCGGTAGATAAGATCGCCATTAAACTTTATTATACGTCTTCACTCCTTCCCTTCCCCCCCCCCCCCCTCCACTTCTCTCTCTATAAAGGACTTACCGTTACTGTGCAGCTGTTTTACCTTCCTCTTCATCGCGGGTATGAATTTCAGACAGAACTTTCCCTGGCCCCCACCTTTGCGATGTGTTTGTGTGTGCGTGTGTGCGCGGTCGGTCAATCCAGCTCATGGTTTCTATGCGGCCAGTCGATCCAGCTCGAGGCTTTCCAGGCAAGTGCCCTCGAGCTTAAAGGTTGAAGACACTCTTCTTAACTCGCGGATTAGGTCGCCCAAGTGGGACAGCCGCTTTAACACTTCAAGTCAGAGACCGTTGTCAGAACTGTGAAACATAACTCTGTTTCTCATTCACAGATGCTGCAAGACCTGCTGCATGTCTCCAGCATTTTCAGCTTTCTTTCATATTTCTAGCCTCTGTCGATTTTCAATTTTCATTTTTGCTGGAGTTTTTACCTCTTGGTTGGGCTGCAAAGTTTCAGGCAAGTGACCCTCTGTCCCAGTCAATATTATTCTCACAATTCAAATTGCTCAAACAGATGATATAGTCATTATCGCACTAGCGTTTAATGACATTACTACATTATACATCTTTGGATAGACCGCACATGGAGTATTATAAGCATTTCTGGGCTGCAAACTTCAAAAAATGTAAACTGCCTCAGGAAAGGAAGAATAAGATTTGATCTCCAAGCTTCAGTCATGAAAAGTGAATCTCAAACTAGATTTGAATTCCCTGGAAGTTAACAGGTCAGTGGGTGAGTTGATCAAAGTTTTCAAAATACAATAAGATAAAAAAAGAAGCTATTTCTGCTGGTGCTCATGATACAGATGGTGAAGCAAGCAGGTGCTGAGGAAACATATGTGGCTGTAGCTATTTCTGCTGACTGGGGAGTCTACAACTAGAAGCATGGTAAAAAAAAATAGCACGCAGGTCCTACAGGAATAATGTGTAGGAATTAACTGCAGATGCTGGTTTAAATCGAAGGTAAACCCAAAATGCTGGAGTAACTCAGCGGGACAGGCAGCATCCCTGGAGAGAAGGAATGGGTGTCATTTGGGTCGAGACCCTTCTTTACACATCTTCTTCCTTTGTCTGTAGAAGGGTCTCTTGTGCCACCATGAACCAGGCAAAGTGCCTCTTCCTCAGTTTTTGATGGTTCAAAAACAGATTTAAATGAAGGAACTATGATAATACCTTTAAAGATTAAAAATTAAAAATTAAAAGTGTCAAGGAAATATATTTTACAGCATTCGGGTAGCAAATTTTAATGTTATGAATTGTAATTATTCTACACGGCCATCGTAGAGTCTGTTCTCACATTCTCCATCATGGTCTGGTTTGGCTCAGCCACCAAGCTCAACACCTGGAGGCTGCAGCGAATCATTCGATCAGCAGAGAAAGTTATTGGCTGCAACCTACCCTCCATTGACGAACTGTACACTGCAAGGGCAAGGAAGTGAGCGGGCAAGATCATCTCTGACCCCTCTCACCCTGGCCACAAACTCTTTGAAACACTGCCCTCTTAAAGGCGATTCCGGACTGTCAAAACTGCCACAGCCACACATAAAAACAGTTTTTTTTTCCACGAATAGTTGCTCTACTCAACAGCCAAAAGTCTGTAGCCTCCCTTTGATCTGGTATTTTGTTGGTTCACATGCTTGATTAATGGTGTTTTATAATTAATGTTTTATTATTATTAATGTTTAGGGTTTTCTGATTCATTCGTAACTGTCACTGTATGTCATGTTGTTACTTGTGGGCGAAGCACCAAGGCAAATTCCTTGTATGTGAATACTTGGCCAATAAACTTACTAACGAACTTACTTACTAACTTCTTCTGAGATTCATATTTATTTGCTATGGCATGGAAATAACTAATTTGGCCCAATGAGTCTAGGTTGACTCTCAGGCCAATCCCATCGGTCCATTTGCCCATTTATTCTCTTTAGCCAATTCTCACACATAACCATAAGCACCCCCCTCTTCCTGCTTCTCACACTGCCACCAACATTAGGGCCACATTACAAGAAGTATCCTAATTAGCCAAACAATCAGCATGCTTATGGCTGTACCTGGGGGAAATTTATGTGGTCACATGGAGACTGTGCAAATTCCACACAGACAACATTGGAGGTGAGGATTGAAGCCAGGCTGCAGGATCCGTGAGATAGCTGCACTCCCTATAATGCCACCATTTCAGCCACTGACCTCAGTTTTGTTCAGTTAATGGTTATAGCGGGGATGTTGTGCCGAGGAGCAGTGGGAATGGCAGAAGGGAATGAGTGAGGGTGGGATGGAATTTACGGTACGATGCGGTACGAGATGAAAGAATTTCATTTATCCCAGGAGGGAAACAGTCATAAAACACAAAATGCATGAAATGTGAAACTAAAGTGACGAGTGGAAAGGATTGGGGATGTGCAAATATTGGGGGGGGGGGGGGGGGGGGGAAAGAGTCAGTCAGTCTACCCCATGACCAACGGGGGGGGGGGGGGGGGGGTTGTACAGTTCGATAGCCACAGGAAAGAAGGATCTCCTGTGGCATTCTGTACTGCATCCTGGCGGAACCAGTCTGTTGCTGAAGGTTCTCCCCAGGTTGACCAATTTCAGGTTGGGAAAGATCAGACTTTTGCATTGGAGATGTTGTAGGACCAGCAAGAACCTAGGTGATGGATTAACATAATGGGAGAAGATGTAAAAACCAAGGTTTGAAGGAGGAGACCAATAGGAGACCATGAATGACCATGATTGAATGGCAAAGTAGACTTGATGGGCTGAATGCCCTAATATTCTCCTATGATTTATGAATTTATGAAAGAATAATAAGCCAACCAGGAGAACCTATGATGGATGACAGTTATTTGATCCGTTGACATGAAGCTGATAAAACTGGATAATAATACCGAGGTGGAAATAGGACTGTGATGGTCCACAGTAAAGCTCAGATGAAAGTCAGATATGTAGCATTGAATGAGCTGCAATTTTTTCAAGTTATAGAGAGTTTGAAAGCCTTTGGCCAGGTTGCAACATACCATTTGTAATTTTTGATCGCAAGCTGATCTGTCTGCAGATTTTCACTTACAACATCTGGCTACTCTACCAACATAACATCGCCCGACTTCGCCTTGCTATTGACCTCCTCGGGCAAGCTTTCATCATTTTAGATTAATCTATTCCTAGTAACTTCCCATCCATTCAGAGTAACTAATATCAGGTCAAAAAATAATTTTTTTGAGGATGTAACTAGTAGAGTGGATAAGGGAGAAGCAGTGGATGTGTTGTATCTGGACTTTCAGAAGGCTTTCGACAAGGTCCCACACAAGAGATTGGTATACAAACTTAAAGCACATGGTATTGGCGGTTCAGTATTGATGTGGATAGAGAACTGGCTGGCAGACAGGAAGCAAAGAGTAGGAGTGAACGGGTCCTTTTCAAGATGGCAGACAGTGACTAGTGGGGTGCCGCAAGGCTCAGTGCTGGGACCTCAGCTATTTACAATATATATTAATGATTTGGACCAGGGAATTAAATGCAACATCTCGAAGTTTGCAGATGACACGAAGCTGGGGGGCGGTGTTAGCTGTGAGGAGGATGCTAGGAGGCTGCAGGATGACTTGGATAGACTGGGTGAGTGGGCAAATGCATGGCAGATGCAGTATAATGTGGATAAATGTGAGGTTATCCACTTTGGTGGCAAAAACAGGAAGGTAGACTATTAATTAAATGGTGACCGATTAGGAAAAGGGGAGATGCAGCGAGACCTGGGTGTCATGGTACACCAGTCATTGAAAGTAGGCATGCAGGTGCAGCAGGCTGTGAAGTGAGTGAATGGTATGTTGGCATTCAAAGCAAAAGGATTTGAGTACAAGAGCAGGGAGGTTCTAATGCAGTTGTACAGGGTCTTGGTGAGGCCACACCTGGAGTATTGCGTGCAGTTTTGGTCTCCTAATCTGAGGAAAGACATTCTTGCCATAGAGGGAGTACAGAGAAGGTTCACCAGACTGATTCCTGGGATGGCACAACTTCCATATGAAGAAAGACTGGATAGACTTGGCTTGTACTCGCTGGAATTTAGAAGATTGAGGGGTGATCTCATAGAGACTTACAACATTCTTAAGGGGTTGGACAGGCTAGATGCAGGAAGATTATTCCCGATGTTGGGGAAGCCCAGGACAAGGTGTCACAGTTTAAGGATAAGGGGGAAGTCTTTTAGGACCGAGATGAGAAAATCATTTTTCACACAGAGAGTGGTGAATCTGTGGAATTTTCTGCCACAGAAGGTAGTTGAGGTCAGTTCGTTGGCCATATTTAAGAGGAACTTGGATGTGGCCCTTGTACCTGAAGGGATCAGGGAGTATGGAAAGAAGGCAGGTACAGGATACTGAGTTGGATGATCAGCCATGATCATATTGAAGAGCGGTGCAGGCTCGAAGGGCCGAATGGCCTGCTCCTGCACCTAATTTCTATGTTTCTATCCCCATGATAACAAGTCTAATTAATCAAAGCCTTGGTCTTGTCTATCAATGGAATAATCATTAATCAAATATGCTTGTTCCAAATTCTATGTAACTTGGGCTCTGGCTTCCTATCAAACCACTGCTATCATCATGTTTTTCCAAGTCTCACAGCATCCTAATCCCATAATGCACTGTAAATATTCAAAATGCTCAACGGTCATGCAGCATCTCTAGAGAGCATGGGTCGGGATCCTTCTTTGGACTGAAGAAATTACACGAAACGTTACCCGTCCACGTTCTCCAGAGAGGCTCCAGCACTTTACATCATCATGTTCTCTAAGCCTCACATCACCCTAATCCCATCTTCCAGTCCAGTCTCAAGAAGAGTCCCAACTCAAAACTTCACACATCCTTTCTCTCCAGGAATGCTGTCTGACCCGCTGCATTACACTTTGTGCCCATCTTTCAATGAAATGCACAAAATGCTCAACAGGTCAGGCAGCATGTCTGGAGAACATGGATCGAGATACTTCTTCGGACTGAAGAAATGACACGAAACATTCCGTGTTCTCCCGAGAGGCTGCCCATTGAGTTACTCCTGCACTATGTGTCTTTCTTTCGTATAAACCAATATCTGCAGTTCCTTATTATTCCAAATTTCAGTGTGCTCATGATAGAACTGATTTCAACAGATAAAGTGCTTAGAAAGGAATAGAGCAATAAAAAGTAAGAGCAGCGAACTATAAAACACTAGTCATACCACAAGTTAAGTCCTGATTGTTTTAGTCACCACATTACAGGAAATATGTGATGGCCCTGAAAAGTCACCATGAGATAAATTGTGAAAATCCATATCTCTGAGGGAAAATTGAACATGTTGGTGTTTGTTTTTGGAAGATTGGCGTGGGGAAAAAAAGAAGCTGAGGGGAAACTCGACTGACTTGAATAAAAATAATGATGGGGCAGAGGCGGAGAAATGAACAGGACCTATTTATTTTATCAACGGAGCCAAACAGGGAGCACATTAAAACAAAAATGTGTGGGTGGATTAGAGGGGAAATAGCAGAATAAAGCCCAGAGGTTGCTGGGACTTGGAACTAACTAGCTGAAAGACCTGGCAGGGGGAGAAATCCTGATCATATTTAAAAATGACTTGGACCTGTAGGACTGGTGCAAGAAGATGAGATGAGTTCATATATCTCTTTTTTTTTGTGTCAGCACAGAATCCGTGGTCTAAATGCCGTGTTGTACATTTTTGAAGATTCATTCATACCAGACGGTATGAATATTTCTAAATATTTATTCTGTTCCTTTAAGCCTTTCTTTCAGCTGCCTACTACCCTTCCTCTACCTCTGCATCCACTCCTTCTACAGTGACCCCCTGTCATCTGCCTCAGGCTGTATAGTTTCAACATTAATGCAAATGCCATATCTACGGTTGTTTAAACCAGCTTTCCTATGAAATACTTTCAAGCCCTTTGAAGAGAACAAAATACTAGCCATACCGCAGCTCAAGAACTCATTGTTCTAATCACCACATTACAGGCAATATTGTGACTGCACTGGAAAGCCACCAGAAGATGAAATGGACTCACTCGTTTCTTGAGGTTTGCCGAAGAGCATTGAGGAAATCCAAGGGATTTTCTGTTTTCAGAACAGCTGCTTAATTCTACTTTTCCCATCACTAAGTGGGTTAATTAGTAGTTTTGCTATACATGATACTTTTCTCAGGCTTAATTGGATGTCATCCCTCCCCAACTTTTCACATGAAATACATTTTGTTTGCTCCATCACTGGTGCCAAAGACTGAGAGGTAGGTGATTTGTGACCAATATTCCTTGCATCGTTTTAAGCATTTGCAGCATCTAGTTGCCAGGTAGGTTGAAATAAACCGTTCTTTTGATACACAAATGTATGATAAGACTGGGGTAAGAAAAACAGTATACAAACCAATGGATATTAAAAATAATTCTGAAGCATGGCAACTGCATAGCTGAGACAGGAAGCACGGGTTTAAGGATTCAGCTACTTAAGTTAAAAGGTTGCATGCACAACATCTGGTAGGAGTTGAATCAGTTTGGGGAAAAACAAGAAAAAGGACCAAGCTGCAATCTATTGATGACCGGATTACTACAACATGCAATGCTCCACTAAATCCCAAGGGAAATCCACAGCTTGTCAGTCCTGCTGCCAGGCAAACCTACCTGGAATGAAATACTGTTCTTTTGCTACAAAAATAAAAAAAAGAGAGAAAAGACAGAAGAGATGCACCTGAATGTTAGCAGCTGAAGGAAAAGGAAACAGTTTATCTCACATTAAATCCACAGGTTCCAAGCAGTCAACAATAAACCAAAGTGCACAAAGACAACCTGCTGCAGTTCGCATCAAATCCGAAAAATAAGAACATTTCCAAGAGGTTTTATAATTCGACAACCAAAACAGATGATTTCTATTTAAAAAAATCCACGTTGAAGTGGGTTTCAGCCACGACAGTACATTAATAAGGAACGGCGTTGAAATAATCCTATTACCTGAGCAGCGGAACTTCTTGCTCTTGATCTGCCCGATCCTCTTGTTTGCCAGGCGGCGGGGACTAGTGCAGCGAGCACCACTCGTTTCAATGGGATTGGCGTGGAGATAATCCGCAAGCCATTTCAGATGGCAATCACAAATAAATGGGTTCTGAGCCAAATGCCTTTTATAAGGAGCAAACAAAAAGTACAAAGAAAAATTACCATGCTTACCATAGGAACATAAAATAATCTAACAGCTTTTCAAAACGAGCAGCACACCAGCTTAGACTAATGATTCCAATTGTTGGTTACAGCTGTAATGCATTTTACTGGAATTTAATACATTAAGAATTTACAATGTACGACTTAGCATTCAATACACTGGCTGTTAGTCCTGTATCACCTTCAAAACTGCTTATTACCTGAATAAATGAGACATGGCAGAACTGCAGCCCTTTCTACTGAATTATTTAAAGCAAATTGTAGCTGCTATGCCCAACATTGCTTTCATTTCCAGAGATTTAAAAACTGCCATTGTTCAGGTATTGTTAACTGGAAATCTCTGGAAATCTAAACCTCAAGCAATGCCCTGCCACTATGTAGTAAATTGTTTCTTGGGGAAGGTAGAAGCGACAATGGTGAATAAAATACAGTTGTTAGGGTTTTGTAATGGGAAGTTAGGACAGGCCTGGCTGGATCAGTCACTTCCTTGGTACCAGGATATAGGGACATAATAGTCTGCCTGAAAAAGATCCTGGAATGTTAGGTCTATGTCAGAAATTGTACATGCAGAAGTCTATGACCTAGGAAAATGAATGATGTGACTCGAAATGTATTAAAGAGCAGAATTGTAATTTAAGATTCACGCTTATCCCAGATCAGATCAGCAAATGGAAAATAAAGGCTTAAAACGGGTATTGCTGATGAGAGCACCAGCAGAAATAATTAAGAAGACAGCAGGCATTTGTGCTGCAAGGAAGTACAACAGCAATTGGGGTGCTAACAATGGAAAGAGGCAAATCAAATGTATCCTACTGAAGATACAGATAACGTGGACCTAAGAGCACTGTCCTGTATGAATAACATTTCCAGAGGTGGTAGATCTAAAGGAAGAAAATGCAGATGCTGGTTTAAACTGAAGATAGACATAAAAAGCTGGAGTAACATTTCATCACCTAGTCCACAGCCAACAATGGATCACTGTGGACCCCACCTTTCCTTGATCACTGTTACTTTTTGCATATTTTTCATTCATTTGTTCTATAACTCTCTATATCAATGTTTCTATCTCTCGTTTCCCTTTCCTCTGACTCTCAATCTGAAGAAGGGTCTTGATCTGAACCATCACCCCATTTCTTTTCCAGAGATGCTGCCTGACATGCTGAGTTATTCCAGCTTTTTGTGTCTAACTTCAGTACGCATGTAACCTTAGACAGGCAAATGTGAACACACAATTAAGAGGACGGCTGTCACCCCTGCAACATAAACTTGAATGGAGGCTGAGGAGAGTGTCAGGGGTAATGGGGTTGAAAGAGAAAGATAGATCAGCCATGATTGAATGGTGGAGTAGACTTGATGGGCCAAATGGCCTTATTCTGCTACAATCACTTATGAGCTTATGAACCATTGTCACATGCCTGGGACCAGAGCACATTCAAGGAGACGGGATGGAGAAAAGCCAGGAAAACATACAAGAAGGGATGGAGAAAAATGTTTTTTTCTGAGTGAACAAAATTATGTTTCTTCAACTCATGCATTCTTTTCACGTGATAGAAGTTTTGCAAACCACTGAGAAAAGCCAGGAATACATACAATGTCTGGATAGCACGCAGAGGAGCGAAAGTGCCTTTGGCGATGGTCTGTAGCTTGTTGTCGTACAAGGAGAGGAGGTTCAGATTATGGAGATCCTGAAAAGCATCCACTCGGAGACAGTTAATCTTATTGGCATTCAGCAAGCTGTCAAAAACAGAAATGACATTATGTTAAATGTGTAAACGCCCTCTGTTTAACAGAGCAACAATTCTACTCACAAGATGCACCACACCTGGTCACAAAAGGCTTCAACAGCTGGAAGACAGTTAGTTTCCACACCTGCAAGTGTTTTTTCAAAATAGTTGAACTTTTATTTCTTGTTACTGCAGTCTTGATATTTGATATTTGACATCTGACTTTGCTCCGACATAATTGGTATTTTGCACTTAAATGCCAGCTGTTGCATATAGACGACAATGCTGATCATAAAAAAGGGAAGGAGGTAAAAATCCCATTTCACCGCACAGTAGATTTTGACTACAAAACAGGTGATACCAATTCAACTGCTCATTTACTGCCTTTTCCAATTATTTGAATAGATTAGAATCTGGAAGTGGTGTAAACTAGGTTGTCAATTTCCTTTAATAGACGATAGACACAATTTGCTGGAGTAACTGAGCAGGTCAGGCAGCATCTTTGGAATAGGTGATGTTTTGGAGTTGAACCCTTCTTAGGACTGAAACTCAATTTTGTTTCATCCATTTTACACAGTTGCCAATATTAACATCTTACTGCCATTGATTTGGATTGAGTAATTTCAGGTTACAAAGATTGTTATTTTCTAATAGATATGTTAATTTAAAATGTATGCTCTATTCTGCGATAAACTGAATCTTTATCCATAGTTATTGCTAGACTGGCCAATGGATCCATAGCTGAGTGCACCTCTAACAGTATTGCTGAAATATATTCCAATATTTCAATGAGCATGATAACATGGCCTATTTATTGAAGAAGTAGATAATTATTTTAAAAGATTAGGGAATTGAGAGCTATGGGGAACTAGCACAGAGGTGGGCGGCACAGTGGCGCAGCGATAGGAGTTGCTGCCTTACAACGCCAGAGACCCGGGTTTGATCCTGACTACGGGTGCTGTCTATGTTCTCCCCGTGACCATGTGGGTTTATTCCGGATCCTCTGGTTTCCACGTGTGTTACCACATTCCACATTCCAAAGACATACAGGTTTGTAGGTTAATTGGCTTTGGTTAAAAAAATATCCCTAGTGTGTAGGATAGTGCTAGTTAACGGGGATCATCGATCTGCACAGACTCAGTGGGCTGAAGGACCTGTTTCCGCGCTGTATCCCTAAAGTAAAATTAAAAAGGTGGAGATGAGACCTGGCACGGAGCAGCCATGATCATATTGAATGAAGGGACAGGCCTGTGGGGCTGAGGAGCCCACACCTACTCCTTTTTTCCTAATGTCCATCCAGAGACTTGGCATTCTCCTGATCTGAATTGTACAAAAGAAAATGTAACTCATGTAGCGATTTAATAGAAGGAACGGATAAGATTTGAAAAATGGGTTCTGCTGTGATCTTTCAAAAGTAAGTTTATTGGAAGTTCCAATGGCAGACTTGCTGTAGGAAAGCATAAACTGCAGATAATCTGCTCCACAGTTCAGTGCTGCTGCAAGCCCAATTGCTATCCTCTTGTTTGTTCTCTCACAGTGCCCTGGAATCAGTCAAGAGTTAAAGGCATGGAAATGGGCTCTTCAGCCCAATTTATCTATGCCGACCAAAATCTCTTCCTGAGAGTCTAATTTTCCAGCAAAATTAGTCAAATTTGACCCATATCCCTCTCCACCGTTCCTGTTTGTGTACCTGTCCAAACATCTTAAAATGTTGGTCTTAAAAATGGCGTCAAGATCTTTTTACTCCAACTGATGAACAAGTGTTTAAATGAAGATTTTGCATTAGATATAGCTTAATGATTTAAGGCTATGAAACAATAAAGTATGAACAAGCAAGGCATTAAGGGATATATGATTAATGCAGGCAAGTGGGATAGCCGGCCTTGCTGTGTGACCAGAATTTATTTAATGTGGGGATAATGACCAATGCAAGTGTAAACTCGACAAATAATTAATTGAACAATGCTATTTATTTATGTGGCTTCCAAGGAATGCTAGTTACTTTAAAGAATTCTCGGGCTCAGGATCTCACTGCAAATTTCTATGCCCGCATCAAACAATGCTGCCATGTCAAGAAGGATTTTGAAGTCAAATATCCTCCAGCATATACCAGAGTTTAATTCCACCTCTGCCCCCCCCCCCTCCCCCCTTCCCCCCGCATCCTATTCTCTGAAAGAAGCAAGATTACTGTCTACGGAATACAAATTAATGACTTCTGTGGAATATTAACCTTTCCTCAATTAAGGGCATGAAATCATTTATTTTTTGAAGCACTTTCTGAAAGGCTGTGCTCTTATTCATAAGTTCAAGGTAACACAAGCTGGCTGCAGATAATGTCTGATGACCATATCATTACCAGAAACCTATCCTTTGCTGAACTTCATCCTCTCTATTATGTTTATTTTGTGACAAAACTTCCACTGATTGATAACCCGGTGCCAAATATCAGACAAACCATAAAGAGTCTAGTCTGCCTGCATATGGCACATTCCAAGAGAAAGGCTTTGGAAAAATATATTTTAAAAAAAATGTAGTTGCAGTGTTTATCTATATGGCAAAGTGATTGAAAGATGATGATCTATCCCTCTGCAGTGGGAAGGCTTATCTGTGTGTACATGTATGGGAGACAACGTGCCACCAGAGCATTACATCTGTAATAAAAATGCTGGAGAAACTCAGCAGGTGAGGCAGCATCTATAGAGGGAGGAATAGGCGACCTCAACCGTTGAGTTTCTCCAGTTCTTTTGTCTACCTTCGATTTTTCCAGCATCTGCAGTTATTTCTTAAACATCTGTACTAAATCACTCCAGAGTAAATCCTCAGTACCCACCACTTGTGTCAGAGCAGTTCGTCAACTCCTTGTATCAAAACAAAAAAATTAAGACCTGCCGTACTGGTGAGATAATTTCTTAATTTAGTCATTTGAAAGTATGTTTTATATTCTAGCCTATAATTAATCTTTGCAGATGAACATGCTCCCTTTGATCTTTTCACCAATTATCAAAGAACTTTGAAATGGAATACAGTCATTGCAGAACACTTAAAACATTTTTTTTTTCAGTTTCAATTTAGTTTATTGTCACATGTACCGAGGTACAGTGAAAAGCTTTTGTTGCTTGCTAACCAGTTGGTAGAAAGACAAAGCCTGATTACAATCGAGCCATTTATAGTGCAGAGATTTCAGAGTGTGGAGCGATTGTAACCTGTGATTGTAGATCTGCTTCTGTGGCTAACAAGCAAATAGTCACCTGCGTTGGGCGTCATTTATTTCCCTCTTCAAAGTCTTTCAATACACCACGCTGTGATCACAGCACCTCCTTGACATCACCCACTTATCACTGACTAACCCGGCATCATTCCCCAGCGTTTGTGTCTCTTGGAGATTGGTTCACCATCCCACTTATTAGACCAGCCAATTCATCTTGTACTATTGAACTCTGCATATTATGTTCAACAACTTAGGCTGAAATCTTTGTCTGTCTTCCTGCAAGATATTCATTGAGTAGGAATGTCCAACTACATTGCTAGATTAACCATTCCATCTCAGCATTACAGGCACCTCGTGTTTTATCTGCTTAGTTTTTCTGCTTTTGAAATAACACACTTGCTCCTTTAATACCAAGGCTTGATTTACATGCTCATATTTCTGGAATAATGCGTTCAAATTTACTGCTGATTATGCAGTCACGTATCTGTTTAATTTATGCATTTGTAAATTACGCACTGCTTTTCAAGCACGTAATCCCCGCATAAAACACAAGGTGCCTGTAATTCATCTGGTTATAATCACCAGGCTGATTATATGTACTTTTACTGAAAAGACCTACCCTACCAACTACAGGTAACACTATGGTGATAAAACATCAAGAGGAAAATGGAAATAATGTACAGATGCCCCTCGAGACATCACAAATCACAGTCATGCATATGGTGTCAATCAAATGACAGCCTTGATGTAAATTACTTTAAATCCACCTGATGAACAGTTTTTACCAACTCTATTCAGTAGCAGGAGAATGCAGAGCGAGTTTGTATGTAACAGTGCTGCTGTTCAAAGCTGCAATATGCTCCGCCTTTCCCTTCAGCCAAACATTGGCACTGGTGCATCTTCAATCCTGCTGCTTGCTTTGACAGTGTATGATAAACATATCAAATCCTTTCATGCATCGCCGAGCTGAATCTAAGACCTCCAGTGGTGCGAGGGTCAACAGATATGACAGCTTCCACAATGGGATCACCATCAGAGATTGGGAAACGAGATGCCTCAAATTCGCCATGCTTGCTTTGTGTACTGTACTAAACTCCCTGGAAATAAACGTGCTTTGACCTCTAACCGACATTCTCCACAGGATGTACCCATTACTCTGCTGTATTCTGGCGCAAGCCCATTGATTCTCTTTGGTTAAAGAGTATAGTTCTGGCTGTCGTATTCCCATGTTTCTGCTCCTCTGGAGGCAGAATCTAATGGTTTACATTCATAATAATCACCTATATCTAGGCAATAATAGGCAATATCTGTTCAAGTTTCATTGATTTTTTTTGAAACTAAATATCATGTTGGGCCATCACGATGATGTCATTTGTGAATTAAAACTCCTAAAATAAGTGCAGACTTTAATGAACTTACCACCTGTTGGGGAACCAATCTAACAGGGTGAAGGCAGTGCCTGAGGTTGGTTTAGGCAGGTAACATCAAGGAATATTATTAACTAGACTAAGTGGGATCCGTTGGGTCCCTGTCACACAGGAGGCTTCGTCCTAAAACACAATATTCCACCACTCATCCATAGCCCCCAACTGCACAGGCACAGCTCATTTCCCCTCATCCCTAGTGCTCTCTCCCCCTCCTCCACCCTCCCTCTTTTTTCCCCTCTCCTCCTCCCCTCCCCAATCCCTCCCTCACCTCTGCCTCCCTCTCCTTTCCCCTACCCTCAGTCACTCCATCCACATCCCTCTCCACTCCTCACCTCCCCTAACCCCTCACCATCCCTCCTCACCTCCCCCACTACCCTCCGCTCTCTCAATTTCCCACTCCCACCTCTCCCTCTATTCCCCCTTCTCCCCACCTCTCCCTCCTCACCTCCTCCTTCTTTTCCATGTCCTCCTACCCTCCCTCACCTCTCCTTTCCCCTACCCTTAGTCACTCCCTCCCTCCATAAATCCTCTCCCTACTTACCATCCTCTCCCTCTAAATGATCTCCTCCCCCACTCTCCCTCCCCAGCATCTCGAGTTTGTCGCTCCTCTCCCTTCTTGCGTGCCCCGGAGGAGCATCAGCCAGATGATCTATATCGGTGAGACCAAGCGGAGGCTTGGCGATCGTTTCGCCGAACACCTCCGCTCGGTCTGCAATAACCAAGCCGACCTCCCGGTGGCTCAGCACTTCAACTCCCCCTCCCATTCCGTATCCGACCTCTCGGCCCTGGGCCTCCCCCACGGCCAGAGTGAGCAACACTGCAAGTTGGAGGAACAGCACCTCATATTCCGCTTGGGGAGTCTGCATCCTTTGGGCTTGAACATTGAATTTTCTCAATTCTGTTAACCCTTGCTGTCTCCTCCCCTTCCCACCTCTCCCTCAGCCCTCGGGCCCTGGCATTCCCTCTCTCTCTATCTCCCTTCCCCACCCTAGTCGCACTAGCTTCTCATTTTCACACCACAAACAGCTTACAATGGCTTGTTCCCTTTATCATAGATACTTTTTTGCATATCTTTCATTCATTGTTCTTTATTTCTCCACATCACCATCTATATCTCTCGTTTCCCTGATCCCTGACCAGTCTGATCAAGGGTCTCGACCCGAAACGTCGCCTATCTCCTTCGCTCCTTAGATGCTGCTGCACCCGCTGAGTTTCTCCAGCCTTTTGTGTACCCAAAGTTTTAGTTATGTATAGATGTGAATGGTGTCCTGCTTTACTTTATGAATCATATTGTAATGTTTCAAGTTAGGTTTCCATTTGCGCCCTGAGATCTTAGATTCTGGGTTAGTGATGAGGAATGGGATCTATAAACATTTCCAGATTGATGGTGAAGGGAAATGGACATGGCCTTGACTGCGAGCGGGTGTGGTGCAGTGGTTAAGGCTGTTGACTCACAGCTCGTCTGATCTCAGGTGCAGTCTGTGTGGACAGACTTTAAAGATACAGCACAGAAACCAAGCCCTTCGGCCAAACGAGTCCACGCCGACCAGCGATCACCCCGTGCACTAGCACTATCCTACACACTGGGGACAATTTACACTTTACAGAAGCCAATTAACCTACAAATCTGCACGTCTTTGGAGTGTTGGAGATAACCGGATCACCTGGAGAAAATGTATGTGGTCACAGGGAGAACGCACAAACTCCACACAGGCAGCACCTGTAGTCAGGATCGAACCAGTTGTAAGGCAAGTAGTTCTACTGCAGCTCCACCATGAGTAGGGTTTGCACATTGTCCCTGTGGTTGAATCCTCCAGATTGGTGGGCTTATTGGTGGTCTTTGTGAACTTCTGCTGCTGTGTACCCGAGTGGTAGAATGTGGGCGGGGGAGATAATGGGAAAGCAGGGGAACTAAAATAGGATTAATATAAATGGGTACTTGTTAGCTGGTGCTGATAATGGGCTGAAGGGCCTTTGCCTGTGACACTGCAATACCATGAAGTGAAGGAAAGCCAGAGGCGGAGGAAGCTAACACTTCCCCTTTGGAGCCTCTCGGAGAAATCATATTCAAACAACCTTCACGACAGCTGATGGTAAAATTATTTTACTCACATTTCAAGACCTGTACTGGATGTGCTTCAGTGATCTTTCGCTGGTGATTCAGACACATACCATGAGTTGAGTGAATCTGCCTGGCATTGACACTGTGGTCCAATCCATGGCATTTCACCCTCAGAGACATACTGCATGGAAACAGGCCCCTTGGCCCAAATTGTCCATGCCAACCATGGTGCCCCATCTACACTAGTCCCACCTGCCTGCAGTTTGGCCCATATCCCTCTAAACTTTTCCTATCCACGTACCTGGATGGAAATGTCTTTTAAATGCTGTTACTGTACTAGCCTAGCATACAATGTAGTGCCTGGTGGGCATTACTGTATATACTCACCATTTTATGTTTGCATGTCCGATGACCTTGCTTTCTGAGAGCAACACTTATCTAAAGATGACTAAATCATGGGGCTCAGAATTATCCCCTGATGTGCCTGAACAAGAAAAACAATTGGGAGGAATTGTTGACCTTTGCATAGTGCTTCATGGACAAAGAGATAAACGTGCTGCCCTGATTTTAACTTTGAACACGCTTTTCCACCTGCTCTATTCCAACTAACAAGGAGACTTAAATGCAGTGTTTTACCCATTGTAGTACAAGCTGAGTATCTGCAGGCGTACAAGAGGAGTCAATATCGACATTTCCACCTGAGATTGTTCTGCATAGAAACGATCAAACTCAAGCTATGTTCTATATGACAAGAGAGATGCCCAGCTGTTCTGACTATCCCACCTGTTTATCTCTAGTAATGAAATGTCTTTTAATGAAATTGTGATCTGATAACATGATTACAATACCATCTCCACTGCAGAAGCTGGAAAACAATTCATGAGAGCATCCTTACCAACTCATGATTGCAACGCACCAGTGTAAAACTCTGTTGAACTTAAAATGACAACCAATGCACATGACTAAATGTTAACCCCAGGTGAGAATAAGATCAATGGAATGGTGTGCCCCATAACAGTGGCAACAGAGAGGCTTTGTTCATTTTTAGCAGCTTGGCTCAAATAGTTTGGTATTTGCTGTCTTCCCAGCTTAAAGGTCTGGGCAGTCTGCAGTTTGTGGAATATCCATTTCCACGGACGGCTGTGGGGGCTAAGACATTGGATATGTTAAGGTGGAGATTGACAGATTCTTAATTCGTAAGGGTGTTAAGGGTTATGGGGAGAAGGCAGGAACATGGGGTTGAGAACAATAGTTGAATGGCAGAGTAGACTTGATGTGCCAAATGGCCTAATTCTGCTCCTATAATTTATGAACTTATGAAGCAGCTGTACGGATGTTAAAGATAGAGAAAGAATGTTCGAGTAACTCAGCGGGCCAAGCAACATCTTTGGAGAAAAGGAATAGGTGATGTTTCAAGTCAAGACTCTTCTTCAGACACCCTTTTTCAGAGTCTGAAGGGTCTCAAGCTGAAACGCCACCTATCCCTTTTCTCCAGAGATGCTGCCTGACCCGGTGAGTTACTCCAACATTTTGTATCTATCTTGTAAACCAGCATCTGCAGTTCACATACGGATGTTAAATTTCAGCAGGAAGAAGTGAACTCCAGAGACTTAAGATTGGAATCCCTAAACAAGATAAATTCACTAAATGAAGAATTAGAGTCCTAAGAAGTGGGAAGAAACCCAGGAGGAGGGAAACATGAGATGGAATTCTCTCAGGCCACTAGAAATGTAAACTATAATTGACATGCTGGGTCACTTTCAAATACGGCTGCTGATTTTGTAGAACGGGGAAAGGGTCTGATCCTTCCCAGGTCAAAGTTCAGATCAGTACTAGTAATTTAGTTCAGTTTAATATTATCACAAGTAAAGTGAAAAGCGTTTGTTTGCATGCTGTCTGATAAAAGAGAAGATTGTACATGAATATAATCCAGCCGTCCACAGTACACAGATAAAGGATACAACACATAGTGCAAGATAAAATCTGATAAAAGATGGAGCGCCTGAGTAAAGAGAGAATCGTGAAGAACACGGTATAAAAACCCAAGTAACCTTGCATTTGGCCTATATCCCTCTAAACCTTTCCTATCCATGTCTCTGATAGCAACTCCTTCATATAAAAATAAGAGGCCACAAGATTGAGGTTAGGTGCTTTTGATTTCCGTATTTGGTCAGATTGCGGAAAAATACACGTCTAACAGAATGAGAAAAGGGCAAACAATTCTCCTGCTCTATTTTAACTATTTGTATTGTGTTTTTTCTGGTCAGGTTCCAACTCGTAATGTCACCTGTCCATGCTCTTTAGAGATGCTACGTGACCAGCTGAGTTAGTCCAGCACTTCGTGTTTTTCGCTCAAGACTCCAGCATTTGCAGTTCCTTTTGCCTACTTGTTTTTTTTCTCTATCTCAGGCTGGCCCACGGGTGCAGGTCAAATGTACTTACAGCAACTGCAGAGAGAAGAGTCCCTCAAAGAGGCCTTTTGGCAGCTCTGTGATTTTGTTTCCGTAGAGCACGCTATAAAGAAAGTACATGTGTCAGTCAAAAACTGGAAAGAAACAAAGACATGCACAATCAACTGCATTTCTGAGCTTGCAAATTACTTTGTGGATGCTTTTTCTCCAGAGTATTTGGGCTTGGTGTGTAAGATTGAAATAGGAATTATTATAACATCAAAATTAATTTATTGCGGTATGGTGACGTAGCGGTAGAGCTGCTGCCTTACAGCGATAGAGACCCGGGTTCAATCCTGACTACGGGCGCTTGTTTGTACGGAGTTTGTACATTCTTCCCATGATTGCATGGCTTTTCTCCGAGATCTTCGGTTTCCTTCCACACTCTAAAGACTTACAGGTTTGTATGTTAATTGGCTTGGTATAAGTGTAAATTGTCCCTGGTGTGTGTAGAGTAGTGTTAATGTGCGGGGATCGTTGGTCGGTGCGGACTCGGTGGGCCAAAGTGCCTTTTTCCGCGCTGTATCTCTAAGCTATAAATTTAAAATGTATATGTTCTGAGTTAAATGGGCCTCACTGGCAAGGCTGACAGTTAATGTTCACGGCTTGATCCACTGAAAAAAGCTGGGGACTCGTCTCTCTGAATCAACACATTCTGTGTTCTTAATGATGCTCTCATAGATCTGGGATGCCTCCTCGGCTGGGGTGAGGGTGAAGTCACAGATTGCTGGGGCATGGTAAGAATGACGCTTCTTTGCTAAAGTGAATGTTGTAACTAATAATGACAAACGTTTCTTGCTGCATTGAAGAAAAGAACAAAGTCAAAGTTAAGGAAAAATCTGTGTGAAAATGTCAACTGGACTGAATACCATGAAAAAAGGCTGTAACTAAAAAGTCTCCAACGCATTGTCCAAACTGCAGACTTATCTGATGAAGTCTCTAAAAAACTGAAACTTGCACTACCATTGGCAGAACAGTGCTAGTCATACATAAAAAGGGTTCAAAGGAGTGTGGGATAGTGATGATAGTAGTGAAACTTGCCAACTTTCTGTAAGCGTTCAAGGTACTGCACTGAAATGGGAGCAGTGACCAGTTGTGTATGGCACAGGGCATGCAGCGAGCCTGTTATTAATAATTATAGCATTGTGTGCACTGTGCCTAGCTGTGAACTTGCACTGAAGTTTAGAACAGTTTTGATCTGTTATACTTTTACATTTTAAGCTCCAGTTTCAGATTGTTTCACACATTTCATTCAGCTTCATGCAAAGGCAATTTGCATTTGATGATATTAGGGGCTTGATTTTGAAGGTGGGTGTCTGAACCTATCCACGTATCACTGAACAGGCAAGCTCAAAGTTGTGCTGAGCACCTTGCAGTTGTTTCAATCACTGCAGTCCAATGCATGGCTTTTCAAGGAACCCAGAATGGGAGCTGGAAGTGTGGGCAGTCCCCAAGTGCCTACTCAGGGAAACCTGCTTGAATTATTTCACAGTGGCATCACAGGTAGTCAAAAGGGCTTTCACACATTGGCCTTCAGCAGTCAGAGTACAGAGTATAGAAGTTGGGAGGTCATGTTGCAGTTATACAGGATGTTGGCGAGTCCACATTCAGAGTATTGTGTCAGTTTTGGTCACCATGTTATAGGAAAGATGTTGTCAAGCTGGAAAGGGTGCAGAGAAGATTTACAAGGATGTTGCCAGGATTTGAGGTACTGAACTAAATGTACTAAACTAAATGCTCAACTGAAGAGGTTGAGCAGGCTAGGACTTTATTCTTTGGAGCACAGGAAAATGAGGAGTGATTTATAGAGGTGTACAATATCTTGAGAGGAATCTGTTGGGTCCTTTGCCCATGAGTATGGAAATTGAGAACCAGAAGACATGGGTTTAAGGTGGAGGGGAAAATATTGAATAGAAGCGTGAAGAATATTATTTTACACAAAGCATGGTGGCTGCTTGCAATGAGCTGCAGCAGAAAATAATCGAGGCAGGTACTATCACAACATTAAAGGAACATTTGGACAGGTATATGGATAGGACAGGTTTGGAGAGATATAAGCAAATGCAGGCAGGTGTGGCCAGTGTATTTTAGTTCAGTTTAGAGATACAGCATGGAAACAGGCCTTTCGGCCATAAACAGGCCTTTCGGCCCTCCGAGTCCGCACCGACCAGCGATCCCCGCACACTAACACTTCCCTGCACACACCAGGGACAATTTACACTCGTACCAAGCCAATTAACCTACAAACCTGTAAGTCTTTGGCGTGTGGGAGGAAACCGAAGATCTCGGAGAAAAGCCATTGGTCATGGTGAGAACATAGAAACTCCGTACAGACAGCACCGTAATCGGGATCAAACCTGGGTCTCTAGTGCTGCAAGCGCTGTAATGCAGTAAATCTACTACTGCGCCACTGTGCCGCCCTTGTAGATGGGGCATGTTGGTTGGTGTGGGCAAGATGGGCCGAAGGGATAGATAGGATGGTCAAAAAGGCTTTTGGCACATTGACCTTCATCAGTCAGGGTACTGAGTATAGAGGTTGGGAGGTTGTGTTGCAGTTTAGTTTATAGATGCAGCGCGGAAAACTGGCCCTTTGGCCCTCTGAGTCCGCACTGACCAGCGATTCCTGGACATTAACAGTGCCCTGCTTCAAGAAGGCAGCTAATGTGTTCAAGGCACACATCATCCTGGCCACTGTCATTTTGCTACTAGCAATGGGAAGGTGCTACAGGAGACTGAGAACTGTTACCTCCAGCTTCAAGAGCAGCTTCCTTCTCGCAAACATCAAGCTCTTGGACCACCCTGCACCACCCTCACCACAAACCTGCCTCAGGACTGAATTACTATGGATTTTGCATGACTAAGATTGCATTCGTCCTTTGGCTTGCACTGATTTACTTAGAATAACTGATATTTTATTGTTTATTTTTTATACCGTTATGTTTAATGTGTCTGTAAAGATCCAGCAAGTATGAATTTCATTGTTCTCATCCCTGTGCTGATGACGATAAAAAAAACACTTGACTCTTAACTCCCTTCACTGGATTGTTGAGGTTAGAGGTAAAATTAACCCGTTCACTAAATCAGTGGGCAAAAGTAAGTGATACTAATGATAATATCAGAGGTGGTCTGGTAACAGAATCCCCTACATCTATCTTCTTATCAATCTGTGTACGTTACAGAACATAATTGCATCCAAGCTAGATGACATTCGTAAACAAGACTTGTTAAATCAATAAATTGTGTTTTTCAATAAAAAAGAAACAGTTTCTTTAATGATTAAATCTGTAATATTATCATTAATTTGTAAAGGAGGATGTTACCATATCGGAGATAATGGGCCAGTATATATAAAGACAGGCCCTTGTGTTTGACAAAGTAAATAGAAGTGAACAGAATTTGCTTGTTCTGTGTTGGGATACAGCTGGGAATATAGCTATGGATTACAGGCAATGGGTAATGAACAAAAATAAATACCAGAGGCAGCACCAAGTCTCCAGGGCTGTTAACAGTTTGCTTTGTGTTTGTGTTGATGTCATTAACTTTCATAGAACATCAAAGCAGCTGTGTTCAGTCCCTGCAAGAGTTTGGTCGAGGAAATGCCAATATGCAAACCACATCCGCTTCAGTCTTGCCTCATTAATGTAAATCCACCAGGAACGTCAATGAAAATAATTTGCAATTGCTTGCAATAAAGCTCACGCATAATTTTAATATGTGGTAACTAAACATGTTGTGCTGTTTTCATATCAAAACCATGTGGCATTTGAAGTGACGTTCATATGGCCTATTGTCAAGCTTCCCGCATTAAGGCCTATTAGAAACTGAGACGGGACTCTCCATGGCTTACAGTAAGCCTGCGTTCTCAATGATAAAAAATGTTGTGACCCATTGGCTGAACGGCAGTGGTCAGGCAGAATAGGGATCAACGCAATGCGGGATGTCGCATTGAAACTTGGCGACTTCCTGGAAATATTCCAGGTACTGTACTGAATAGAAAGCAATGCAGAGTTGTGTATTGTACGTGATCCACAGGGAACCCTCCCATTTGTCATAGTCATTGGTTTGTCTGGCTGCATTTCCTCACCACTTCTGGCCCTTGCATTCTCAACTTCATTTATAAGAGGCTCGGCTGGGGGTGGGGCTGCAGGTTGGGAGGGCGGGCAGTGCTGGGGAGGAATGGCGAAGGGGAAACGCTGCGTACCTTCCCTCCTGGGGTCAGGGACAGTAACGTTGAAGTCAGCACTGGTTGAGGCCGAAAAGGAATGGTGCACACACAGTATCTGGCTGATTTGCTTGCAAGATAGAACACAGAACCGTACAGCCCAGGAACAGGCCCTTCGGCCCACAATGTCTGTGCCGAACATGATTCCAAGACCAACTCATATCTGCCTGCACATGATCCACATCTCTCCATTCCCTCTATATCCATGTGCCTTACCAAAAAAAAGGACACCAAGTGCTGGAGTAGCTCAGTAAGTCACGCGGAGGGTCTGAAGAACCTCAACCCGAAACGTCACCTATCCTTGTTCTCCAGAGATGTTGCCTGACCTGCTGAGTTACTCCAGCACTTTGTTTCCTGCAAACATTTTATCCCTGCTCTGGGTCCGTGAAGGTAGGTGTTTGTTTGGCCTCGCTTACATGATCATGTGAGGGGAGCAGATTTTGGCCATTCAGCCCATCAAGTCTACTCCATCATTCAATCATAGTTGACCCTATTCTAGTTAATCCTAACCCTATTCTCCTGCCTTCTCCCCATAACCCCTGACACACGTACTATTCAAGAATCTATCTATCTCTGCCTTAAATATATCCACTGACTTTGCCTCCACAGTCTTCTGTGGCCAATAATTCCACAGATTCACCACCCTCTGACTAAAGAAATTCCTCCTCACCTCCATCCTAAAATAACATCCTTTAATTCTGAGGGTATGACCTCTAGTCCTAGACTCTCACGCTGGTGAAAACATCCTTTCCACATCCACTCTATCCAAGCCTTTCACTATTCTGTATGTTTCAATGAAGTCCCCACTCAGCCTTCTAAACTCCAGTGAGTACAGGCCCAGTGCTGTCAAATGCTCATCATATGTTATGCTCATCATAGGTGCTGGAGGCTTGGGCATTTTCCTCATTGCACAGAGTGCAAAACTTGTCTGTGCCCATGGCACGATACATCCTGATGCATTCTGAAACCAGCACGAGAAAGCATGTGTACCACCTTACCCTGGGAAGTACTTGACATAATCATCTCTAAACCACAGCAATAAGGAATTTCTCCAGCAAACAGTATACAAAATCTCAGCGGTTTTCCTGGCTCCAAGCTTAGAGTTAGAGTAAGCCTCTAAATGATAACCTGTGGCTGCTTTTATTTAAACTGATTTCTACCGTACTTACAAGTCAAAGGGGTTGTAATCAGCAAGCTGTTTATTCCTACACAATAGTGTGTGCATGAGATCTGCTATAGAGGAGCCAGCCACAGGCACAGCCGCTTACAAATGAACTCACAAGCTCATAGCCTGCACATAGCTAAATAGGCTGTCCAATTATTAATTGCTCAATGCATTGAAGGGAAAAAAAGACTCCCCAAGTTTTTCATTGGGAGATGAAAAAGGCTTTGGAAAAATGTATTTTGATTATTTTTGTGGCCTGCAGCCATGCACACAGGCACCGTAATTTCTGATTGCTATGGGCAGCTACATGCTGCAAAATGCAAAGCCAGGATGTGGGATTTGTGCCCGCAGCGTGCCGTCAGTAAGCTCTTGATTCTAGCTGCATTCAAGCAGGGAGTAACCCGGCACAAACCACGCACATTCTTACCAAGGGAAATAAACCAAGTGGAAAAAAAGTGGTGGGGAAGTCATTGTCTTTCAGGGCGATTAACCAATGTGGACCATGTGAAGGAAAGTCATTGAGACATTGTAGGACAGGACCACAGCACATTGGCTCTTAGAACATAGAACAACAGTACAGGCACAAAATGCTGGGGTAATTCTGCAGGTCAGGCAGCATCTCTGGAGAAAAGGAACAGGTGACGTTTCGAGTCGGAATCCTTCTTCAGACCCGAAATGTCACCTATTCCTTTTCGCAAGAGATGCTGCCTGACCTGCTGAGTTACTCCAGCATTTTGTACCTATCTGTGGTATAAACCAGCAACAGCAGTTCCTTCCTACACATAGAACAGTACATCACTTTGGCCCACAAACTCTGTGCTCAACATGATGCCAAGACAAACTCTTATCTGCCTGAACAAAGTCCCTACTCCTCCATTCCCTGCATATCCATGTGCCTATCTAAAAGCCTCTTAAACACCATTATTATATCTGCCACTACCACCACTCCTGGCAGTGTGTTCCAGGCACCATCACCATCACCCTAAGTGTAAAAAAACATGCCTCACATATCTCCCTTAAACTTTGCCCCTCTCACCATAAGGGTCATGTTCAAATTCCTCATTTTCTTTTGGTTAATGATACAGCTCAGCCCATTTACTTTCCAATTCTGTTGTATTTCCCTTACTGCTTGCTCTCCTCTTGTTTGGCCTTCATCTGCATTCCTGTCTGTTTAACATCTTTCCTGCAACTCTTCCATCCATGCTCCATTTTATTGCCTGGAGCCCATGGGTCAGCATTACCTTCCTCAGCTCAGCAGGTTAGCTGGCAATGAACAAAGAGTGACTCCTCCCATGTAACACCAAACATAACCCAACTGAGTCTGAGCACCTTGCCTTGTCTTGTTCTGGCACACTCTGTTACATGGTGATCTGCAGCCCATTTATTCATGTTAAAAAATGAACTTTTCCAAAGTGGCATTTGATATAGTGGGAATTGGGAGCTGTTGAATATTGTGGACACGTCTGCATCTACAATGCTTAGGATGGAACTGTAGATGCTGGTTTAAACCAAAGATAGACACAAAAAACTAGAGTAACTCAGCGGTGGTCAGACTCTGAGAAAAGGAATCGGCAACGTTTCGGGTCGAGGCCCTTCTTCAGACCCTTGAGACAGAGATAGGTCCCGAAATGTCACCTATTCCCTTTCTCCAGAGATGCTGTCTGACCCGCTGAGTTACTCCAGCTTTTTGTGTCTATCTTCAATACAATGTTTAGTTTAGTTTAGTTAAAGATACAGCATAGAAACAGGCCCTTCAGCCCACCGAGTCCACGCCGACCTTCAATCACCCGTTCACATTAGTTCTATGTTATCCCACTTCCGCAACTACTCCCTGCACACAAGGGGCAATTTACAGAAGCCAATTAACCCACAAACCCCACACGTCTGGAATATGGAAGGAAGCGTGATAATACTAAATTAAACTAAACAAAACCAAACCGGAGCACTCGGTGTAACCCATGTGGTCACAGGGAGAAGGTGCAAACTCCACACAGACAGCACTCGGGATCCAGAATGAATCCGGGTCTCTGGCGCTGTGAGGCAGCAGCTCTACCAGCTGCGTCACTGTGGCTGACCCCCGTGTATCAGCTAAAGCCTGTGGAGAGGTTAATCCCTTGGTAAAAGAATGGGAAGGAATAATGAACTGACGGTACAAAAATAAAACCCATGCTAAGCTGGGCTCCCAATCGTTTCCTCTCATGTTGGTTTGCGTAAATGTCCCATTAACCTCAGGCACCAACCTCACTTAGGCAGTGTGGCCACCAGAATGCTTAAGCTATTTCGAGAAACTTTGGGTTGGCATGGATGTGTGATGAGCAATGCTCCCCGAATGTCCTTGGGGAACAATAAAATGCGCAGTGAAAACCAAGCTGGCGCGCTTTCCAGGCTTCAGCCCTGCCTGATTGTTGAAGACCCATAAATGTGTTGCATTCAAAACTTTGCATCAAATTACTTTAATTGGAATTAAATAGAATGCAAACAACAGTACTTTACAAAACTGAACTGTTCACATTAGTGTAATTGCCTGTTGAACACGCATGTAATCTTTGTACTTGGTGTTTATGTGTAATTAGCACAAATTATAGCTTTATGACAGGAAAGTAATTTGGGAATGCAGAAGTGGCAAGATTTTTTTTAAGCTTCGCGATTCATAAGGAGACAGAATTACACTCAAAACAGACAACTTTCTGCAAGTTTGAAAACTTCCAAGCAACTTACAGAGAGTTGAGTGACCTCAGTCCCTGGAAAGCATCCGGTGCGACTTCAGAGATTTGGTTGTTGCTCAGGTCTCTGAAAAGGAAATCAGTACCTTAAATCAAATATCGACTTTCACCCCAAAAAAAACATGCTACCGTTCTGAGTATTATATTCTTCAAGGACTTACAGCGGCTCTAAGGAAGTGAAGTGTGTTCGTTCTCCTTTTGTATTAACTGGACCGTAAAACCACTTCTTCTGCGTGGGTGTAAATGTTGTCCATATGGACTTCAACAAGGTCTTTGATAATTTTCTGCATGGGAGGATGCTCTGGAAGGTTGTATCTCAAAGGAAGAGCTGGCCGACTGGATACAGAAATGGCTTCATGGGAGAAGCAGAGGGTGGTGGTGGAAGGGTGCTTTTTAGACTGGAGGTCTGTGGCAATGGCTGTGACTGAGGATTGGTGCTGGGCTCATTGCTATTTGTGGTTTATACCGACGATTTGGATGAGAACGTGCAAGGCATGATTAGTAAGTTGGGTGGTATTGTAGACAGTGAAAGTGGTCGTCAAAACTACAGTAAGCTCTTGATTAGTTTGGGCAAGTGGGTTGATGGAGTTTAATGCAGAAAAGTATGAGGTTTGCATTTTGGGAAGTAAAACCAGAGCAAGACCTTCATAGTGAATGGTGGAGCACTAGGGAATGGTGTAAAACAGAGGAATCTAGGAGGTCAGGTACATAATTCCCCAAAAGTGGTATCACAGGTAGATAGCGGATCAAGAAGGCTTTTGATACATTGCCCTTCATAGGACAGAGTATTGAGTATAGCAGTTGGAATGTTATGTTACAGTTTGTGCAAGATGTTGGTGAGGCCATTGGGAATACTGTGTTCCGTTTTGGTCACCCTACTAAAGGAAGAATATCATTAGGCTGGAAAGAGTGTAGGGAAGATTTACGATGATGTTGCCGGGACTTGAGCAGAAGAGCTACAGGGGGAGGTTGGGCAGACAAGAACTATATTCTTTGGAGTGCAGGATGCTGAGTTATCTTACAGAGTTATATAAATTAATAAGGGGAGTCAATAGGGTGAATGCATACTGTATTTATGTAGGGGAGGGGAATACAATTCAAGAGGACATATGTTTAAGATTAGAGGGGCAAACTTTAATGTGAAACTAAGGGGCACCTTTTTCACTCAGAGACTGGTGGGTATATGGAACAAACTGCCAGACGAGGTAGTTGAGGCAGGCACTATAAAACAACATTTAAAAAGGCACTTGGACAGGTACATGGATAGAAAGGGAGGGATATGGGCCAAACAGCAGCAAATGGGGCTAGCTTAAATGGGGCATCTTGGTTGGCATGGGCCGAAGGACCTGTTTGCCTGCTGTATGGTTATGAATGTGAACTCTATCTAGCGCCGGATGAAATAGCCTGATATCATGTTTACTTTTGTGAACTGCAGCAGGATCAGGCGATGTTATATAAGTGGAAATAGAAATGTGGTCTGCAACTATTCTTGCAGTCAAATATAAAATGTTTGAGTTGCACATTTGGAGTGCATTTTCTTATTCTTGCCTCTCCAGAATATTGGCCTTGCCAATTAAGATCACAATTCTAAATTTCTGCCGTTTGTTGCACCCAAATTTTCTATCATTATCTTAAAAGTGACCAGAAAATCAAATGCAATTGGCACATAATTTATTTTAAACACCTGCAGTAGATTATGTAATTTATGTCTCCTGACTGAACCACAAAGTCCTGGATTTATAAATAATGACAGATTGCTCCATTTTGTTCCACTCTGATTGTGATGATACCTTAAGGTGCTCTTACTGCTTAAGAGAAAACATAATACCATGCAATTTTGTCCCGTTGTGAAAGCCTTTCTCAAAGTTACTGTGGTTGTAATTGAGACTGTATCTATTCAGCTCTATGATTCAAATAGAACACGCAAATTTATTGAATAAAATATGCAATTATTTCCTTTAAAATGTTCTAGATATTATCTCTTTTGAAAATTATACCAAAATAAGTACAAAAATAAAACATTTCATTTTAAGGCACAAATGTAATAACTTTTCCTGTGAAAGATGACTGTTTCCTGTGAAAGATGACTCCAAACACTTTTGGGAGAAAAAGCGCTTCCTGGACATATCAGGAGTATAATCGATCCAATAACGATATTTACTTTAGAAACCTGGTTCACTCTTACTAGACATCTTAAACTGAATAAACGACAAAAAGTTTTAAGATGGATAGCTTTGGATAATGAATTTAAACCAGGGATGTATGACTCAACATTTAAAGAGTGGATGAAGAAAGGAATGACTGCATTTTGTACTGTTATTGAAAATGGAGACCTAAGAAGTTTTCAAGATTTGAAGGATAGATTTGCACTTCGGAACCAAGACTTGTTTAGATACCTCCAACTGAGAGATTATTACAATAAAAAGATAAAAAGGGAGGCACTAGAAGAAAAGAATCCAGTGATAGAAGTGATAGTTAGTGCGTATCATCAAAAAATATTAAGGATTATTTCTAAATTTTATCATAGTTTAATGGAATGTCAAGCTAAAACTACATTTGGAAAAGGAATTGAACATTACAATCTCAGAAGAAGAATGGCATCATATGTGTGTAACACTACAGACATCCACCAATTCACAAAATTGGAGAGAATTTAATTGGAAAAATTTGATTAGTTTCTTTATTACGCCTAACATAAAAAGCAAGCAGATTCTAAGGCAGCAAACATGCTGGAGGCAAACATAGAAACATAGAAATTAGATGCAGGAGCAGGCCATTCGGCCCTTCGAGCCTGCACCGCCATTCAATATGATCATGGCTGATCATCCAACTCAGTATCCTGTACCTGCCTTCTCTCCATACCCCCTGATCCCTTCAGCCACAAGGGCCACATCCAACTCCCTAATTTTCTAATCTCGGTCCTAAAAGACTTCCCCCTTATCCTTAAACTGTGACCCCTTGTCCTGGACTTCCCCAACATCAGGAACAATCTTCCTGCATCTAGCCTGTCCAACCCCTTAAGAATTTTGTAAGTCTCTATGAGATCACCCCTCAATCTTCTAAATTCCAGCGAGTACGAGCCAAGTCTATCCAGTCTTTCTTCATATGGAAGTTGTGCCATCCCAGGAATCAGTCTGGTGAACCTTCTCTGTACTCCCTCTATGGCAAGAATGTCTTTCCTCAGATTAGGAGACCAAAACTGTACGCAATACTCCAGGTGTGGCCTCACCAAGACCCTGTACAACTGCAGTAGAACCTCCCTGCTCTTGTACTCAAATCCTTTTGCTATGAATGCCAACATACCATTCTCTTTCTTCACAGCCTGCTGCACCTGCATGCCTACTTTCAATGACTGGTGTACCATGACACCCAGGTCTCGCTGCATCTCCCCTTTTCCTAATAGTAGTCTACCTTCCTGTTTTTGCCACCAAAGTGGATATCCTCACATTTATCCACATTATACTGCATCTGCCATGCATTTGCCCACTCATCCAGTCTATCCAAGTCATCCTGCAGCCTCCTAGCATCCTCCTCACAGCTAACACTGCCCCCCAGCTTCGTGTCATCCGCAAACTTCGAGATGTTGCATTTAATTCCCTCATCCAAATCATTAATTTGTGGTCAAACAGACGCAAACCATGCACATATCTTCTGGAGTTGCCCAAAAATAGAACCATTTTGGGACCGAGTGAATTCAGAATTAACGGTGGTATTAGGATATATAGTCTGCAAGAAGTGTTCCATTTTATACCTGGGTAATATAACTACAGTGACTACAGCTGAAGGAAGACCATTACTTGGTTAAAATCCTGCTTGGTTAAAAACCATTACTTGGTTAAAATCCTGCTCACAGCTGGCAGAAAGGCCATTACAAGAAACTGGTTTGCAGCGGACACACCCAGACTTAGACAATGGTTAGACATAGTACAGGAAATATTTGTCATGGAGAAAATGACATATTCTCTAAGAGTGAAAGAAGACGAGTTTAACAGAAAATGGGAAAAATGGATTAGGTATAAAAATAAAGGCATCAACACTGTATAATTTTATAGACAGTAATGTAAGTTATTGGAAAATGTTTTAATATGAAAATTGTTCTGTATACTGCATCATTAATTGTAAACTGAACCCCCCGCTACACTGTTGTACGTTTCATTGTATTGTATGATTTGTTGTTATATTTGTGTTTTATTTGTGTATACATAAAAGCAATAAAAACTAAAGTGGAAAAAAGAAAGATGACTGTTTTCATTATAGTTCACCGCTCTAAATGCAGGATATCTAATAAAAATATTCATATAACCATATAACCATATAACAATTACAGCACGGAAACAGGCCCTCTCGGCCCTTCCAGTCCGTGCCGACCATTTGTTTTCCCCTAGTCCCATCTACCTGCACTCATATAACCATATCTACAACCAGTTTAATAAAAGCAATCACTTGTTTATTACTACAGTTATATAAGCTGCTTAATTTTAGCTAATAGCAAGATGTTTTGTCTTGAAGGAGTAGATCCTGAACTTGTGCGATAGTTTTCAGCTATGGGTGGTAGTTTGAGCCGAGTTCTATAGAATGAAGCTCAGAGAGATGTAAAATTAGTTGCCATTTTAGTAACAGCATTCTGAATAACTTCTCCATCAATTCCTTCCTTCTACAAAACAAAGATGTAGCCTGGAGCACAGGCAAAGGCTCCAGCTTCAAGCCTTTCTTTTTGTTGGCTACACGGAAGTCCCTTTTCCAAACATTTTCTGGTACCACTCCCCATCTCTTCCTCCATTGCATCGATGGATTGATGCTGCTTCCTGCACATGCAAACCTCACCAATTTTGCCAATCTTCTCTATCACTTTCTACCCCACACACGCTAATTCATTTGGACAATTGCCAACATTCCTCTATCTACTCAGGACCTCTCCGTCTCCATCTCAGGGGATAAACTAACCCATGACATTCACTATAAACCCAGAGACTCCCCCAGCGAGCTTGGCTGCACGTCTTCCCATCCTGTCCCTTGTAAGGATGCCCTTTTCCTCAGTTTCTTCATCTCCAGTGCATCTACTCCCAAGATGTTACCTTCTATTTCAGGATATGTGAGATCCTCCTTTCCCAGGAAATTGGCTTCTCTTTCTGTGATTGATGGGCGTCTTTTCCTCCATTTCCCGGACTTCAGATCTCATACCAGTAATCATCAAACAGAACAGAGAAACGTCACCAACCAGGGCACCATGGTGGCACAACAGTAGAGTTACTGCCTTACAGTGCAAGAGACTCGGGTTCAATCCTGACTGCGGTGCTGTCTGTACAGAGTTTTACGTTGTCCCTGTGACCGCATGGGTTTTCTCCGGGTGCTCCAATTTCCTTTCACGCTCCAAGGACGTACAGGTTTGTAGGTTAATTGGTTTTGGTAAAACATTGTAAATTGTCCCTTGTGTGTAGAATAGTGCTAGTGTACGGTGATAGCTGCTTGGTGCAGACTTGGTGCATGAAGGACCTGTTTCTGCACTGTATCTCTAAACTAAACTAAACTTATTTAAATTACTGATCCGTCTCCTGGCAGCAAATTAGTTATCCACTATCACAGCCGCTTCCCACCCAACTCCACCTCGAGCTGAGAATTAGTAGCACGTGTGGGATAAATGAGTTTACTTTTTTTAACTTTTAACCCCACCATCAAACAGGAAGGGAAGGGTATAGGGGTTACATTTCCCCATCTACCCTTTATGAAGAATGGCTTATATCTTGGGGGCTACTGCCATCTGTGGAGTTATTCTGGGGAATGAATCGGCAACATTATTTGGGAAAAGAAGGGAGCTGTAAGATTGGGAGGTCTGTAGGAAAATTCAAAATAAATTAACTTCCTTCATTCATTTTCATGAAGAAAACACAAAACAGGCCTTATAAACTGAAAAGCCCATTCACAGATTTGAGCTATAAATCAAATTGGACCAGCCAGCCATTACAGCCCACAATTTGTTACGCTCTTGGCTTTAGTTACACATTTAGGGACACATGCTGAATAATCTTCTTAAGATTTTTTTTTCTCTGCCACTTACATTCTTCGCAACTTCTTGTAGGGTGAGAAGGCCCCAGGGGGGATGGACTTGATTGAGTTCTGCTCCAGACGTCTGTGGAGAAAATACAATTTCTTATTGAAAATGCATTCCTTCAGTGAAACACACAGTAGTGATGGTCCATACTCAACCAGTTGTCAACATGCACTTGGACCAAGATAAGTGCTCCTGTTTACATTACTGTGAAGTGCTGAATATCAATGACCATCTCACTATCTTCAGACAAAATGTATCCATAAGGAATGTTCATCATTAATTGCCATGTACCTGCTTCATATTTGATGAGAGAGCATTATTTATCACAGTGATGTAAATAAATTATATACAATGATATGATGCATATCATTGCAATAAGGAAGTTGATTAAGAAAGAAAACTTTAGTTTTTTAAATGAGAAAATATTAACAATTTGCAATTGCAAAAAAAAGTTGTAAAAACAATATTTAACATTAAAGGTGAGCCAAAACAAACACTTTTTTTTGAAGAAGGGTTCCGACCCGAAATGTCACCTATCCATGTTCTCCATGGAATGCTGCCTGACTTGCTGAGTTCCCCCAGCATTTTGTGTCTATCTTTGGTATAAACTAGCTTCTGCAGTTCCTTTTCATTACAAAAGAAACATTTGTTTTATTTGTTCTGGATGCATCTTCTGCAAACTTGTTTTCAAAGAAGTATTTATATTATTTTAAATTGTGGAAAACATTGAATTCTCTTTTAGAATGTTTGTCGGCATTATCCGTGTCTTGGTGTAGTACTGAAGGCCAACAATGATGGAAGAGTCGGCTTGCATATAACTCACTTAAAATGTATGCCCCAACAGGCATGCTGCTGGAATAGCTATGAGTTCAGCAGTGTCACAGTTAACTTGCGTGGATTGTACCCCAGGTGATTTTTAGATTAAACATCCTTCTGCGCAGTCTCAGGAGTGGAATAGCGCAGAAATATTATTCACATAGAGAGCCCACATCAGGCTATCCTGGGAAATGAAGTGTTCTGCTGTTAATGTGAGCTGCAGGTATGCTCTGTTGGCTATCAGGACCGCTGGTTGGCATGGACTTGGTGGGCTGAAGGTGCCTGTTTCCACACTGTTTCTCTAAAGTCTAATGAGACTTCTGGGTCAAATGCTGTTACATTCTAGTTGCAGTATTCATCTCCATACAGCTTTGCATCACCGGTAGGCAGTTTGTTGACATT
The DNA here is from genome assembly GCA_035221665.1 of Okamejei kenojei. Classification (NCBI taxonomy): domain Eukaryota; kingdom Metazoa; phylum Chordata; class Chondrichthyes; order Rajiformes; family Rajidae; genus Okamejei; species Okamejei kenojei. The sequence goes on along the minus strand of CM069131.1, from coordinate 86,358,679 downwards.
ACTGTGTTGTCACTACTAATGCAGCCAAATGATTTCTATCTGTGTTATCTTTCTTCCTTTTAATTGCCGCACTTTGCTTGTTCAAATTGCCCACCGATGATTTAGAGGCAGCATCAGCTGTAACTAGTGCTTAGTGCAATTTCAGCTATTGCAGACTGACAAATGCCAAGTAAGTAGATCAGTCTGCACCGAAAGACTTTTCAAATCATGAAAATAGACACAAAGTGCTGGTGTAACTCAGCGGGTCAGGCAGCATCTCTGGAGAAAAAGGATGGGTGACGTTTCTGGTCGGAACCCTTCTTCCTATATTCCAAAAAGAGTTCTGGCCAGAAACTTCAGCCATCCTTCTCTCCAAAGATGCTGCCTGACCCGCTGAGTTACTCCAGCACTTTGTGTCTATCTCCGGTATAAACCAGCATCTGCAGTTCCTTTCTATACACTTTTCAAACCACGTTAGGCTGGATTTATTATTTACCAATAAGGAATACTGTGTTTCTGTACTGCGTTCATTTTTGAGTTAGCTTTCAACTTAGTTTCTAATTTTGGGCAGAACATCTAAGAACTATTAGAACCAAACTATGTCAGCTTCCTACAATACAGTAAATCACTGTAAATAAATTAATTAATTTGCCACAAAGTTGATTTCACTGCCTGTCTGAAATTCAGACTGAACTGTGTTTTGCTGTCAAACCAGTTTTGCAGGTCTGTGTTATAAAAGGCTGCCTAACATAGGAATTATTTGAAAAATATAATTGTGTGAGATTTATTTTGTTGAGATTTTTCCATTCATTCCTGCTGCACATAGAATGGGTGACATAGGAGGTGGAATGTGGAATAAAACCCACTAAGATATTAGGGAAAGGGTACTTGATTAATCTACCTTTTCCTCGGCTTGAAGTGGGTACTCATCATTTGTCAACTCTGCCTGCCAAATTCCACATTGAAAATCGTACTGCAATTCTGCATCTCCCGCTGGCTCCATGAGGTAAAAACCCAAGGACTAATCATGCAGCAAAGTGCCACTACTCGGCTCGCTGCTTAAATTCCACCTTGGATTGGCTTCAGTTAAATTGTGTTGTGGCTCACATGAGAAACTTGGTGGCACAATATTAAACTGCTTTCAGTTTGATTTTTCTGTACCATATTGATAAAGTGAACTAAATTTAGCTAGAGGTGTTTAAAGTATATAGTAATAATATTTGGACATGTTATCCATAAATCATTAAAGATATTCCACTTTATAATTTTGTCAGTGATAGGCAGGAGAGGAGAAGGGGAATTGTATTTGTCATTTCTTATTTCTCAATCACAACCTTTTAACTCTCCTATTTTGCTTTCAATCACTTTGCTATTTTTTTCTTGTGTATATGTGTATGCGTGCATGTATGTGAGGGGATGAGGGTGTGAGAGTGTGGGTGTGAAAGTATGAAAGTGTGCCTGTGTGAGTTTGCATATGAGTGTGTGTGCGTGTGCGCGCATGTATGTATATGAGAGTGAGAGTGTGCATGTGTGTGTGTGGTGTGCGCGCACACATGCACATGTGCCCACTCCTGCATAGTTTGTTTTCCTTTCATTTGAAGGATTTAATTTGTCATCTCATTTTGTGATTCTCTATTAGATTTTGACTGACCTGGGGATTGTCCCAGCATTTCTTGCTTTTATCTTACAATGAAGTGTCTAAGCGTGATAAGTACAATCACACAACCCTGTAGGAGTGTCTTACTCAGCAACAGATGACCACCCAAAGTGTGGATAACAAAAAGTGTAGACTCTAAGACAGCATTACAATAAGTGGTTTTGACAAAGTAGATGCAGAGAAATTGTATCCACTGGCAGGAGGGTCAATCCAGGGAACCCAATTTGAAGGTAATTGCCAAAAAAACCTGTGGGAGGATGTGGAGAATTTACCCTACACAGCACGTCACCATGAACTGGAATACATCAGATGAAAAGGTGGCTTAAAGCAATTCAATAATAAATTCCAAAGGGATCGAGATGAAACATCAAAAGGAAAATTGCACAGTTATTATGTAAAGCCGTGTCTGGGACCAAATGAATAGTTCTTTCAAAGATCCGACCGACTCGATAGGCAAAATGGCCAACTTCTATTTTAATATTGCATAATTAAACGTGAAAGAGGGCTATAGATGGAGATAACTATAGGGATATGGAGCAATCCTGTAAACGGAGGACAGACCAGTGAGAGCTAAATATTTGCGATTGTTGGCTTTACCAAGAATTGTTTCAATAGCAGTAACTTGAAAAGATAGATGTCATAAACACATGACTATTTACCTTCCGTGGTTGCTATTATGCAACGTCCAAGTCCTTGACAGAACAATAAAATACTTAATTTGACAAGGAAATAAACTACGATTTCTCTTTACAGATATTTAAAGCTTTGTAGGATAAATGTGTGCAGCAGGAGGTTTCATTGTGATAAATGGATTTAATTCTGAAGGAATCAAAAGGGACTAAAATTACACATCCACTTCTGCTGTTGATCTTGTTCTGTCAGCTAAGTATGTTCAGTCCATTTGGAATACAGACATTTTGCATGAAAAAGTGTTTCTTCAAAGCTTCTGTTCATAACAAGCATTCATAACAAGCAAGCTGAGATCACAAAAGAGTCACTTCTGAAAATACATTTTCTATACGATTGAGGTATGGAAAGTCAGGACTGAGGTTACGATGAGTAAACTATCAAACGTAAACTTAAAGGTAGACAAAAATGCTGGAGAAACTCAGCAGGTGAGGCAGCATCTATGAAGTAAATAGGCAACCTAATCGGGTTGAGACCCTTCTTCAGAGTAAGAGTAAACTTAATGCATTTTTCAGATCCAAAAATACATCGCATTTTATTTTATTTCCATTGTTACAGTAATTTTTTCCATATTTTTGGTAGGTCCCATCATGTCAGGCTTGATTTTCTACCTTTCCACAATGTTAATTTGCCAATTCATAATAAAAACTTAGTGTGGTCTCATTTTGAACCCTGGATATGATCAACATCTGTACATTTCATGCTGTAAACTAACAACTTGTTCACATTTTGTCAGCTACTCTGTGTAATAAATTATAAACTTGTGTGTACAGACTGAGAACCGAATGTTAAACAGCAGCTGAGGATTTAAGACTGCTTCAACACTGAAAGTGCTACTACATCTTCTGAACATGCATGTGTTATATTATTCTCCAGTAACAGCCATGTAATTCTGGTAAGGACAGCAGGGCATACAAGTAAAACCATCCTTGATACTTAAAATCTACCAGGCCCACAGAGGAGGAAATACACTGGGACAAACATTATTTGTCCCCACACATGGTTATTTGATGGATAGCGCATCCACCTGCCGAAAAAAACATCAATCTTAATTCTATTGATTTCAAACAAATGAACATCAGGTGTATTTCAAACTGGGCTGAGGATTAGCCTCATCAGTGGAAATAAAAAATAGCACCTTAATAGCCAGAAGTAGAGAAACTACACTGCACAAGTTTGTTATCCAAAGTACTACCATCCCACTACATTGAATAAAAATGAGCTAACAAATTGAGTAAAAAATGAGTTAAAATGAGCAAATAAAAGCAACAAAAAGGTTTAGTTTCGTTTAGAGATACAACGCAGAAACAGACCTTTCGTCCCACCAAGTCCATGCCGTCCATTGATCACCCACACTTGTTCCATGTTATCCCACGTTTGCATCCTACACACGAGGAACAATTTACAGAAGCCAATTAACCTATAAACCTGTACGTCATTGGAATGCGGGAGGAAACCAGAGCACCAGGTGAAAACCCACATGGTCATAGGGAGAACTTACAATCTTAGCACAGACAGCACCCGGAGTCAGGAATCGAACCCGGGTCTCTGGCGCTGTGAGGCAGCCCCTCTATCGCTGTGCCTGCAAACCAACAATCGGTCTCCACCACCTACAAATGCCAGCTGATGAACAAAACCAAATTTTCTGTTTGCCACCTACATTTCGCAATGACCACACAGTAGTGCTGAAGGAAGTACAATTTCCTTTCTATCACTGGCAAACGTTTAACCTGCACCTTCACTGGACTGATCTGAGTGCTTAAATGTTTCAATCATGATCAACCTTTCAGAATGGAGACGCAAGGAATTGCAGATGCTGGAATGTTGTGCAAAACACAAAATGCTGGAGTAACTCGGAGGGTCAGGCAGCATTGGTGAGGAAATGGACAGGTAACATTTTGGTTCGGGATCCATCTTCAGAAATGTTGCCTGTCCATTTCCTCCACAGATGCTGCCTGACTCGCTGAGTTATCTGGCACTTTGTGTTTTGCTCAACCAATCGGAAGGCAGTGAACTAGCCTAGAGTAATGCTGAATGAGATCTGGGAATGCAAACACGAGCCGTACACTATCACTGGGGAGCAGCAGTTATTCAGAAAGGAGAATGGAGAGCTATATTGCCAGATTGTTAGAACATGAAGAAGATTGTAGACTTCGGCTATTCTAGTAATGAGTGGTTTGCAGCACAAGCCCATACTGGGAATACAAGAACAGTCATCAGATTGTGATCGATGGAGCCAGTGAGACAGTTAACCTGTTAACCAATGTGGGTGTGGGTGTGAAGTTGTAGAATTTAACCTAATGGTTTGAAATGCATCAGGTTAATGCTTCATAGTGCTTAAGATAGTTTTCTCAATGAATGATCTGTTATTGGATCGCAAAGAGAACCGCTAAAGCCTGGAAGGAGAACAAGAAGATTATTTAGAAACCCAAGAGGTATGGAAAGGTTAGAAAAATGTGGACGAAAGCAACAGAGCGCAGGAAGTATTTTAGAAGATATTTAAGGTTATAAGTGGAATAGAAAAATGAATCTTGAATATTATTTCAAGATCATCCATTACTGCAAGATAATCGCTGATTGTTTAGAAATTCCCATGAATCGGAATCTGACTCACCAGGTGATGTTTTCCATGCTCCTTTGAATCTGAACAGGGATCAGATTCCAGCACTCCCTTTAAGCCCAGTAGGACCCCACTTCCAGTGCTCTCTATACACTCACCAGGGTCCCACTTCTCACACTCCCTTTAAACTAACTGGGGCTCAGTTTCCCACACTCCTTTTGGAATATGTACTGTGCTTCTGTATTCCATGTAGAGAAGAATGAATTAAAAATACATTGGCGTATGAATGAATATTATCAAGTAGTCTGGAAGGTCTGTGGATCTGACACCACCAGAGCTTTGATCTTGAATATCTTGAACAAAGAATTATTCAAGATCATGAACCCAAGAAACAGAGGCTGGAGAAGGTTCCGCCTTTCAAATAAGACCATGAATCATCAGCTCCTGGCTTCAACATCCTGACTTTTGTGGCCTCCTCACAATTTACTAACTCATCTATTTTTGTATAATTAGCAAATTTTGTTCCTCAACAAAGTTATTAATATTTAATAGTTCAGTCCCAGCACTGAGACATGAGGGACACCACAAGTTACTTATTGACAATACAAAAATGACAAGTTTTATGTTTCTCATGTGTTAGCCCTCTCTCTCTCTCTCTCTCTCTCTCTCTCTCTCTCTCTCTCTCTCTCTCTCTCTCTCTCTCTCTGCTAAAATCTTAAACGATCTTATCCCATGTTGCAGCCTTTTATGCAGCACCTTATCAATCATTGTATGGAAACCCAAACACATCACATTTACTGGTTCTCATTTATTCACCCTACCTGTTACATCTTGAAATAATTCTATGAATTTGTTAAATACAATATTCATTTCAAAAATCCGTCTTGACTCTGTTTATGTTATAAATGTCCTACTATTACCTCCTTAACAGTGGATTCCAGCATTTTCACAATAAACTACATTAGGCTGACAGGCTTACAATTTTCTGTTTTGTGTCTCCCTCCTCACACAAAGGGAGCAACATCTAAAATTATATTCTGAATGTGGGAAGAGAAAGAAAGATAAACTCTAGTCATTCAAGAGAGAGTTTTGATGCAGATATTTGCAGGGCTGGAATTAAATGAATAAAAGAACAGTGCAGCACTGGAACATGCCCTTCACCCTACAATGGCTGTACCACACATGATATCGGAACTCCGCCCTCTGAAGCTGCACATACATTATTCTATGCAGAGATGTGAAGATGAATTGGATTAGCTGAGCTCTGCATATCTCCCAAATGTTATTAAAGTGAACTTTAGACTCTACCATTGGAAATAATTTGAAATTGAATGCCAAATATCTCTCTGTTGGACTGCACAATACCAGCCTTACAGCTCCAGAGAACTGGGTTCGATGCTGACTACGGGTGTTGTCTGTACGGAGTTTGTACGTTCTCCCAGTGACCGTGTAAGTTTTCTACGAGTACGAGTACTTTTGGGAGTTCCTCCCGCATTCCAAAAACATGCAGGTTTGTAGGTTAATTGGCTTTGGTAAAATTGTAAATTGTCCCTAGTGTGTAGGATAGTGTTAGTGTATGGGGTGATCGCTGGTCGGCGCGGACTCGGTGGGTCAATGGCCTGTTTCCGCACTGTATCTCTAAAGTCTAAAGTAAAGCGTTAGTCTATAAAAGGTTCTACACATCAGAGTATTTTCTGTAACTTTTTTTCATCAGTTGTGAAGAAAGGAACGTCAACGAATATTGTTCATCTCGGATTGAGATTCCCAGGCGCATTATGTAAAATCAAAGTGATGCCAATGCAGGAGAGGGTGGAAGACAGAGAGGACTCAAGGGTTGTTCTTTGTTTCTCGAAGGGATTCCATGTATCTCACTGTTTTCTTCCAGCTAACAAGCTCAGCTAACAACATTTGAGAGCCATTTCATCCATCTCCAATTATTCTACCTCTACTACCACGGCTGGGAATTCTCCCAGCTTAAGTGGAAGAAAATCTAATTAAGCCTTCCATTTCTCTGAAAGATCGGTTGTTTATTCTTGGCTCTGCTTTGTCTAAGAAGTATATCAATAATAAACACATGTAGCACAATTTACTAATCACCCAATTTTCAGGTTTGAATGCTTCAAGTTAAATACCCAGAGGCTCTACTAGTTTTAGCTACCAGGCACATTGAAACCCTCTTTTGCACTGTCTCTTTATATTTATTGGAGCTAAATTGCTTGACCTCTTCAAACTGTTCCTCCTCATGTTTTCGCATCAATCAAACATCAATCGCCAGAGTAAGTTAATTTGGTTCAGAATGTTGAGAATTGCAATAGTAAGTGTGGTAAATCAGAGTGGGTTGAGGTCATATCGTAAGATCGTATACAGCGGCATTCACAAAGCAGAGGATTTTTCTACACACCTGAGGCACAATGGATGATATTGGTTCATACTGTGAAATCTAGTGCTTGACAGAATTGCTCCTCTGAAGCTGCACTTACATTATTCTTGCTGCCCTTGAGGCATTCCTGTTACCAATTACTAGTGTAAATAGAGAGAGAAATACTTTTTTTGACAATGCAGAACCTGAGGAATATTTCACTCCTCTACACCCCAGGCTCTGGCGAGGTGGTTCCGCTGTACTGATGTCTGGGGTGTTGGTGGAGGAAAGAAAAGCCAGTGTAGAGTCATGGCTCTGGATAACAAGATTTTTCCCTGACCAGTCTGAAGAAGGGTCTCGACCCGAAACGTCGCCTATCTCCTTCGCCTCTTAGATGCTGCTGCACACACTGAGTTTCTCCAGCTTTTTGTGTAACCCAAGATTTTTAGATTACTTGGTTAGTGATCTGTGGTCGCGTGCACAACGCGAGGCTAGCAATTTTTAGTCCTGTTAATAATTAACCAGTTTTCGCCCGGAGCACTCGAGCGAAGACTCTGTCGGCCGTCAGGAGCTCTCGGCGTCTGCATGTAACAAGCCGCAGAAGCGACTTTCAACTGCAGATCGTCAGGACACCGGGGTCTAGCGGGCCAGCTCTCCCGACAGGAAGTGCCCGGAGGCGGCGCAGGGACCGCAAGCAGAGACGTGGGAAGCGCGGAGGCTGTCGAGCGAGCTGAGATCAAACCAGCCAGCTCTGCCCAGCATTTTCCTCGCGAATGTCCGGTCCCTGGTGAGTAAGATCGACGAACTGCGGCTGCGGATCACCACACACAAACGGATCGCCGACTGCAACGCCATGGTCTTCACCGAAACATGGCTCACCGACAACAACAACGCCATCGAGCTGGAGGGGCGCACTGTCTTCAGGGCCGATAGAACAGCGGAGGACTCCGGTAAGACCAAGGGCGGCGGACTGTGCATTTATGTGAATAACTCATGGTGTACAGACGCTGTCAGGATTGGTAGTCACTGCTCTGCTGACCTGGAATACCTGATGATAAAGTGCAGGCCCTTCTACCTGCCCAGGGAATTTACATCGACTGTTATCACTGCAGTCTATGTACCCCCAGACGCTAATGCCAGGCTAGCAATGGAGGAGCTGCAAGCTGCTATCAGCAGACAACTAACTGCAGAGGGGGCATGCTGCAGGTGATTTCAACCACTCTAACCTCAAAACTGTACTCCCCAGATTCCACCAACATGTCTCCTGCCCAACCAGAGGTAACAAGACTCTGGACCTAGTATTCACCAACATTGCTGATGCATACAAAGCCCTCCCCCTCCCCCACCTGGGACAGTCTGTCTCTCTGTTCCTGCTCCCCAAATACACACCTCTGATCAGACGTGTGAAACCTTCCGTGAGGTCAGTGAAGGTCTGGCCTGAGGGGGCTGTCTCTGTCTTACAGGAACAGTTTCAGCAAACAGACTGGAGTCTGTTGCCACCCAGGCCACCTTCAACTCCCATGTGGACATTAACTCATACACCTCAACCGTTCTGGACTACATAAAATTCTGCACGGACAACGTCGTAATAGGACCTTGAAGCCGTGGGATGAACAGGGAGGTCATCCTGCTGAAGGCTCGCGACGCCGCTTTTAAATCCTGGCGATGCTGAGGGTTACAGCTCATTGAAAAAGGGAATCAGGAATGCTAAAACTTAATCACAAACGGCGGATTGAGGAGCATTTCCGAAATAACTCTGTGTTGCCGATGTTAACACTCCCCAGACAATGCCTCCCTTCCTGACGAGCTAAACTATTTCTACGATCAAAGACCTGCTGTTCAGGATCACTTGCACAAAGCTGCGCCCCGATGGCAGGGCGGGTGCTCAGGGCATGTGCCAACTATCCCTGGTCCTCACTGACATCTTCAATCTGTGGAGGGTGTCGTTTGCCTCAAGACATCTACCATTGTGCCAGTGCCCAAACAATCAGCGACAGGGAGTCTCAACGATTTCCGACTCACCCCTGTCATCGCCAAGTGCTTCGAGCGGCTGATCTTGGCTTCAGTTTGCCTACCGGACCAATAGGTCAACAGCGCCATATCTGCGGCCCTACACTCTGCCCTGACCCACCTGGACAGCAATAACACCTACATCAGGCTGCTGTTCATCGAAGTTCCGCCTTAACACTGTCATACCCGCTAGCTTGATCACCAAACTCAGCGGTCTTGGCATCTCCACCTCCCTCTGCAATTGGACACTATTTCCTCACTAACAGACCCCAGTCTGTTAGGATCAACACCTCATGAACACTGGCGTGCCACAAGGCTGTGTGCTCAGTCCTCTCCTCTACTCTCTCTTCACCCATGACTGCATCCCTAAGTTTAGCTCCAACGCCATCATAAAATTTGCCGACGACACCACGGTGGTAGGACTGATCAGCGCCACCTGACAACCTGGTGTGCCAATAACAACCTCGTCCTTAACTCCCAAAAGGAAGGAGTCATTGTCGACTTCAGGAAGAACAGAGGGGGCAGACACACCCCCATCCATATAAACGGGACTGAGGTGGAGCGGGTCTCCAACTACAAATTCCTCGGGGTACACATCTCGGAGGATCTGAACACCTCCAAGCTGGTCAAAAAGGCGCAGCAGCGCCTTTATTTCCTGAGGAGGCTCAATGTCCCCCCATCCTGACCAACTTCTACCGCTGTACCATTCCTGACCACCTGCTTTACGGTCCTGGTACAGCAGTTGCACCGTAGCAGACAGGAAGGCACTACAACGGGTGGTGAGAACCGCCCAGCACATCATCGGTGCCCCGCATGCCCTCCACAAACGGTGTCTGATGGGAAGATCATCAAGGACCCCTGGACTGTTTGGTCCCGCACCAGCAGGATGAGGAGTAGCGATCGCACTGCTGAACTCGGAGTCCCGCCGATAGATTCCCACATATCTAAACATTGCTATGTATTGACACTAAACTGCATTTCGTTGTACCCATACTTGTATCTGTGCAATGACCTCTATCTCCAACAGCATATACTTGCATTTATCTAGCATCTTTAATGTTGTAAATGACCACAAACTAACCTCTCAAAAAGAAACAAACTTTGCGTTTCATGCTGATGACTTTCCTCTGGAACATTGGGGCTGCATGGTGCTGCAGCGCTCTGCCTCACAACTCCAGAGACCCAGGTTTGATCCCGACTACGGGTGCTGTCTGTACGAAGATTGTAAGTTCTCAATTGAAGGTTTTGAAGGCACATGAGGAGGAATTAAATTTGCCTGAGAGTGGTGAATCTGTGGAATTCATTGCCACAGATGATTGCGGAGGTCAAGCCATCTTGATTAGTGAGTGCGTCAAGAGGGAAAAACAGATCTGCGCAGATTCAATGAGCTGAATGGCCTAATTCTGCTCCTATATAGACAATACACAATAGACAATAGGTGCAGGAGTAGGCTATTTGGCCTTTCGAGCCAGCACCACCATTCAATCTGATCATGGCTGATCATCCCCAATCAGTACCCCGTTCCTGCCTTCTTCCCATATCCCCTGACTCCGCTATCTTTAAGAGCCCTATCTAGCTCTGGACTGATCTTCTAGCCTCCCCCAACATTGGGAACATGTTTCCTGCCTCTAGCATGTCCAAACCCTTAATAATCTTATATGTTTCAATAAGATTCCCTCTCATCCTTCTAAACTCCAGAGTATACAAGCCCAGCTGCTGCATATCTTATGCTTTTGTTTAAACAGTAGACATAGTGGAGAGTTGGAGTTTTGGAAAGGATTTTTTTTCAGGGACTCAATGGCTAATAGCATGGCCACCACTAGTGAAGAAATTAAGATCTGATTTGCCCGGTAACAGATTCAGAAAAAACATTCTGATCTGGATCGTCAAACAGTCATTTATGGCTGGTGGAAACCTTGTTTACCTGTTGAAGTATTAGGAAATTAAATATTTCACTGTCGAGGTTGCAGATTTTCTCGGTACGACAGGATTTGTTTCCATTTCAGATTTCTAGCATCTACTGTATTTTGCTTTTGTGTTGATGCCAAATATTTCTATGGATTACATTTTAATTGAGTGGATGCAGGAGAAATGCAGTGTGAAATGCATCACATTTTGCATCTTGTTTAGATCTTTACTTTAAATATTTTTGCAAACTGCAATTATTGTGTTGAAATAGAAGATAAAAGGAAACTCATTCAAAATGTAATCTATGTTATTGTGGTCAGAGGTATAAAATAGCTTCCACTTTTTGTCACATTATATGACATCGTCAACACCCAAATCCTATGAAAGTCATACACGGCATTTACCTACAATGCGGGAGATATTGTTATTACTTACATGGTAACAAAGAAGAAGATTAGTCTCCCAGCCATAGTCCTCCTTATCTTTATTCCTTTGCTTTGATACATTTTATCAGGTTACTACCCTTCCGTATTTATTCCATTGGGCATTCAATGAAACAGTGTGTCAAGCATTATTTTATATATTAAACATACATTTACAAATTAGGTAACTATGGTTATGTTTGCTAGCAATGGTGCTTTTGGCAGACATACATTGCCTGTTACATAGAAACATAGAAAATAGGTGCAGGAGTAGGCCATTCGGCTCTTCGAGCCTGCACCGCCATTCAATATGATCATGGCTGATCATCCAACTCAGTATCCTGTACCTGCCTTCTGTCCATACCCTGATCCCTTTAGCCACAAGGGCCACATCTAACTCCCTCTTAAATACAGCCAATGAAGTGGCCTCAACTACCTTCTGTGGCAGTGAATTCCAGAGATTCACCACTCTCTGTGTGAAAAATCAAAAACTGTTGCAAGAGGATGAAACTCTCAGACCCTGCCTGTGGCAAGTGAATGAAATGTTTGACCTTGATGAACAATTGACGTGCAAAGCAATTCTGAATCTGAATTCTTAAGCTCTTTGACAGAAGTTAAAGCACTAATGCAGACACAATGAAGTGCAGATGCTGAAATCTTGAGTAACACAGAGTTCTGGAGTAATGCAGCGGGTCAGGCAGCATGTCTGGAGAGCATGGATAGACACTGTTTTAGCATAGCACAGTCCATCAGACTGAATAAGAGAACTGATCGCCTGTCAGCCGCCTGTCCGTGTCCTCCAGAGATGCCGCCCGACCCACTGCGTTACTCCAGCAGTTAATGCTTTATAAAACGTTCATGCTCCTCACCGAGCAGTTAATTCAATGCAAGGCAACTGCAATTGGAATGAAAAGAAAAACAGGAAAGCTTACATTTCAGTGATGCTTTCTGGAAGGTTGCTTGATATCTCCGTGAGGCCCTTGCCACGACAGTCCACGATGCTGTTGCTGCATGTGCAGACAGCTGGGCAGGACTTTGAATGTACACTGCAGGACTGCGCTGTCGAACTCTGGTGGCCTGATGGAGCGAAGAGAAAAAAAACAATATCAGTCAAACCCGTAGTGCCTTGAAATGTTCCTTTTTGATGTCTGGCCAGGTTTAAATGTAATTTATCATTTGTACTTTCTCAATAAGTACACTCATTACAGCATGAATTAACAAATTATTTAAAAAAAAATTCAAATATGTTTTAAATGGACAACATTTTTTACAATTGGTTATCCTTGCGATCGGGCTACTTTGCCAAAAGTCATAACGTGTGTTAAAAAGAAGGATGAAAATAGACTTTAAACATGACCCACGTCGTTGAGCTCATTTATGCACATGGCTGAATTTATAACATACAGTTCGCATTTAATTATGAGCAGGAGAATAAAACAATGAAAACTCTGAAGCATCCAACAAAACTGTTAGTACTGCACTGCATGCAGCAAACCCATTCGAGCTGATGTATAATTTACATCACATTTTCTCATGTTGGCAATGATGCATTTAGGTTGAATGGATGCAGCAACTATTTAGCTACATATTGTTTCTACAATAATGCCAACTCTAACAACTCATGTTACTGCATCAAAGGTCCACTGAATACCAAGTCTCACATTAAGAACTAAAAATCAGACCCTGAATACACACAAAATGCAGCAACAAGAACTGTCCACAGGGCCAACTTCAAACTACCCTGCTGCATAATGGCAAGGTCAAATTGTTTGGTCAGTAGTCCACCCTCATTACTTTTATATCTAGTTTTTTCTGGCTATGTCGCTACGTCAGATATTATTTTTGGTCATTCCTTACAGGCGGCAGAGTGGTGCAACGGTAGAGCTGCTGCCTCACAGCGCCAGAGACCTGGGTTCAATCTTGACCTCAGGTGTTGTCTGTGCGGAGTTTGTACGTTCTCCCTGTGACTGCGTGGGTTTCCTCTGCATGCAGGTTTATGTTAATTGGCTCCTGTAAATTGCCCCCAGTGTGTAGGATAGAACTAGTGTATGGATGATCGCTGGTCGGTTTGGACTTGGGTGGGCCGAAGGGCCTGTTTCCACACAGTATCTATAAATTAAACTGGGATTACACATTGGTAAATATATATAGATGGGAGTCACCTGCATTGTCTGGTATCAAAGAAAGGGTGAAGTGATAGCCGCTAAGATAGATTGTTGCAATGTCAAATGTCCGGAGAATAACAAAAATGGCAAATTTAAGGGCAATTAGATCACTTGTAGTAAATCACGCAAATCAAACCTATTACAATAGAACCAGATTGACTAAGGTTACATTTTGACTCAATTACTTATATACTATAAATTATAACAGCAACTCTGAAGAAACAGACTAATTCTCATTAACAGAATCTTTGTTCTCAAGGTTTAGAATCTACTCCTGATCCTCCAACATCTTTTTATGTCTTTGATTCACTGGATTGGTTCCTCCCAAAGATTCACTTTTTATACGATACTGTTGGAAGGAAGATCTGAATTTTATGTGATTGGTGACAAATGGCAAAACAAAAGCTAGTTAATTAGCACGTAGCTTAAAAATGCATCGCTTAAAAATAATCCATCAGTATTCTTTAAAAATGCATTGCATCGTCAGACAGCAGTTAACAGTCCCACTTTCAACAATGAGCAGATTGCAAAAAGAAATGAACTTGCCTTCATCCTCATCTGGATAGCATGCGATAAAAATGATAAAAAAAACACAATGAGATTAACGATCATAGACAACAGACAATAGGTGCAGGAGTAGGCTATTCGGCCCCTCGACCCAGCACTGCCATTCAATGTGATCATTTCTGATCATCCACAATCAGTACCCCGTTCCTGCCTTCGCACCATATCCATAATAAACTGCGCGTGATTAGGCTAATATGGTAAAGAATTAAGAGACTTACTAGGCTATTTGGAACTGCATTTTAAGAAATATATAAAAGCATCATCAGGCTAAATGACCAGTAATAGGAAAGAGAAGAGCGCTTAGCACACATAGGAGTGGCGACAAAACGTATACGGCGTTTACAAGCAAGATGGGAGCGGCAATTCATTGTCCATTGGATTTAATGAAGGCAATGTCTGCTGGTGACACACTTTGCACATTCTTACAACAAACATAACATCACCAGAACATTAGGTATTATTTTTTAATTGATTATTAGTAAGGTTCAAAAGAATGCAACTAAATCTGAGACCTCTTCACCCACTCACTCCCCCATGTCCCCATTCCCTAGGGACCCAACACATATAACATTACATGTAAAAAAATAAAGCAACCGGCTCCTATTAACAGATCTCATGCTGAGGAATATCATTGCAGTTCTTTTTGGTAATAATTTTAACAATATCATTTCAGGAATATATTCATGAGGAAAAATGATTACTTCGATAATAACTGATATTAAAATACTGCTGAACATCTTAGTTCAAGGTTGGAATAAGCTGTAAAAAATCAACTATTTTTGGAACCTATTAATCATACATCATATTGTTATATTCATTTAATTTGCATTTTTTTTCTTTCTGAGCACGATTTCATAAATAGTAAATTAGTAGGAACATGCATACATTACCAATATTTCACCAGATACCATTTAGTAATTTGCCCAAAACCTGCCTTTTACCTCTTGCTGAGCAATTAAACAGTAACAACATAATCCATTCACTATTTATGTATACATTGTATATGCTGTGCCAATACAATTCTACTCAAAAAGGCAAATGACGACTGGCTCCCTGCGTTCTAGTGCGATTCTCGTGTACGCTACAATCAGCCCTTCTTTCAATAGTGTTGTTCTCCACTTACCAGAGCAAATAAACTCCTTCTTTTGTACCTCAGCAACATTGTGACCCTTCAGGTGACCAGGACCCGTGCACTGGGTGTAAAGCCCAACCCGTGGGCGCTGCCGCAACCAATCAGCGAGCCACGCTAAGTGGCAGTCGCAGAACAGGTTGTTTGAATGGAGGCGGCTGGAATAAAAATGCACGGAACAGAGTTAATACATTTAAGCGAACAAGGGAGAGTGAGCAATGCGATTTCAGGGCTCCATGCTTACGGAGAGAAAATCAGGAATCAATCCTTTAATCTCATCTGTAAATTTAAGGCTGCCTGACAGGGTCAATTCCAATGCTTCCATCTTTTTTTCCCCCTCCGAGCAGCTTTTGTGTGACAGCAACCTTTTAGCTAAAGATTAATTAATTAATAAAAAGTTGTCACAAAATCAATTCAAAGCATTCCCCTTTGACTGGATTACAGCACAGGAAACACCTAAGAGCTAGAAACGTAATTATGGAATTCAGAAACTTAAGTCTCAACCCAAACAAGTATGAAAGGATGCAAAATGCCCAACAGTGGTAACATACTGTCAGCAAGAAAAATAATGCCTATAGAAGCTTTGGCTCCTTATTAAAACACCAATAAGTCTTGCCATCATTAGTCTCTATATAAACGGCCTCCAAAGCCTATTTAAAAGAAGGCATTCATTTTCTGCTGAACAAGATAGCATAATAATACATATAAAACAGTCTTTTCACATCCTTGATTTCCATGATTTCCTCCTTTTTTGTTTAATCACTGAAAAGGGATTAACAGGTTTCTGCCCCTCGGGACTCGTGCTCAATGCAATCGCTGAAATTAAAAGACAAATGGCAGTGAGCACGAGAATTAAGTAAGCTGCGTTTCCTGACAGGACCTTCACAAGAACATGGCTCCTTTCCAACAGCCAAAAAGCAGCTCGCCATTAATAAAATATCAGACAAATGTATCCTCTAAATTAGGCAAATTACTTCAGACTGGCTTTCATGTTCCTCAAAGTAAAATAAAGGATGACAAAAGCAATAAATCAAAAAGCTGTCTCGAATCTTCCTTTGACTGTGTAATGTCATTTCATCAAAACCTTTTAGTCAATGCATTCAATCCTAACAAAATTCACCCTAATGGATATTGAAACTCTGAATGTTGCCCAGCATGCTAATTTTCCTTTCAGGAGATTGCTGGATAGACAGCTACTTTTAATTAAATATCTCCTCTAAGATAGGGTTGTTTTAGTAGCCAACCTGATGTGCTTTCTTAAAATAAAATAAATACATTAAAAAAAAACTAGGAAAATACATTTCTCCGGTATTTGCATTTCATCTTTGCTGCCTCCAATTCACCTCTAGATTGTTTGCTTAAAGCCATTATAAATATATTTTGAGAAACATTTGTAATGAAATTGGAGGAAGCATTGCTGAAGCACTACATGCATTTTAATGCATTTTAATGCATATTTAGAATATTGTTGCTATTCAACTACAAACATTTCTAACTTGAAAACTTATTTTCTTCTTGAGAGTTATAAATACTATATTTTTTCTTAAAGTAGTCTTTTTTTTCACTTACAAGGTTCTAAGCCTCGGCATGTGGTTGAAGCTTGCCACTGAGAGTCGAGAGATATTATTATTGTTAAGAGTGCTGTAAGACAAACCTTATTAAGATACAAATTTCACAAATGCACTGAATTACTCACATTTCAAAATTAATTGTAATCAAAGTTGATAGGGCCATGCACATTCAACTAATAACAAAGGGGAAATTAGTGTATTTTCTCCTTGTGCAGTTCAAAGAGCTTTCAAGCAGATCATTCCTTCAGTGAGAAGTCCAAATACTTAACGTGAAAACATTATTCTGAACTATGTGGTTCATAGCAGAAGGAAAATGTGGGCTTTGAAAGGGAGGAAGAGAGTAGCCACTGACAGCACTTGTGTACTGCATTCAAGCTCACTTTGAAATACTGATCTCAGTTCTTCAGTCAGTGCTTTACAGACTTGGCTTGACTGCGTAACTGTGGTGCAGGTAAGATTCCACTGTGACATGATGCAGGTGTATAATATCCTTCTTTTAGGCATGTTTTGTAAGGACACAACATATAAATAGTAATATTGCAAGAATCACTGACATATCTCTTATTTCGATTGATGTTTGCAATGCATAACTTTGTAAGACATGCATTTACAATTAAAATAACGCAGCATCCTTTACATGGAATTTATTCATTGTTTCAGCCATACAGAGAATGAGATCATGTCTTATGTTTTAATAAAATGAATCAATTTCTGCACACAGCTCAACCGCATCTGAAAATCATAATATCGAATACTGATTTGAACTGGCTTTGAACTGAAATAAACATCTTCCTGGTTTGTTAGGGAAAATATGACTGGTAGGTTAGAAATCATTCGGCCTCCTATTCCTTCATTTTTGCTTCATTCTAAGTTATGCCAATTGCTGTGTTTATGGAGAATATCCTTAACAAACAATTGAAACTGTTGCAAAACCAATGTGAAATACCACTGGTAACATAAAAAGTAAACATGAAAATGTTTTTAAAACGCAGTGGTTCCTACAGAGCCTTCCCAGTTTACATTGATGCACACCTCTTGGGCGCAGTGCAGAGAAGCCATTTTCTAGTTATTTTTCTTTTGTAAGAAATTGATCATTGATTTAATTTTCCTTGTCTGGTTTTCATGGAAAGTTATGGTTTACCAGAGAGGTGTCGAGGCTGCAGTTATCATAGTAAGACCGTGCACTTTTGAACATTGCTTTGGGAAGGGGAATGTTCTGTAAGCTATAATAGAACCAGCCTGTTGAAAAAGAAAACTGGAACAATTCAGGGGATACAACTACACAGAGGAAGCATAGAAACAAGGAACTGCAGATGCAGCTTTACACAAAAGGACACAAAGTGGCTGAAGTAATTCAGCGGGACAGACAGCTTCTATGGAGAACATGAACAGGTGATGTTTCGGGTCAGGACCCTTCTCCAGACTCTAGAACTACACAGAAGAACTACATTGGTGTTTGGAACTCTCTGCTCAAATAGTTTAGGGATTGTTAATATGTCCAGTTTTCTGCCAGAACCCCCCTCCCAAACAAAACTAGCTGGGAACAAGGTAAACAGATCCAAAGACCCACGAGCTTACTCCAGGTGTGATCCTTGTCCTTTGCAGAAGGAAAAACATTTGCCTTTGTTTGAAACATCTGGTGATCAAACCGTTGGCGCAAAGAAAATGGAACTTATTCCTGTCTTCCTGAAGAATCTACAAACATCCAAAGAATGTAGAGGATAGGGTCCCAAGACCAAACATGTCAAGAATGTGCTAAGTGCTTCAATTCTCCCAGGCTTTGCCTTCCCCTTGACCACAAACTGTACTACTTAATCGAAAGGTCAATTCCTTGTAGTTAGGTTTCTTTTGGAACCTGTCTCTGCTTTCAAGCATTGCAGCAGTCTCTTTATTTTACAATTATTTTAGAATTGCTGCATGACTGTTATTAATCTTTCCCAGGTAGTGAAAGGTTCATTTTGTTCTGTGTTTATACCGTTAACATTAACGTCTGTAGCGATCTTGGTACCTTTCATATGCATATACCCACAGAGATCTGGAACAATAGAAATCAAATGAAGAAAAATGTTTTTTGTAGATGCTAATGTAACTTTGTCGGTGCCAGAAACGTGGTAACTCTGTGTATTGCTGAGGTGAGCTGCTGTGTGATTTTACCGGATTGTATGCAGAAACAAAGTATTTTGCTGTACCTAGGTACATGTGACAATAATGGATAATTGAAAGTATCATTGAATCATTAATGCGTGGAGATAAAACTGCTCTGTAAACATGCAGTATGAATGGTTTACCAGCTCTCTGCCTGACATGCAAGTCTCTTTTCACTGAACAGCTTGCCACCTTCTGATAAGCTACTCCATTTATAATCCCTCAGTCAAGGGCTGCCCCACAGAGACAAATTCAAGCAGTACTCACAGCACTTCCAGGTCACGCAGAGCCCTGAACGCACCATCCTCGATGCAGCTGATCTGGTTGTAATCCAGTTGCCTGTTAAATAGATTAGGTGGATAAATTCAGAACATCAGAATATTAGTAGTGTTATGTACCACAAAGCCACCCGTAAGGCTTTCCTGAACTGGGCCCGCAGCGTAAATGTCCTTCTTCTCTTTCCATTTTTCTCTTCTCTGCTCGCACAAACATAAAGACACATACAACCAAGCACACTCTCTTAAGATCTGGCCTTTAATATTTATTCATCCCCTCTGTAGCAACCACCTGAGAATGTTCGCCCTTTCTCAGACTGTGTGCTTGCGACAGCAACTCTGTTAAGCTCCAGTAAATAATAACTGCGCCTTATATTAAATGCTGGCGGAATACAATTTCATTACATCAAGAAAAGCTATCCATTAAAAGCTTTCAGCATCATCTCACTGAAACAATTTCATTAAAGGAAAAGGACTGTAAATCACTTAATGTCACACTGTTCCCCTCGGTGACCTCACAGAATCCATTTATCAGAGGAACCAAGCTGCATGCTAATTCCACCAATCTCGGCAAATGCCAATGACTTCTCGCACACAAAAAGCAGCCAGTTTCCAGTAACTACCAGACAATATCAAAAGTCCACAAAGGAAGAAGCAAATAGTATGCAATTTTCTCTGCAGTCAAATCCATAACCAAATAAAGCAAGAGAGAAAACACAATCCTTTTGGGATCGTTGTGACAACTAGATCTTCTTCAGAGAATAAATCGGAGTGGTATCCTTTTCTTAAATGATAGTGATTTGAAATATTGATCTCTCCATTGTTCCAAAAGGCAACGTTTCTATATTCTGTTGACTATATCTAATTCACACTGAGAAGACTCCAGTTAATGAAAATGGCTCAGAAGATGCAATAATTTGGGGATTTTCTGCTTTTCTTAAGGAATATGATTCCATGATTCTTGCATGCCCAGGGCGGTGCTTTTTTCCACCACTTCCATGAATTCACAAAGCTACATGTAAATGTAGGCCGGCTTGCTCCCCCAGTTGCCCTTCATTTATCATTAGACATCGCTCTCGACGACTTTATGCTGATTCTTGAATAATGGCGGAAAGTCTGAATCCAAAGGGAATTGTGAGATGGCCCAGGTGGGAAATGAAAACTGACCAGGGAATGCCTTAGATCAGGGTAAAAATGTTGTTGCAAGCTGATGAACCCAGAGATTTTCTTTTCATATATCTATACTACTAAAAGTCTGATCTTGACCACTTCCTGTTGTTCAGTATATTGAATTTAGAAAAAACGCTGCCACTTACGGCTGTGATTTTTGGCCATCTTATTCATAGTCCCCCTCCGCTGCGGAGGGCAAGAAGTTTTTTTCCATCGAAGAAAAATAAAAGAGTTATTAGTGTTTAAAAAATGTTGAGATTTCCTCTCCTGAAGGCCACGCCCCCTCCGGAGAGACTATAAAACCCGGAAGTGTTGAGTACCTCAGTCAGTCTCTGCAAAATGGGGGAGCGAGAGGGTCTCATCTCTCAGTCTAAGCTGGGAATAACACTGAACACATGTCTACTAAACTGTGAGTGGTTTTACTGACCTGTCAGTGCCCTTAATGTGGTTTGAAAATATAGTTTGGAAATGCTAAAGCTGTGTTGCCTTTGGTTTGGAAATGCTAAAGCTGTGTTGCCTAATTAAAGTTGCCTTGCCTAATTAAAGTTGCCTTGCCTAATTAAAGTTGCCTTGCCTAATTAAAGTTGCCGTGCCCAATTAAAGTTGCCGTGCCTAATTAAAGTTGCCTTGACTTCTATATAATTAAAAGTTTAATCTTGACCACTTCCTGTTTGCGCTTTATATTGATTTTAGAAAAAAACGCTACCACGTACGGCTGTGATTTTTGGCCATTTCACTCAGAGTCCCCCTCTGCACATCAGGTGCCGAGGATTGTTCCCATTGATTAAAAATAAAAGAGTTATTAGTGTTTAAAAAATGTTGAGATTCTCTCTCCTGTCAATCACGCCATGAAGGCCACGCCCCTTGAGGGGGAGGGGGGGAACTATAAAACCCAGAAGTGTGGGCATGGTTCAGTCTCTGCAAGATGGAGGAGGGCGAGGTCACGACTCGCTGTCTTTAGTGGCCTTGCACCCTGCTTGAAATGATATGAAACTGCACTTGAATTTGGTGGCCTTGCACCCTGCTTGAAATGGAATAGCCATGTCAATTGCAGCCCACCAGCTGTGAGTGAGTGAGCTGCTAGCACAACAGGCTTGAGTGACTGAGCTGCCAGCCCAGTAATCCATTCGGCCCACAATGTCCATGCTAGCCCTCTGGAAACCAGTCCCTTCAGCCCACAACACCCATACTAACGCTCCAGAAAGCCCCCCCCCCCCCCCCCCCCCCCCCCCCCCCCCCCCCCCCCCCCCCCCCACTGACCACCAATATTGGAGTTGGTGGAACATTGCGTTGGGGGACCAGCCCTCCGTGTGATGCTGGGACCCAACGGGTCCCACTTACTCGTTTTCTACTATAAGCTAAAAATTCACATAACTTGTGCAGGTTAAACTAAAGAACAAAGCAACAGACAATTGTATGCATAGCAGTGCATTCAAGTCCAAGGGTAAGCAGATTTGTAACTAACTTTCTAATGACTGCAAAAACACTAGAGCAGTAATAATGGGTGCATTCAATTATCTTGTAAACTGAAACAAAGTCAATGTGTATGATAACAGAAGGCAAAGACCTCCTTAAATTATACTAAACAGAGCTTTGTTAAATTAAGTCAGCATATTGCAAGCCCAACAATTCCTGATTTAGTCCTAGGGAATGAAGCTAAACAGTTGGCAAGAATATTAGTGGGGGAACATTTCCGCAATAGTGATCATAATTCAACATATTCATGCCAAAGGACAACGGGTAACATTGGATTAAAGGTTCTGCCTTGGTGTGTGGCCAATTCTACTAGATTGCGAAGTGTAGGGGACACAGATATTTGAAGGAAAATTAGTCTCATAGCATTGGGATGCATTTAAGAAAGTGATGCAAGGGGTTCAGTGCAAAAATATTTCTACAAAGGCAAAGAATGAAATTGCATCTTGCAAAGCACATGGACAATGAGCTGCACAGAACATGGAATAAAGGAAAAGGGAAAGTTAAAGCAGAAACTGACTTAAAAAAAACAATTAAAAATTTTGAATGTGTAGGATTGAAATTAAAAGGCAAATTAAGAAAGCTAAGAGAGTATGTGGATAAAAATGGCAGGTAAAACTGAAGACTACAACCTATTGCAATTGCAAGCTATCTTTTTGTAATCTATCTCACAAGTAAAGCCAAATCCAAATATTCTTCGAAAGAACATAAAAAGCATAATGTAATTAAGGCAAAAGAAGAATTCTTAGGAACAAAAAGATAAATTGTGGGTGAAGTTGGAGGATGTAGGTAAGGTTCTTAATAAATATTTATGAAGATATAAATTGGTAGCACCAATAGTCACGGCCTGATCTTCTATGGAATAAGATTATACTGATTTAATCGTAGCCTTGACTCATCATTCCTCTCTATAACATAGTTATTTTTCATCCCATAACCTATCATTTAATCATGCTTATTAAAAATATTCAATGGTCTTTAAGGAAGAGTTGGAAGACATGACCCTCTGTGAGAAAAAATTGTTGCATCTCTATCTTAACTGGGTGATGCTTTTTATTTGATGGTGTTAAAGAGCCCATAGATAGAATAGAGGGATATCAAATGGAATCAGTCAAGGTGAAGTTAATGAACAAGTCAGAAAATATTGGTGAGAGGTTCTTCCCACACGTTAATGAAAATGTCAAGCATTATATAATCAATACTCAATAGTGCTTTGTCACATATGCAACTGCACAGTGAAATTCGTCTTGCATATATTATAAATGCGGGCACCATTATTGCCATTATTGGCGCCATTATTCAAAGTCCAAAGTCCATTCGGCCCGCACGCTCGATGTGCTGGAGTATAGAGGTGCAAGTAACAGAACAGTCATGAGTGACTTTAATCTTTAATCCAGAGATCATTTACAAGAACATTGGCAACACTGGGAAACAAGTTATGAAAAAAAGACTGGATAATTTTGGACTGTTTCCTTAGGAGAAATGCAGCTGGGAGAAAGGGGCAGAGTCGACTTAATTGAGATGTATACAATTGGGGGAGTGGGGGCGCAAGATAAAATTAATAAGGAGCAGTTTTCCTAACCAGAGGATGTCACAAATCAGATGGCACTAAACGTGAAGTGATTGGTACAAGGATTAGAGGAGCGATGAAGAATAAATTGCCTCCCTTCCACCCTTAAAAACCTGAATACACAATATGAAAGGTAGAAGCAGTGACACTGATCATATTGAAGGAGCTGTGACTGGCAGGGCTATGGAGAGTGGGATTAGGCCTGGTAACTCTTTTACAACTTGCACAGAAACCATAGGCCACATGGCCTCCTTCTGCACCTTAAACTTTTATTGATTGCATTCAGTCTTTTAAAAAACGTTGCAGAATAGATTCATGAATATCGTCGTGACATGCAGTCGAGGAATAAGTTGCAAACTGGATTACAAGCTATTTTGACAGGAACAAAATGTCTGGAAGAAATCCGAGTATCAGGTGTAATATGATTTGCCACTGGGATCAGGGTTGTCCTCACTGTTGGTCAAAATTGAACATTAGTCACAATTCTAGGCAGTACTGGGAAGGAATAAAACAAATTGCAAAAGTATATTAATAAGATTGTAGAATGGGCTTACAATTGGCAACAATACCTGCCCTTTGGTTCAAGTCTCACTGCAGAGATGTGGGTGCATACAATAAATTGTAAACAGGTTAATATGTAATAAAAAGGAACTGCAGGTGCTGGATTGTACTAAAGATAGGCTCAAAAAGGTGGAGTAACTCAGCTGGTCAGGCAGCATCTCTGGAGAAAATGGATAGGTGAAGTTTCGGGTCCTTCAGACTGATTAACTGTAAACTGGCTAAATTGTGTTCATAACCAAAGTCGTTGAGGATATGCTGCACTGTGGGGGTGGTGTCTTTTGTCAAGGCAGGGTACCACCCGTTCTCTCTGGCAGATACAAAGAGTCCAGAGTATTCCAAAGAAGACAGGTTCTCCCTGGTTTAGTAGTCGATAATTTGTCCTATAATTAATATTTTATTATCAGGTCAACATCACATTGCTAATTGTATTCACAAACAGGCAGCTATAGTTCCAATTGTATCATTAACTACACTTCCGGAGACCTTCCTTTGCTTTAGGACAGATTAAAAAGGAAATGAAAGGTGCAATAAATCTATTTGAGTTGAATTTCAACATAACTAAATGTGTGATATATTTTGGTAAGAGGAAAAAAGTGTACCTATAACTTTGATAATAAATATCGAAAATGGATAAAGGAATAAAGTGATTTGAGGATATAAAGGAGCAAATCACTAAAAGTCTGGAAGTGAATTAATGTGGTCATAAAATGGCAAACTATATTACAGAGTCCTATAGCACAAAATAGACTTTTAGCCCATTGAGTCCATCCAATATTTACCTCATTTTATTCTCAACATACACAGTACCAAAGGTCAGGATTGATTCAGTGGAACTATGAAAAAGCAGCTCTACTAGCTACAGCAATGTGACACTCAGAGGTACTTAGGTGTGGTTCTAAGAGATGCAATTAAAAATCAGAGCGACTATATGAAATGTATTTGCATATTAATTATACTACACGTGTACATATACAGGATAGAGGCAATAACATTTAATGCAAGATCAAGTCCTGTAAAGTCAGATTAAAGATAGCCCGAGGGTCTGCAATGAGGTAGATGGAAGGTCAGGACCACTCTCTAGTTGATTTACAGTACAGAGTAAGTATGTACAGATTTAAGCACAGAGAAGGTTCACCAGACTGATTCCTGGGATGGCACGACTTCCATATGAAGAAAGACTGGATGGACTCGGCTTGTACTCGCTGGAATTTAGAAGATTGAGGGGTGATCTCATAGAGACTTACAAAATTCTTAAGGGGTTGGACAGGCTAGATGCAGGAAGATTGTTCCCGATGTTGGGGAAGTCCAGGACAAGGGGTCACAGCTTAAGGATAAGGGGGAAGTCTTTTAGGACCGAGATGAGAAAATCGTTTTTCACACAGAGAGTGGTGAATCTGTGGAATACTCTGCCACAGAAGGTAGTTGAGGCCAGTTCGTTGGCCATATTTAAGAGGGAGTTGGATGTGGTCCTTGTGGCTGAAGGGATCAGGGGGTATGGAGAGAAGGCAGGTACAGGATATTGAGTTGGATGATCAGCCATGATCATATTGAATGGCGGTGCAGGCTCGAAGGGCCGAATGGCCTGCTCCTGCACCTAATTTCTATGTTTCTATGTTTCTATGATTTCTTAGGACCGCTCAGTTGCCTGGTAACACCTGGCACGAAACTGTCCCAGAGAGTGGTAAGAATGTGGAACTCACTGTTATAAGTAACAGTCGAGACAAGGAACCCAAATGCTTTATGGAGGGGCTAGATAAGCATATTAGACAGCCAAGAATAAAAAAATGCGTCTAAATGCATTAGACAGGAAAATAATCAAATAGGATATAAATGCCAGCATGGGCCAGTTAGGCTGAAGTGTCCATTTCTGTAATAGTTTGGGGCAAATTAGCACTTCAATCAGTTATAAATTTCCATTCACAGTACTTTCTGACATGCTAAGCAGAATCGCTAGATTGCTGCACTGGGAGCAGACATTCCCTCAATGAACTACAGGCATTCTGAATTAAGCCCTGCTGACTTTTGTTACAAATTTGAGAGAGCGGCTTTGCAGTGTTCAGTTAGATTGAACAATTGTCATTCATAATACAATGGATTTGGAAACACTGCATGAGTTGCTTATGTAACTGAGGAGAGCAAGGACGGTGGTTATTGAGAGTTTAGGATGAAATAAGTTTTGCAAGAAGAGTGATAGTGAAATAGTAGTCTGTTTCACATTATGCCCAGATCCTACTGCCAAATTGCACCCCTGTGATACACAATAGCTGGTATATCTAGTTACCTATTAATTTTGTTATGATCAAAATTATTTTTCACTGAGCAGCACAATGAATGATAAATGTTATTACTCATTTCTTATGGTTGTTTTCATCCAGATTTCAGCAGATATATGTACCAAACATTACAGTGCCCTCCATAATGTTTGGGACAAAGACCCATCATTTTGTTATTTGCCTCTGTACTCCACAATTTGAGATTTGTAATAGAAAAAAATCACATGTGGATAAAGTGCACATTGTCAGATTTTAATTAAAAAGTGCTAAGATTTTATTAATAATAATTTAATAAAAAATATATACATTTTGGTTTCACCATGTAGAAATTACAGCAGTGTTTATGTATAGTTCTCCCCATTTCATGGCACCATAATGTTTGGGACACAGCATGTAAATGAAAGTCGTCAAGTTTAGTATTTTGTTGTATATCCTTTGCATGCAATGACTGCTTGAAGTCGGTGATTCATGGAAATCACCAGTTGCTGGGTGTCTACTCTGATGATGCTCTGCCAGGCCTATATTGCAGCCATCTTTAGCTTATGCTTGTTTTGGGGGCTAGGCCCTTCAGTTTTCTCCTCAGCATATAAACGGCATGCTCAATTGGGTTCAAATCGGGTGATTGACATGGCCACTCAAGAATTTACTATTTTTTTAGCTTTGAAAAACTCCTTTGTTGCTTTGCAGTATCTTTGGGATCATTGCCTTGCTGTAGAATGAACCGCCGGCCAATGAGTTTTGAGGCATTTGTTTGAACTTGAGCAGATAGGATATGTTTATGCACTTCAGAATTCATTATCCTACTAACATAAGCAGTTATATCATCAACTAGACTAAGTGGGACCCGTTGGGTCCCATGTTCACACCGGAGGGCTGGTCCTCCGAAGCAATATTTCACCTCTCCACCAATTCCAATATTGGTGACCAGTGGGGAGGGGGGGGTCACTTTCTGGAGCGCTGGTATGGGTGTTGGCTGCAGGGACTACTGATCTCCAGAGGGCTAGTATGGACATTGTTGCCCAAATGGATTCTTGGGGTGGCAACTCAGTCCCTCAAGCCTGATGTGCTGGCAGCTCACTCACGGTTGGTGGGCTGGCAGTTGACTCACGGCTATTCCTTGGCTGGTTCATGGCAGATCTCCTCTTGCATGCCTGTGCTCTATAGCCTTAGGTTACTTTATCTGTCCTTGAAAATTTCAATTGACCTATCATTCACGTTTTTAGAAGAGATAAGCATGGAATGTTTTTAGGGGAGTGAAGTGTGCAATCAGTTCACCACTCACAAAACTGCTCAAGAAAACCACCCAGGTCACATTATTTTGTGACAGTTACCTGATAATTCCCCCTCCTTGGACCAGTCTGAAGAAGGGACATGACTGAAAAAGTCACCTATCCATGTTCTCCAGAAATGCTGCCTGACCCGTTAAGTCACTCCAATACTTTGTAACCTTTTGAGTAGATCAGCATCTGCAGTTGCTTATTTCTATACATTAACAGTCTTTGTCCAGAGGTGCTATCATGGTATTATTGGCAAAAATCAAGCCAGGAAGCCAGAGCAGCCTCTGTTGAAGTACCACATACCAGCTCATATTGAACAAATGCCATACAGACCACCTTTCACAATGAAACTTCCCACACTTGGATTACACATGGAAAGTGACGATGAACATTGTTTCTGAACGGCCTTTAGAATATTTAATCCCCACACAACTGATCCTTCTAAATACACCTCTGTCCATTGGATTTAAAATACCAACTCTCCTCCTCCTGCATCAATTTTAGGATTATATTCCCTTATACCCTTTATTATT
The DNA here is from genome assembly GCA_035221665.1 of Okamejei kenojei. Lineage (NCBI taxonomy): Eukaryota > Metazoa > Chordata > Chondrichthyes > Rajiformes > Rajidae > Okamejei > Okamejei kenojei. Next base: position 86,330,388 of record CM069131.1, on the reverse strand, counting down.
ATTAAGCATATCAATTAGATGATGCAACCTACATACATGTCAAGGTACAATAAGCTGTGAATTTAAATTAACCCTTTAAGCCTTAGTATTATTCCAGTAAACATGTAAATTAGTTGATCCAAAGTCTGTCCATTTTTCTTGCAATTATCTCAATCTTTTGCTAAATTTTGCTGCTAAACATCTAAATGGATGCAAGCTTCTTGAAATGACTGTACAGAGAGAGGGACAGGGAGAGGAAGGGAGGGGCGGGAAGGGGCAGAGAGGGGCAGGGAGAGGCAGGAAGAAAGTTGCCAATAATTTCTTATTGGTTTCTAAATATCCAAGATTCTGTGATGAGTCAGCTGCTGTAAGGTCTTCAAGACTGGACTGCCTAATGAGTTAATTCCCAATATTCTCAAAACACATTCTGTATAATCACATTCAGTCAGACTGCCTTGTTGTCCATGAGGCATCGTCAAGTCCCATGTCTCCACCAAAGTTAGGTCTTGGTTATTCTATTTTTAAAAAAGCTTGTTTTTTTTAAAGAAAAAACATTTTATTAATAACTTGCCTTCAGTTTCCTTCATATTTTATGCTATTTTAGCACCTATATCTTAATTTATCAAACCAATTTAAATTATTACAGTAGCATAAACTGTATTTCTGGCAAAAAGGAGAAACAGTTACTTGACAAATTAGAAAATCACGTAATAGCATGAAATGTACTTAATGCGTTCTGCAGGTTAATTTGGCGAAGGCTGAGTAGTATGTTGCTCTATATCTCATTTTCCTGAGCTGTCAGTGTATAAATCAATGCTGAGGCAGATCCAGCGGCCTCTTAAATCATTTCTACCAGCTACGTACTGGAGCCAGCAGTTTGGTGAGAAATATTTAGCACTGCACTTCTTAATTAAGTTTGTTATCCTCCTCTTTGCAAATTGTCTCTATTTTTATATAGTTAATAGTTAACAATACATTCCATAACACTTCATAGTCCAACATTCCTCATGTTAAGGGAACAGCAAAGCGTGCAGTATCTCCACCCTTGACTGAGAATGATTAATGGGTATTGTTGGAAAAGTGAAGACAGAAATGTTAGTATCACTATCTAAGAGTAAAGGTTGAAGGAAGTTTTCAGACATTAATGTGCATTCTTTCCAATCTGCAGAGTTTTAAATAAATGGCGCACAAGTATCATATTCAAGCCTTTACCCCACTGCGGCTCAATTTGACGTGTTTCATTCCTAATTGCCAGCAACCCTTTTACTCTCCTGAGTTTCAATAACTGGCAGAGTGAACGAAGGTGGTTAAAAATACAAATGATACGGCCAAATTGTCAAATACAAAAATAACGAATATCCACCACCAAACATGTGCAAGCTGTCACCTTAAACAATTGTTCTGTCAATTAAAACAATGTGCCCTTGTTGAATTGTACAAACCAGATGGGATGTAACGAGTGGGAGGTTAGCCTCAGGTGTTGACAACATGGTAGAGTTTATGAAACGTTAAACATGAACCTGCCTGTAAGATGGTGTTATAAGAGCTACATTTGTTTCATAAAAAGGGAAGAAGTTTGTGCAATAAAATGTGGAGGTTTCTATCCTTGCTCATTCACCTACATTTTTAACAAAGGCATCAGAAATGCCTTAAGCCAACAAGGAAGCTAGTTAATGACAACAAGGTGATTGTTTTTCATTCCTTCTCAACAACCTCAAAATAAGAGGAAGAATAGGAAACCTAATTGCCTCAACAGTGGCATTGTACTCTTGCAAGAACACTGAGGGACAATGAATTAACACGACATTCCTAAAAATACTGAAGCACATGTTTGTCCTATCTAAGAACTATACTTTCAATACTCCTTCAGATTGATCATGGGTCACAATACTAAACCATCCAATGGGAATTATTGGCAAAACCAATCTCAGAAGTATAAGCTCAACAAGAAGCCAAAGTCTTCAAGCAAATTGGGCATAAGAAATGTATTCCTAGAAATTGAATTATTTTGTGCTTAATTTTACTATGTAATCACACATAAAGGGCATGCTCTGCATCTTTGAAAGCAATTGTGCCCATTTGGTGTTGGAGTTCCACCAAATGAGATGGTGGTCTGAGCATTTTCAGTTGCAATTCAGCCTAATGCTGGTAATCCTGCCTCATTATATTCCCATAGTTGATGACACCATGAACACACAAGCCATCATTAATTATCCATCAGCAGAAAATTGATTCAAATGTCATGACTTATGATCTTTATCGTTAGTAACCAGCAGATCAACAAGCAGTATTGTAGGCAGTGGGTAACAAAACCAGTGTGAATTCAAGCGGTATAGCTAGAAAATTATGTTGTGTTCTGTAAATTCCATCCCCCTCAGCAGTTATTTTAATATATGGAAAGTACTTTTCATTGAAGCCCTTACTTCAGATCGATGCAGCCATACACTGAATGCATTTAGTCTATCGAGATCTTTCCCTGTGGCCCAAAAGCTACCAATGCCTGTGCTGGCTTCGAGTCTTTAGATTTTAAACTTTAGAGCTACAGCACAGAAACAGGCCTTTGGCCCATCGAATCCGGAACAACCGGTGGTCGCCCTGTACACTAACACCAGTCCTACACACAAGGGACAATTTTACCAAAGCCACTTAACCAACAAACCTGTGCATCTTTGGAGTATGGGAGGAAGCCGGAACACTCGAAGAAAACCCACGTGGTCACAGGGAGCGTACAAACTCTGTGCAGACAGCACCTGTACAGATCAAACCTGGGTCCTTGGTGTTGGGGTGGGGTGGGGGGTGGGTCGATGTGCACTGCTGAGGACAGACTCCTTGTACAGCTACCAATTAACTTTTAATTCAGAATTTCCTTCCGTTTTTTTAAATAATCATGTAACAGTTCATTCAGTCTCCTTGCATTCACCTTGAGAAGGAGGAAGGAAGGGATTTTTTCTCCACAAGATAGCAATAGGAAATAATTGCACATAACTGTTAATAATTAAAAAAAAAGCAACATCTACAATGATTGGAAGAAGATTTGGCGAGTTAATTGGCCAGTGTAAATTGTCCCCTGTGATAGAATCTGGGGCGAATTGATGGGAATGTAAGGAGAATAAAATTGGATAAGTGCGGGATTGGTCTAAATAGGTGTTTGATTATTCGGCATGGACTCAATGGGGTGAGGGACCGGTTTCCTCACTGTCTCATCACTTTTTACTTTAATAAAGCACTAACTAATGCAATTCTCACTCAAACAGAGATTACCAATAGTTTGGATTAATTTAAGATTCTCAGAGGAAACAAAAGAATTATGATCAGCACTGGCGCATATAGTGAGAGAGTGGAGAGTTTGCTGATGGATGCCTCAGCTAATGAGCAATGTCCAGGATGATTCCTCTCGCCAACACTCAGCAGACATGGTGTGGGTGTGAAGAGGGCAGAATAACTGAGGAAATAAAAATAATGATGCTCTGTGGATCTTTGCAGTAGGAGAAGAATTCAAAGCACTAAGTGAGCTTCAGGATCTGTTACTAGTATTGAAGCACGTAAACAGCTAGAAAATGGCAGTGGCAAGACACACGACAAAGCTTACCCAGCACCCTAGTTGTATGATGTCTGTCGAACACAGTACCCATTATAAAAAAGACAAATTAATACCATCACTGAATTAAGTACATAAACCCACATTTTTATTACGTTGTTGCTCTTACGGTGTGCAGTGACCAAAAAAGCTTCACAATAAATCAGCAATATTCTTGCTACAGGCCTGCTCAGAAAATGGCTAATGTTGCATATGAACAAAACAGTCATTAAGGGGAAGCAGGGTCCCTGCCAAATTGCCAGCTTCTTCAGTCTGAAGAAGGTTGCCAACCTGAAACATCACATATCCATTCCCTCCACAGATGCTGCCTAACCCTCTGAGTTCCTCCAATAGCGTTCCAGCATCTGCAGTTACTCAAATGTTGCCCATGACTCGAGCTCACCCAGTCTGCTAAAGAAGCAGAGCCAGAAAAACTGAGGGTGACAATGGCTCAGTTGTTGTCACAGGAGAGGCATTGCTCAGCAGACCAAGTCAGTGGATATTTTTAAAGCAAAGATAGGTTCTTGATTACACAAAAAGCTGGAGAAACTCAGCGGGTGCAGCAGCATCTAAGGAGCGAAGGAGATAGGCGACGTTTCCGGTCGAGACCCTTCTTCAGACTGGTCAGGGATCAGGGAAACGAGAGATATAGACGGTGATGTGGAGAGATAAAGAACAATGAACACTAGGTTCTTGATTAGAACAGGTGTCAGAGGTTATGGGGAGAAGGGAAGAGAATGGGGTTTGGAGGGAGAGATAGATCAGCCATGATTGAATGGCAGAGTAGACTTGATAGGCCAAATGACCTTACTCCATTCCTATTCCTCATGACTTATGAGATGGTATGGCTTACATGAAAGCCCAGAGCCAGAACAAATTAATTCACTCTGTGGTTGGTGTATTAGAGCATAAAAGATGGCTGGCAACATAAAAGGCAGTAAGAACCATGATGATGACTGTGTACTAAATATATGGTTATGAGACAGATTTATGGTACTTGGGTCCTGTTATCAATTGATCTCCTTTGCCCATAAACTTGTAAACCGTGCTTCGTCAAATCTCACGATTGAGCAAATTTAGAGTCAAAAGCAGGCTGCTGCCTTCAGAAGTGGAATGAAACAAAATATATGGGGAGGAACTGCAGTTGCTCCTTAACACCAAAGGTGGACATCAAATGCTGGAGTAACTCAGGGGGTCAGGCAGAATCTCTAGAGAAAAGGAATAGGTGATGTTTTGGGTCGAGAAGAAGGGTCTCGACCTGAAACGTCACCTATTCCTTTTCTCCAGAGATACTGTGTGACCCACTGCGTTACTCCAGCATTTTGTGCCTGCTTTCTTCAGAAGGTGTCTTCCCTCGACTATTTCCACAGTGCACTCCAATGGAAAGATCTAAGACTGACAAGACAAATGGTAAGATGGAAGTTCCATCAGAACATGACAAATTGAAAGTCATAGCCTCCTTGACCAGAGGTTATAGTTCTATAATGAAGCTCTTTCACAGATTGTGCAAGTACGCATCACATTTGCAGGCAATGAGGTACGAAAAGAACTGCGTGACCAATTAGCGAGGACTGAAGATATCATTGACTAAATTCCCCTACCCTCTGCATCTGACAGGTGTCCCCTGCAAGGTGCAGTGGCTCTGGGTGACAACTGAGCATCAGGTGCAGGATCTCGATCATCTGGTTGACCTCTGATAGCCTTTCACTGACTTTTAACAGGTTTTAAATGTCTCTGATTGTCAAAGGTATTGAAAGTGCATTCAGATAGATATAAGAAGAAAGCTAAAATTATTATTTTTTTAAATACTAATTAAATCATTCTGAAAATAAGAATGAACAATCGAATATATTAAAACAAGCTACATTAATTCAAATACTTGTAGTTACCTTTCCCCAAAAGTCAACAATCCCTTTAGAATAAACAAAGTAATTGCTTGTACTGGGCTGAGAGCCGGGATGTATAGTATACCTGACCCCTCTCCCTAACATGTGAAATCTCCTCTGCTGGAGGAACTTATTGTAGCAAGGTAGCAGGAGATCAAAGGGGGCAACACAAATGGGGCAGCACAACGGCGCAGCGGTTGAGTTGCTGCTTTACAGCGTCAGTCCTGTATTCGATCCTGACTACGGGTGCTATATGTATGGAGATGGTACGTTCTCCCTATGGGAGAGTTCTCTTTGGCTGCTCCAGTTTCCTCCTACACGCCAAAGACGTGGCTTTGGTAAAGATTGTAAATTGTCCCTAGTGTGTAGGATAGCATCAGTGTACAGGGATCGTTGGTCGGCGTGGACTCGGTGGGCTGAACGGCCTGTTTCCGTGTTGTATCTCGAAAGTCTATAGCCTAAAATATAAACATTTGGTTTTGGGCCTCCGCACTTAGTCGAGCAAGAGTTGAAGACTGAAACCAGCTGAACTGCGAGCGGCCGATAGCCCGCAGCTCGCTAGAGGTAAGCAAGGGTTCTCACTCTCATTTGGCCATTTCTTCCCAGCAAAACTATTTCTATTACTGGAAACCCCCCTGAAGTAAAGGCTGTGTGACCTGGAAGGCACTTGGATGCAGGTTCTCAGCCTTTACCTAGTACAGTACAGACTGGGGCATAATCAATCACATCTGGATTCACAACAGACAGAAAGCCACAAAGGTACTCACAAATTCTTTATGTCAACAGCTCCTCGGAAGGCCTTTCTCGGAATAGCATGAATGTGGTTTTCACTCAAGTCACTGGAAGAAAATAACAAGGGAACAGGATTAACATGGCTCTCAGAGGGAAGTCAATTAGACAAGCATGTCTGCATGCACACCGTGGCTGAATCAGTCACAATGATTCACTTTCTCCAATCATTTGCACCACATCATCACCTGCACAGCCCGTTTTTGTTCTTACCAAACATTCTGCTGCATCACATTGAAACGCACAAATTAAAATGCATTGAAAACATATCTGACTTATGACAGATAAAGCTAGAACAGCACTGATTTCCCTTTCGCAAAAGTGAAAAGAGAAATGTCAAAATTCACTGAATTTTTACTTTGCATCTTTTTATTTGCCATTCACTCGGGAAAGTGCAGCACCTGGAATAAGCAGCTTGGATTGTAAAAGTCTTGTTTGCTTGTGCACTTTTAGTGTGATGAATGTGCAGAAGAAGTGCACCTGTTTGCTATGATTTTCAAGGCATTTTAAGTAATCCGTAAAATGCAATATAACTGCAGAAACCCTAACAATAAATCCGACTGCTTCAAATGAAATAAGACCTTGTTATTGTTATAATAGCTCAAGGTAAAGGGATTAACCCTTTTTTCACCAATACGCAACTCTAGATTTTCTATCATCGCGGACGTTTATTTAATTATTTGCAATGCTTTTATAAGGAAAATGCATTCCAGTTAATTAAAACAAAAGCTGCTTGGTAAATGAAGAAACATTTGATGAATGAAGATGCCGGTTTACAAAAAAAGACACAATGTGCTGTAATAACTCAGCTGGTCAGGAATCATCTCTGGAGAACATGGATAGATGATATTTCCGCCTTCCACAGAGACCACTCCCTCTGCAACTGCTGGGTTCCCTCATCCCTTTTAATCCAAACCAGCCCTTCCCCAGGTATTTTTCTCTGCAACCGCAGATGAAGTAGCACCTGTCCCGATATCTCTTCCCTCACCTCCATCCACAGACCCCAGCAGTCCTTCCAGGTGAGATTGAGATTCACGTGCACCTCCTCTGCTCCTCCGATGCACAGGAGACCACATTCCTGATGTCTTGGGCCTCCTCCATGCCAGAGTGAGGCGACGCACAAACAGCACCTCATATTACTTTTGGCTACCTAACTGCCCAACGGGCTAAGAATTGAATTTCCAATTTTTGGCAACTGCAAAACCATCCCCCTTTTTGTCCCAGCTCATCCCCTTTCTTACCCTTACCTGCTAAGCATTGGCCAGCCACGCCTCTCTCCCAGCTTTCTTTGCACCCCTCTCCCCTAAAGAAGGGTCTTGGCCCAAAACATCACCTATCCATGTTCTCCAGAGATGCTGCCTGGCTCACTGAGTTACTCCAGTACTGTGATTGTTTGGTAAATATATTATAATGCTTTGCTTACCAATTTAATCCTGATTTAAAGTTTTCTTTGAGGTATTATTTACTGCTTTAGGTCTGCCGAGCAGGAAATTATATGTGCATTTGACAGACTTGATATCGTAAATATTATCATTTTTTCATATATATAATTTAAGGACTAATCTTGTGATTTCATACTGTAAATGGCTCCCATCTGGTAATGATCAAGTAAGTTGTTCAAGTGAGCGAGTGGGAATGTTGGCAGGTTTGCCCATTGTGGGAATGGTCAGAGACTAAATGTGATCTTGCCCTGCACTCCCAACCAAGATTTAGTTTAGTTTAGATATACAGCGCAGAAACAGACCCTTTAGCCCACTGAGTCCGTGCCGACCAGCGATCCCCGCACACTTACACTATCCTAAGCACACTAGGGACAATTTACAATTATACCAAAGCCAATTAACCTACAAACCTGTATATCTTTGGAGTGTAGGAAGAAATTGAAGATCCCGGAGAAAATCCACACAGGTCACAGGGATAAGGCACTAACTCTGTGCAGACAGCACTCATAATCGGGATCAAACCCGGGCGTTGTAAAGCAGCAACTCTGACTGTGCGCCACCATGCCGCCCAAGTGAGCAACTGGAATTCAGATGCAAGATCCCTGGCTCACTTGCCGTTTTAGTTGTGGCGGAGGCTGCTCTCGTCGATAACCGCACGTTTCATGCTGTTGCGCATGGTCTTCTGATTCAGTACATGACAGGGACTGAACATTTGCACGTTCTTTCTTTGTCTTCATTAATCTAATGCTAAAGAGCAGCTTCTCAATTTAAGACCGATTGTGAGATTTCACACAGAAGATACTTGCACTGAGGAACTGCCACAACTGACTCATGGCATTGTCAGTCATTGAAACAGTTGAATATTCAAACCACTTGCAATCAGTTCTAGTTTAGTTAGTGGAGTTTAGTGATAGAGCGTGGAAACAGGTCCATGCTGACCAGTGATCCCCGCATAATAACACTGTCCTACACCCACTAGGGACAATTTTTACATTTACCAAGCCAATTGACCTACATACCTGTGTGGCTTTGGAGTGTGGGAGAAAACCGAAGATCTTGGAGGAAACCCACGCAGGTCACTGGGAGAATGTACAAACTCCATACAGGCACAGATATTTTTGCTTGATGTGAAAGCTGTACTAATACGGAAGGCCACTCCATACTAGATACAGTGTGGAAATCTCAGAGTTTGGATGTAATTGAGATAAATAATAAAATCCAGTGTGTATTTCAGTACCACAGTATAAAATATCTAACAATAATTTCCACTTTTGTCAAAAGAGATCAACAACATATCTGTCAATAAGGTGTGTGATTATTTGTGGCATTCAATTACAGTCACCTAAATTTGTCATGCGGAGCTTTACAACAAGATATTAATGATTCAATGGCACTACAAATTTTGTTCTTGATAGGTGCAAGAAGAAACTTGCAATTCCTCAAATGTGTGACTTATTGTTGGATCGTGCAAATAACTAACTGGCATTTCAATGGCAATGGGTGCTGAGAAAGGGATTCCAATGCACAGCGTTACAGTCTGAAGAAGGGTTCCGACCCAAAACGTCACCTATTCTTGTTCTTCAGAGATGTTGCCTGACTCGTTGAGGTAAACAGGCATTTTGTGTCTATCTTCTTTTATATATATATATATATATATATATATATATATATATATATATATATATATTTTTTTTTTTAACGGAAAGTAATCCAACTGAATTCATATTGAACGTGGATGGATTGGGCTGGTTCCAATCCCCGGGTCTGTTATGCAGGTGGATAATGCAACTCCTAGGTTTCTTTGTTGTTAATCTCACTCCAAAATATATGTGTGATTGGAACTAGCCCAACACACCCATGCTCAACATGAATTCAGCTGGATTATTTTCCATAAAATACATTTTACGGAATAAAAAGTCTATTTCACTGATTAATCTTTTTAACAATAACTCCTGTCACTCCCAGTATTTGAATAGGGCAGTGCCTAGTTATCCTGTCATCTACTATTACTTCTCAACACACGCAATCGTGTAATCCAGGAACAGTTAATCTCTGACTCATTATCAGACTTTGCCACTGTGGCAAGCCAATAAAATTAAAAGCAAACTAAAAATGGTACCTATGCATATAATTTCCTATTCATGATACGAACACTAATGTTATTATCTTCTACCCTGAATGAATGTCAGTTTGGTGCCAATGAACATAACTGTTGTCTCATTGTTTATGACAACAATGCACCTCTTCAATCATTCAACAAAATATAATCAGGGTTTGACAACTTTACACAAGTTATAGTTATGGAATCTATCAAGCAAATGATTGATCTTCACCAATAAATTAGTAAATTATTCCATTCGGAAACAAAAGGTGTCTGAAACACTTTAAAGTATCTGAACAAATGGCCAAGATGATTAGCACAATACCATTCCTCCTGAATTGTCAAAGCAACAGAGCGGCACAATGGTACAACAGTGGAGCTGCTACCTCACAGCACCAGAGACCTGGGTCCAATCCTGACTATGGGTGCTGTCTGTGTAGCGTTTTCACGTTCTCCCTGTGACTGCATGGGTTTCCTCCGGGTGCTTTGGTTTCGTCCCACATTCCAAAGATGCGCAAGTTTGTTGGTTGATTGGCCTCTGTAAATTGCCCCTAGTGTGTAGGAAGCACAACTGGGATAACATAGAACTAGCGTGAACAGGTTAGTCGGCGTGGACTCTCTGGGCCGAAGGGCCTCTTTCCTCACTGTATCTCCAAATCTCAAAAACAAAAACAGGCCTATTTCAGCTTTGCAATTGACTTAGTTTTAGTTTTAGTGACGCAGCATGGAAACAAGCCCTATGGCTCACCGAGTCCATGCCGACCACAATCACCTACACACTGGTTCTATCCTGGACACCAGGATAGAACCAGTGTGTAGGTGATTGTGGTCGGAAGCCAATTAACCTACAAACCTATTAATTTCTAGCAACTTTGTTTAAGTTTGCATTTACAGAAATGCTTCAAAGGTTTTTCTGGAGTTAGGTAAATACCATGGAGGGAGGAAAACAAAGTCTAGCAAATGAAGTTCTAACTTTCTACTCCATTTATGACCCATTATCTCCTCATATCAATGTAAAATGTCCATCTCATGTTAATTGTGTATCATGGAGGTTATCATCAGACAAGAGTAAACCTTTAATACAGATTATCCCCTGTTCACGGACATCCAATTTATATATACTTGAGCAAATGTTTGGGAAACTGCTGGGATGGATTTGGCGGCCACTGCAGGCCTGCAAGCAACTGATCTTGATACTGATTGGAATTTTGCCACAATAAACCTGGAAAGAGCACATTCTAGTTAACACATGGAAGTTCAATTGTGAATCTTATCGAGAAACACGCGGTCCCAGCCAGCAGCAGAGTACTTTTGAACAAGGTCAAAAGCATTTAAAAGGAGATGCAAGGATCATCAGTCTGAAGAAAGGTTCCGATCGGAAGCTTCACCTATCATATGTTCTCCAGAGATGCAGCCTGACCCACTGAGTTACTCCAGCATGCTGTATTTTTCTTCATAAACAACATTTAAAACCTTGTCTGCAGTGAAATATTTTAGAAGAGTATCGTTATTAGCATGAGATAAGCTTGGGATAAATTTGTTAATATTAGCTTTCTCAACATCATAAGATCAAAACTGATAGGAGCAGAATTAGGCCATATAGCCCATCAAGTCTACTCCACCATTCAGTCATGGCTGATCTATTTCTCTCTCCGAACACCATTCACCTGCCATCTCCCTATAACCTCTGACACCTCTTACTAATCTATCTATGTCTTAAATATATCCACCGACTTTGTCTCCACAGCCATCTGAGGCAAAGAATTCCACAGATTTATCATCCTCTGATGAAATAAATTCCTCATCTCCTTCTTAAAAACTTTCTTTAATTCTGAGGTTATGACCTCTGGTCCTAGACTCTCCCATTAGTGGAAACATCCTCTCCACATCCACTCTGTCCAAGCCTTTCACTATTCTGTACATTTCAATGAGGACCCCCCCTCATTCCAGCGAATTATAGACCCAGTGCTGTCAAATGGTCATCATATGTTAACCTTTATTATTAAGAGTTGCAAACAAGATTAAAATGTTTCTCCATACTATCTAGTCCAATGGAACAACCCACATCTACAGGTATCTTCTGCAGTGTGGGAACTTGGTTCACAGCAGCATATCCAACTTGTGAACTGTTACAGTTTCAGGGAGTGGCATGTCATGGAGATGACCAGCATTGGGATTCAAGACAGATTCCTAAACATGAAAGCCTATCAAAGAAAGGTTGATATTCGGCCAAATTCTATAAATAACATGCTTTTGCAGGGAGAACGCAAGCCAACATCTTCCTTTCTCAGAAGGTCACATGCCATAAGGTCATAAGTTATAGGAGCAGAATCAGGCTATTTGGCCCATCAAGTCTACTCCGACATTCAATCATGGCTGATCTATCTTTCCCTCACAATCACATTCTGCTGCCTTTTCCCCATAACCAATGTTGATGAATTAAGCCCTTCGTACTTCATAATATTATTCTCTATAGACATATTGAAGCATAAAGCAGGCAATTCACTAAAAACACTACTCACAACCTAAAAATATTTGGTTGTAGTTCCACTTGTTAGGGTGTGTGCTGCTCCCTGGGCCCATAAGGTGAATGTTGTATTGAATGAGCAGATCATAAGAGACCATTATCAGACTTGCCTTGTATTACGGCCGCTTCTGCAGAGTTTCCCCACAAAAAGTTTTAAAGGGCATGTTACTGGAAAAGAGCATCAATCAGAGAGGAGAGCACAAACAGTGAGTTAGATCAGTGTTGGTGGATAATTGGATGGTGTAATTAGAGCTAATACAATGCAGTTTAAGAGGAGTACAGAATTGCCCATGTGGCTGTTTAATACGTTATCCCAAGTGGACATAGAAGAAAAACATTGGCTGAAACTATAGACTTTCAATTGAAATCTTTCTGTGGTCTTGTCTGGTTATCCCTCTGCTAGCATAGACTCTCTCAGTCCTTAGTTGTTGTATTAGTGAGAATGTATGGTTGGTAATATTGCTTGACTATCCTTTGCACTCAGTAGCAATAAATCCTCCATTGATGGCACGCTGCCCATTAATTTAATTATGCATCATTTTATTTTTCTCTCTAAGGCAATGGTCCTGGATTCTGAATGATGCAGTCATAAATCTCCACTGGTATTGGCTGCTTTTATAAATACCTTTAATGAGGAAAACCCTTGAGACAAAACTGTAAATGTAACTAAAATCAGACAGCAAAGATCACAGATTGTGCTACTGCTTGGACAGTGGTAAAGAAAACCCTTGCCAAATGCTCAACAAAGCAAAGGTGCCAATGCAGAACAGGTGCTGGACTTGAAGAAACTCAGCATAACTTTCCCCCTTTGTTTAAAAAAATGATGAATTTCCCCCAGTGACCTTTGTTTACTTTAATTCCTTTTCCAAGTTCCTCAACATGCAGTTAGTTCTCCCAACGTAGCTCATCTATTAAGATAATTCTTGGTGTGGTGGGAAGCTGAATATATGCTCAAATAGGCCACATTTAATCAAGAAAAAACACAAGCAACTAGTTGGCCCTTAATCATTGCTCAGTGACAGCAGCCCATTTGGATGGTTTGACTTGAACCAGGAAGAGGTCAGTCTGCACTTTGAAGAAGGAATCTTTTCAGATGAATTCAAGACCTGGTGTATTAATAGCAAATCCAGAAACAAATTGTGATCCATCAAAAGCAGATTTTACATGTTACTTTGCACTGCCTCGTGAAAATAGCATTGCAACAGTGGCATCCTACAAATTGAACATGCATTACCAATAAACTTAAGTCCCTTATTCCAGATTGCCTGTGGCTATTATTCAGTCATTCAAATATTGGGAAAGAGCAAAACTATGTGGATATTTCTGTGCTGATTCTCTCTGGGAGTGTTAACCAATTCAAGCTACTTTGTGGTTACTATAAAGCACTGGCCCAAACACTTATGGCCCTGTCCCATGGTACAAGTTCATTCCAAGAGCTCTCCCAAGTTTAAAAAAATTCAAACTCGTGGTAAGCATGGAGAATGAATGTAGCGGGTACGTCGTAGCTCGGGGATGTCTCTTTGCGGCTCGTAACGCTAACGGCAGGTACTCGGGAAGACTCGCTAATGGCAGGTAAGCTCGGGAAGACGTGAAGATTTTTCATAATGTTGAAAAATGTCCACGAGAGCCCCGAGTACCGATGAGCGGCCATTACCGTAAATCTCCGAGTTCAAATCAGGGCAAACTCGGGAGAGCTCTTGGAATGAACTCGTACGTGGGACAGGGCCATTAGGTTCTGCCAGGCTATTCAATAACAGGAACCGTACCAGTAAGAACAAATCATGAGCTCCTCTATTGTCTTTATGCATTTATTCCAGAGGAAACAGTGGATTTGTTTTCCTCTGTGTCAGGTTACTGAAACCAGGAGCCATATTCCCTGCTGTCTCGCTTTTGACCAAACACCTCAGCATTCACTGAGGCATGGAATGTTCTGATTTGTATGAGATAATAAATAGAGTATCGCAATCGTTGTTATCACTACGATGTTAATAAAGTACAGCGGTAGACAGGCTCCAATCTGAACACTTAAAGTGGAAGGGACACATCCGATATGTTACAGTATTTTACAGATAACAAGAAGCACTCAGAATTACTGACCGGTACCTCATTGACCTTCTGCTGATGGTCAGCAAAGCCCACTGAAGGTTGGCAAAACAACATTACTTTCAGCTACCTGTGCAATTTCTTTGGAGGCTTTATCAATTTCCACCAGAGAACTCTGGTGGCACGGTGGCAGTAGAGTTGCTGCCTTACAGCGCCAGAAGCTTGGGTTCAATCCTGACTACGGGTCTTGTCTGTAGGGAGCTTGTACATTTATCCCATGATCTGCGTGGGTTTTCTCTTGGTGTTCCCGTTTCCTCCCACTCTCCAAAGACGTAAAGGTTTGTAGGTTAATTGGTTTTGGTAAAATTATAAATTGTCCTTAATGTGTAGGATAGTGTTGGTGTGCAGGGATTGCTGGGCGGTGAGGACCTGGTGTGCTGGGCCTGTTTCCATGCTGTATCTCTAAACTAAGCTAAACTAAACTCACTGAAATATGAGAAAGGAAAAAGGTACCATCTTCTTCTAGCATATGGCATGCACAGCCTAAAGTTGTAGGACAACTTGTTCTATTTGATCTTACTTAATTGTGCACGCCAGGTTGATTGCATTCGTCGAAACAGAGCGGACCACGTGAAGGTTGCAATCTCCCACCCCAAAAAGGTACCATAAAAGCACAGCAGTTTTGGCAGCATCAAAGAATGCTCAAGCTGCATCTCTATCCATCATGGCATCACTGCATGGAACAATTTGCAGTAAAATAAACTGTTTCATGAGATTTTCCTTCACAGGAGTTTGGTAACAATCATGCTAAACTTGCATTGTGCTGTATAGTTCACTGAGTTTCATTTCAGGTTCTATAATGATAACTATTTTAATGCCATCACTACTTGGCTTGTGCCAGGTTCAGACACAATGCAATAACTACCACAAGGAATGAACAATGAGAACACGTTAAAAATAATGTAGATGTTCTTTCACTAGATGTTCTAAGCTGTGACATAAAAATTGTACAAATCAATGAGTAATTCTGATTTTGTTTTCCAATGGCAAATGGGATGAATATTGTTCAATTAAATTATACAGGAATATTAGACATTATTCTGAAAAACATACTCCAGTAATTTTCCCTTGAAAAAAACAGATGGATTATGAATGATGTGCGGCTGTATTGGGATGTCACCTTTTTTTATGTTCAAGAAATCTCTAAAAATCTGCAAATGCTCTTTTTTTTAGTTGAGACAAATAGTGAAAACAGGCCCTTCAGCCCAACGAGTCCACACCGACCATCATTCTATGTTATCCTTCTTTCGGATCCTACACACAATTTACAGACGCCCGTAACCTCCAAACCTGCAAGTCTTTGGAATGTGAGAGGAAACCAGAGGTCCTGGAGAAAATCCACTTGGTCACAAGGAGAATGTGCAAACTCCACACAGACAGCACCTGAGGTCATGATTGAACCTGGGACTCTGTGAGGCACTAAGCTATACTGCTGCACCACTGTAGATTTATTTACAGCAGATCAGAAATGTAGGAAAGTAGCTTTGAACCTCTGATAACCTCTGCTTGAAAGGTAAAACTGTGTGACATCATTGACAGCTGTGTGAAGAATAGCACTAAAAGGATTAATTGAAGTACTTCAAAGGTGATGCTTGTGTCCTGGTATTATTCTTTTTATTTTTACAAGATGAAATATTCCCTTTAGGAAATTTATTTGGGCATCTGCATTTGTTTATCTGTGGTTTTCCAGCAATATTATAAACTCTGATGTTGTTCTCTTCCTTTTACAAACATTCGTTTGTCATTTTTCTCTGCTTTTTTTCAGCAGAAAGTCTTTACATCCAGTGATCTCCCGGTTACCAAACACTTCAACTCCCCTTCCCATTTTGACCTTTCTGTCCTGGGCCTCCACCATTGTCAGAGTGAGGCCAAATGCAAATTGGAGGAGCAGCACCTCATATTTCGCTTGGTATGAATATTGATTTATCTAACTTGCTATTTAAATTTTCACCTATATTTTTTGCCAACGATGTGGAAGCATTATTTAACAATCTTCAAAAAAGAGTAAAGCGTGTAAAAGAGACAATTGGAAAGATCGAGTGCCACTTTTTGTTTACTCCAAAAGTGCTCAGAATGGACATGCACTCACCAAGATTTATATTAAAAACAGAATTCAAGCTGGAGTATTTTCTAATACATTAGGTTAAATGCTTTGGCTTTCCAGTGAAGGTGGTGGTGAAATCTAATTTTAGTAAGTGCGGGGGATTTGAGAGTGTTCTCAGATATGCAGTGAGCCCACTGCTGTCCTTGAGTATATATTAGAGGTTGCGTTCAAGATGATGGGTCATTGGTCTGGCTTGGCAGTGTAAAGTCACGCCAGAGTATTGAAGGTTGGTTCATGGTAATTACACCTGTCTCGTTTTGAAAGAGCCATGACCATCTGAAGCTGATGAAAGCCAATTCAAGGTATTCATCCGCAAACAATGAGGGGCCTGGGCAGAAAGGGAATTTCATCACAAAGAGATTGTATAATTATACTTATGCTTTGTTATCTGGAGACTAAATGAAACATCACTCCCTTTTAAGGCAAAGTATGTTGTCCGATGAATGGCACATTTTGACTGGCTTCCACAACTGTGGCATGGCAGATGTCTTTGTGCATGTAGCCTCGTATACTAAGTTGAGGTCCCATCCAGGCGCATGGCATTTTTACAGAAGAAACCACCACCATTCTCTTTTCTCCAAACATGTTGAGAGATTTCTGACTTTTGGGGATTATTTCCATTTCTTTAGACAACATCAACTGATACTTTCAACTTTGATTAAAACTATGGTGGGATAGAATGATAAATAATTATGTCACATTTTGGGTAGATACCTTACATCAGATCTTGTGTAAACCAGCATCTATTTATGTTACTTAACACTTTTCGGCCCATGACGAAAGTTGTCATGTTGTTTAAATCTTGCTGCACGGAGACATAGACTGTTTCATTATCAGAGGAGTTGAAAATGGAAATGATGCAATCATCTGTGAAGAATCCACTTCCAGTCTCATAATGGAGGAAAGGTAATTGATAAAGTAGCTGAAGATGATCAGGCCCACGAAACCAGCTTAACAAATGAGCTGAAAATCTCAACCAACTTAGAGTCATAGAGTAATACAGCGTGGAAACAGGTCCTTTGGCCCAACATGCCCACACCGGCCAGCATGTCACTAGTTTAGTCAAAGCCGGGATGTCACTACACTAGTCGACCTGCCTGCGTTTACTCCATATCCCTCCAAATCTGTCCTATCCACGCATCTGTCGAACTGTTTCTTAAATGTTGGGATAGTCACTGCCTCAACTACCTCCTCTCTTTGTGTGAAAATGTTAATCCTCAGGTTCCTATTAAATCTTTTCCCCTGCACCTTAAACCGATGTCCTCTGGTCCTCGACTCCCCTACTCTGGGCAAGAGACTCTACATCTACCCGATCTGTGCATCTACCCGATCTATTGCTCTTCCCTGACTCTCAGTCTGGAGAAGGGTCTTGACATGGAACATCACCCATTTCTTTTATCGAGAGATGCTGCCTGTCCTGCTGAATTACTCCAGCATGTTGTGTCTTTCTTATTGTTGGTAAGTTAGTGCTACTTCAAAGTACTATTGATAAGAGTGTAGGAAAATAAGAGTATTGATTTAAACAGATCCAAACCAAGTTGATGAGATAATGGGGCTAATTTTAACGCCATCAATCCTGTGGTAGATGATGGGGGCTTGAAAGATGAGCTTGGATTTGGGAGCATGACTCCATTGCTGAACCATTAAGAAACAATATCATTTTTTAATTGCTTTACGTCAGGTGCCTGCTCCAAGCAAGAAGGAAGCCTATAGGGCCTGTCCCACAAACGCGACTTTTCAGCCACTGTCTTTGACCTTCAAGCTCGAGCGCACTCACCTGAAAAACCTTGAGCTGGATCGACCATTAGCGATGAAACCGCGAGCCGGATCGACCGTCGGCCACGGAAAGCGGGGGAGCGTTGTCTACTACGACCTACCTCGACTAAACCTACGGGTAAAAAAATTTCAATTTTTCCCATGGCGACCTTTTTTTTCTCGCGGGCATTTTTCAGCATGTTGAAAAAAACGCCGCGACCTAGCTGTGGCCTCGGGTTCACGGGGACTACTATCACGCATGAAGGAGAGTTACAAAGACCTCCAAGGATCTTGAGTCGACCATGCTATGAGTATGATTCGAGGGCAAACTCGTCAATTAGGTCGCCGCAGTGGGACAGGACCTTAATTAAAACGGCAAAGTAACCTTCAGATGACATTGTCGGGGAGTGCATCCCAGTTTAACCTAACCCCAACAAGACAGCTTTCGCATGATGTAGGGAGGATATCAGCCAGAAGGAACTCTAGTTAATTTAGTATGTCCAGGAAAAAACTGCAGATGCTGGCTTAAACTGAAGATTGAAACAAAAAGCTGGAGTAACTCAGCGGGGCAGACAGATGCTGTCTAGCTAATTTAATACTTTGATGGTTTTCCAGAGTTCTGAAAGAAGCAGAAGAGCTCTGGCTCTCTGTCCAAAGCAAGACTTAAGGTCTCGTGTCTAACTGTGTCCCCACTAACCTCCCAATCCTTGCCCCTTCCCTGCCCATACCAATGCTATGCGGTACATTCCTATCAAATAAACAGATATTGGGAAAATCAAAAGTGGATGCCAAAGCCAATGTCAAAAGGACATTTAGTTGTAATATTTTACTTAAAATGAACTCTCCATTTTCAGTCCTAACCACGCCAGCTGCCTCTCTTGCACCTACACTGTAAGTGACTTAATTCATACATTATGAGACACTGAGTAATCGAGCAAAACAGTGCCATGTCCATTTGCTGTGAGCATTTTAAATTAGGAACATTACAATAAATGGCCATAAATGAGTCCAATTTTTCAGCTGCTGGTACTGTGCCCAGTTTGAGAGATAACCTTTTAAGACGCGCTGCAAATTTATCAAAATAGTGATGAGCTTGGAGGAGAGAGACAGGAAAACGTGCAGCTTACACTTGTAGATCCGATTAAACGTGTTGGTCTGCACGTTCTCAGGACCAGAAATTGGTTTACCAAAAAACATATGTTCCTATTTCCTTGTGGTGCATATAGCGTCACTTTCATGTTGATATCCTAGACAGCAAGAAATTAAATAATGTGCTTGCTGTTACAATTCACCACACGAGTGACGTCAATTTTCTGACGCACTTTGTGTTTTGGTTTACCAAAAAACATATGTCCCTATTTCCTTTTGGTGCATATAGCATCACTTTCATGTTGATATCCTACACAGCAAGGAATTAAATAACGTGCTTGCTGTTACAATTCACCACACGAGTGATGTCAATTTTCTGATGCACTTTGTGCACATGATGACGTCATTGATGTGACACCCATTGATTATCCACCAACAGATGGTGAGTGGATCAGTAGATCGTGACTTACAATCTTTTGGGCGGCACAGTGGTATGGCAGTAGAGCGTCAGAGACCCGGGTTCGATCCTAACTTAGGGTGCAGTCTGCATGGAGATTGTACCTAATCTATGTGACCATATGGTCTTTCCCTGGGTGCTCCTGTTTCCTCCCACATTCCAAAGACGTACAGGATTGTAGCTTAATTGGCTTCGGTAAAATTGTAAATTGTCCCTGGTGTGTTAGTACATGGGGTGATCAATTGTCGGTGTGGACTCGGTGGGCCGAAGGGCCTGTTCCGTGCAGTATCTCTATGGTCTTTGTCATCACACTACACATCACACTAAAAGTAGTGAAACTTCCATGTCTCACGAGCAAAAGGATTCCACGTGCTGAAAATCATCCTATGTGATTCATACAGGGGATGACTACAAGAGGATCAGCCATGTTCTCAACTCAGGATGGAGCAAGCTTTGGGGTCGAGAGGCTTGCTCATGTTCTTTAATTAGTTGATTCTATGCTCATGATCAACTTGCCGCCAGCTGCACTCGATACAGATACCGCTGATCATTGATCCCTGAATCAGTAATCCCAGACTCCTGCTGAATGTGCAGCCTTACACCACCTACAACTAGAGGGAGTGATTGGTTCCCTTCATGCTCTGGACCCATATGTCATTGCCATTTCATCCCTCACACATCACCTCCCATTCCTATTTATTTGCGAATTCCACCCCAACCCCCACTCCCATTTCACTTCTTGCTGGCAATGGTGCCATGTCTCCCATGAGTCCAAGTAGCGCTGGTGTTTGTGGGGAAACTTTTTTTTAATTTCAAAATATACTTTATTCAAGTAATAAATATATACAATACAGAAACGGTGCAATAAATTCATGTGGATCAGGTCTTAATGTTGCTTTAAAGGAATAGACCATTTCTTAGAACAAGGATATCCCAATGTCACCATCGCAAACTGACATCGGAGAGACATAATGGCTGCATTGCTCAGCAATAAATGAAAGCAAGCCATGTTTTAGGCATCTGACTTTCATTCAGTCTTACCTGAAAATAATTGATATAAGCGCTGCACACGGCTTTATTTAATTAAACAAAGTATGACTATTTGAATTTATAAATTGTCTGAAAATTGACACGAGGAAAGTAGGATTGAAAAACCCTAATATATATTAACAGAGATTTACAATCCCTGGTAAAGTACAGCAGTCAGATCTTTTAATCAACGTTAGCTACATGACCTTTGATGCAAATCAAGAGCAAACAGGCATTCCATCCAATAATTTAGCATCAGTGAGTTGAGACACACACCTCCCTGTGGTTTTGACCTCTCACCCTTTGAGGAAGTCCAACCATGCCAGGATGGATGTGTCATAACATTATATTAAGTTTACAGACTTTTCCCATCATTCATTGTACCATTTTTGTTAAAGAAAACAGAATGGCATTCAAACTAAATGATGAACGTTTTTTTTTAATCCTGGTTCTCCCAAAAGAGCTGGGTCAGTAAAAACAATATACTGTGAGCCTTCACCTACCACTAAACTGTATTTTACGCTGGAGCTCCTGTCAAAGAGAGCTGCCTTTTCCCCGCCATATTACTGCTATTTCCCTTTGTGGACTCACCCTAATGTTGACATAGTAATGCCATCCATCCTTTGAAGATACAAAGCTTCATCCACAAAACTAAACAAAATTAAAAAAAATATGAACAGCATCTGCTCCCTTCAGAAAGAATTAGCAAATCATTTTTCCTGTGTCGAATAATACATGATGGGAATCCTTGTAAATCTTCATAATATTTAATTCCATCAATGCCGATTGATGTCATCATGACAAGAATAATCGGAACCCTTTCCCTTCGCTCAATGAAATAACTCTGTCAAGCAATTCTGCCAAGGGCAATGTCTTTTGGATACAGACTTTCTTCACCTAGAACAATATGAATGAATTCAGATGCAAAGACACCATACAAGTACTGTAGGTAGACAAAAATGCTGGATAAACTCAGTGGGTGAGGCAGCATCTATGGAGCGAAGCCTCACACCTTTGCCTCACCTGCTGAGTTTCTCCAGCATTTTTGTCTACCATCGATTTTTCCAACATCTGCAGTTCTTTCTTATACAAGTACTGTATGTAACATTGATCTTGCTACAGCTTTCAGTGAGCTTATTTATTGTAATGGGATTTGATCATGAATGTACACAAAACAATTGTAAGCCCTTAAGCACAAACATTATCGAAAATTAGTAAATATGCAAATACAATTTACACAGAGAGTAATGGGAGCCTGGAACGCACTGCCAGGGGTGGTGGTGGAGGCAGTTACAAGAGTGGCGCATAAGAAGCTTTTGGAACGGCACATTGAAGTGCAGGGAACAGAGGGATATGGATCATGTACAGGCAGATGAGATCAGTTTAACTTGGCATTATGTTCGGCATAAACATCATGGCCCAAAGGGGCTGATCCTGCGCTTTTAGTTTTATTTTAGAGAGATAGCATGAAAACAGGCCCTTTGACCCACCGAGCCTGAGATGACCAGTGAGCCCCATACACTAGTACTGTCCTACACACTAGGGACAGCTTATAATCTTTTACCAAAGCCAATTAATCTACAATGTAGGGTACACAAAAGGCTGGAGAAACTCAGCGGGTGCAGCAGCATCTAAGGAGCGAAGGAGATAGGCGACGTTTCGGGTCGAGACCCTTCTTCAGACTGGTCAGGGA